>KZ505933.1:73910-146502 GCA_002844005.1 Limosa lapponica baueri
GGGTCCCACCTGTGGGGAGGAGGGGACAGGAGAGGTGATCCAAACCTGACCAACAGGGTATTCCATCCCATCTGCCCCATGCTCAGTGTAAAAGCTGAGGGATCAAAGGGTCAACTCTTTCTTCAATGGCCAATGCCTGAGGAGGACCCTGTCTGTTCATCTGCCTTTGATCCCAATCCGTGTGTTCCTGACTCCAGAGCTGGAACCCAGTTCCCATCCTTCACTGTGTCCAGTCTGGGACTTCCCCAGTGCCTGCCGGTGACATTATTGTGGGAGCTTGATACGGTTTTGTATATATTGTATCTATTTCATTATTGTCTTCGTTTTTATTTTAATATTAAATTTCTTCATTAAAGTAGTTTAGTTCATTCTAAACTTCTAAATCTCCTTATCTTTTCCTCTCCTCTCTTTTGGGTGGGGGGGAAAGGCCATCTATCAGTCTGGTTTTGGTAAATTTGACTGAAACCACAACAGAGACAAAGCCTAATAACTGAGAACAGGCAAGAATATCACAGGGAGGGCATGGCAAGTGGACAAGGGCAAGTCCAAGTGGACTTGGACAAGTTCACTTGATTCATTTTTTCACACGGAAGATTTTAAGTGAAAGAGACAGTGAACCAACATAATAGATGCATCAGAAGAATTAGTAAAAGACAGAGGCTGATTAACAGCAACTGACCTAAGGAGTTACACTGATCACCTGCCTGTAGATCATACGAACAGCTGCAAAATCAGGCAATTACTCTGGTATTTTACAGAAATGTGTTAGTTTAGAAATTGAAAACTTGGTTTACATTTGGTAGAGGAAAGAAGTATTTCCAGAAAAAAATGATTCTTCAAGTCAAGGGTGCTATTCATTACCCGTACATTTCTAAATCAAGATCTTATAGAGGGTAAAAAAAATCTTAGCAGATTTACATTAAGCAGCAATAAGACAGGCACTAACACAGCAGAAATCTGCACATGCATGCATATGAATACACAAATTAGAAGGGTTCAAGTCTTTACACCCATCGTAATCAGAAAAAGGAAGTCCTGATCCAAAGCCCATAGGTATCAAACGGAAGGATTGACAGAACTAGTATTGAGGACTCTGGCATTGCCTGCAAGTTAAAATGAAGTAGAACAGCTAAATTTTCATTTGATTTGTAGAAAATTCATTCACAGCAAAACACAGCGAGATAGGTATGTCAGCTACCCAATGTAATATATATGGGATGCGTGTTCTCAAAGTACATAAAAATTCTCTTTACCATACCCACTTTCTGCACTTGATGCGTAAGGAATGGTCGCAATGCTCTCACACGCTGGGTGAGGGGAGGAGAACGTGCGATGCTGTACCAGAATAAGACCCTTGGGGTTGTTATTTTCATGATGTACTCAGCTGCTTCTACCATAGAGTGTTATTCACATCTGGCAGAGAAACTTTATTAAGCACTATCTTTTAATATTGATTCTGGAACAAAACAACAGCTAAGTGAGGACGACGTCAAACTGGCCAAGTTTGACAGGTCCATAAATCCCCCAAAGGTGCAGAACGGTGCTGTGAAAAGATTTGAATTGAAGTAATAGCTCAGATACAGATACAGAGATCACATTCTCTAGGCATTCTCATTCCATTAATTTAGACGCTGTTTGGGCTTCTAGCCCTTCCCCCTTCTTCACTGCCTCAGCATACTTCTCTTTCATTTCATACTGCCATATTGCAAAGGATGTCATAGAAACAGCAAGAAGGAAAAAAAAAAAAAAAAAAAAAAAGACACACTCATGAAAATCCTGCCTAAGCTAGAGAAACATAAGGATCCCAATCTGTTTACCTCACTTCAAAAATAAATTGAGAGATGGTGTGATCAGTGTCTGTGAGTACCAATACTGAAAAAAGGTATCTGATCTAGACACTTGTGTAGTCTAGTAAATTAGGACAAATCTACAGCCACCAATTGGAATATGAATCTAGGCAAAGCCAGAAAATTCGATAAGAAAAGCAAGTTCTGCTACTTATGCCAGAAGCACATGGCATGCATCAATTTAATACTGCATTATTTCTGCTGACAGAAAGCCAAGACAGTAACCTGCCTGAATGGAAATAAAAGCTTAGAGAACCACTTCTGTTGACTGAGAATAGTTTGCAGAGGCCAATTTCAGGAATTATTCTTATAACTCGTGTAGTTACTTCACTGAAGACGGACTGCAGTACCACACTATGTTTCCATCAGGAAAAAAAAAGAAAAAAGAAAAAAAAAGTACTTCAGAAAGAAAGTGTTAATCCTGCTTATTAAATCAAAAGAAAGTTCAAAAGTTAAGGATTAATAACTACTAAAATATATAACAGACTGATGGAAAGGAAAAATTGAAACCAAAGTCAGGATCCACAGGAAACTCGTGCCTGCAAGACAGAAAGGGAGGCTCTAATCAATTAGAGAGAAAAATAACACTGGATCTCTGTATTTCAGTCCTAAGAATTAAAATACCATGGAGATTGATTTATCTACAGTGATTTTTGTTGAGGGCCATTGCAAACTTTCACAACACCCTGTGTTTATTTTATTTGAGCCAAAATCCAGGACAAAAACCAGAAAACACTACTTATTGACACCTACCTGGCAGGTCTATCTCCTACATTTTCCCCTCAGTGACTTAAGCAAAAGAAACACAGGATGGAAATCATACACTTTTTACCCAAACAACACTCTGAGGTGAGCCATACTTCTTGCAAGCATCTTATGAGGCACAATTAGGTCATCTCATCATAGGCACCTGGTGCTATTTGAGATACCCTATGAAATCCAAGACAATCTACACAGACTTGGGGAGTATGTCACTGGACATTCAGGAGAATCATGCCGTTCTTGGATCAGCAGCTAGGTAACAGACAATATTCTCTGTGGTACTTCATATCACACTAATATCTATGTTTATGCAACTGAATGCGGACCCTAATGTCCTTGGACATTAACTCTACACTAGCCAGCTCTCTGTTGTCCTCTCCAAGGCAAGCTGCAATTTATGACTCACTCAAATTTATCTTTCATTGCTATCACAGACAGATAAAGAGAGATTACAACATGCAACCACAATATGGAAGATGCTCATGAAACATCTTGTGTTTCTGCTTTTGATCATAGATGCTAGGTGAAATCTTGTACGTGGATTCCTTTCAAGCACAGTGCTTCTCCTCCCAAAACAAAGCATCGGGTGCCCCAACCAATCCATGTGAATCTCGATCAATACATTGAAGCATCATTCCAGTTGTAGGGAAAAAAAGAGGGATGGTTCTAACCTATTCTATCACACCCTGTTATCTTTGCCCCCTAGAAATCTAAACAAAAAATTAAACTCCTTTGCATTTGCGAAATAAAGTCCTGTATCAATCTTCATCTCACAAATGATTACATTTGTGTATAATACAATGAGACTTCTCCCCAAGATAATAACAGCAGCTTTCTGTGATGTTCTACATAGCACACAACATATTAAATATAGAAACTGTTATCTAGATAGGTAAACCAGAAGTACCCACAGCAGACAAGGTGCACAGCAAAACAACTTTTTGGAGCTCTTTTATTTGCATGCAGTATGTCGTTTAGAGATATCACCAAAGCATTAAACCATCTAGTCAAAGCAACTTTGAGATGAAAGACACTGTATGTGTTAATTAATTTAAATACTATAATAGTTGTTCATATCATAACTTTTGAACAGGTATATCACTTTCACATGAAAAATACCACATTCACGTTTTACTCAAATTGCAAGGTTTACGGGAAAAGAACATCTTTTTTTAAATTACTTCCTGCAATCAAGCAAAGTATGCAAAAATTCCTATCAAATAACAGAATTTATAAAAAATTAGTGAGAAAGCCTCTCGAAGGAAACAAAGGCATAAACGAGAGCAGCAAAGCTATCTACCCCGGACCTCAACGATCAGTGTAAAAATTCAATAAACCAAGTTTACACAAACAGAAATTATAGAGTATCTTCTTTTTTAAAATTATAGAGTATCTTCTTTTTAAAAAAAAGTCACTTTTCTTAAAAAAAAGTTAAGAATTTCAAATTGCAACCATATTTATTAACTGCACCACAGCAAAAGCTGCATTGTCTTTGAGTGTTTATATAGGTGTAATCTTAACATTTGTTATAAAAAGTTCAAAGCTGCTCCACTTTTGCATCTCTGCAGCATTTTTTTTCTTTAAGATAGAAATATCTTTTGTCCATATTTTTAAATTAACAGATCTCAAAGATAACCTCATAATCTGCACAGTTAACATTGCTTTCTGTGGAAATGCTCTCGTTAACACAGAACACTTTTGGAAATGAGATGAGAAGTTCAAAGGTTTTGTCCTAAAAAAGCATGAAAAATAAAAGCAAGTTGAAAGAGTTTACCATTACTGCCAGCAGCAACATTTTGAAAATTGCTGCCAAATACACGCAATTCCTTTAATTTTTGTGGTTACCCAGCAAATGTTTATAATAAAACCTTTGTTTTCAATTGGCATTGAAAGGATTGGGAGAGAAGACATGAGGAAAAAACTCAACTCTTCAGATGTTAACTGGAAAAGAAAGCATGCCAATCCATAAAATTCCCATTGAATTCATGAAGTTGCACTTCACCTCCCAACTTCGAGAAACAGCAAGCAATAAGAACAAATTCCAAAGTAATTTTAGCTTCTTTCCCATCATAAAAAAAAAAAAAATTAAAAAATAAATAAATCACAGAACAGATGGACAAAATGCTATGCAATGAAACCTTCACTGAGGAATGTACTCAACAGAATATCTGCCTTAAATAGCCACTTGAAAGCTGCCCCAGATCATTTCACCAAAATCAGACTTTACTACAGATCTTCTTTTGACATCTGTGGCTTCAGTAAGAAACCTAGATACCTAGGAACAGCACTGTCTTTCAGGCCTGTTATTTCCTGGATGGAATCCAAATCTCAAAGTTGTATACCAAGGCTTCTCATAAATGGCTGGGGAGAAACGGGTGTTCTAGCAAAGCTTATCCAAAGCTGCAGGCATGAAGGATGACAACCAGCTACTTAAAGATAACTACAGTTATCTTTACAGTTATCTTTACAGTTAATTGAAGACAAAGCAAATAGTTGAGACCACAGCATATCTGAATGCCTTGCTCTGTGTAGAACACAGACAGTCCGGGTCTCCTCTCATAATCCTGGGTGCCTACAGCTGTTCTACGAATGACCAGAGAAGGACTGCTGTTTATTTTTGTAGCACAGCTGGAAAAAGTAGTAGCAGCTCAGTGGCATAACCTTTTTTCCAGGCTTGGATTAACCGTGCAGAAGTGGATGCGAAATCCAAAGTCAGAAACAGAAAGCAAGGGAGAAATAACTCACTTGGGCAGTTTCTCACTGGACTGCCCAAATAGAGGATTCTTGGGTTTGTTCCTACAACTGTTTAAGCAAGCAGAACCAGTTTTGGAACACCAAAGATAACCCAAGCCCGTGCTGAAAATGCAAAGCCACTGAGATGGCAGGTACTACCCTTCGTGTCTTTTTCTCTCTGGCTGCCTTTTCTAAACAAAGTAGTCACAGCTGTATTCATGAAGAGGCCAATTTAACTGATACAGATGTTTTCAGCTTTGCAATAGTTAGTTACATCTCTACCCTATTTGTCAATCCCTATGCTTAACAGAGATGTAGGTGATTATCTCATCAGATATGTACAGCTGGACATAGAATTGCAGGTGCCAAGATAAGGAAACAGTAAGACTTTATAGCTTTATGTATTAAAAAAAAATGCCTAGCTTGTGAACACTTATCCCTGTTGCAACCACTCTTAACAGCGAAGCAGAGATCACACTGATGAGGGATAAGACAAAGAGAAATCTCAAAATTTCAAATAACATTGGTTTTTTTTATGCTCAACTCCTAACAGCTGAAGATGAATCATTTATCAAACATATTAGTCAAACATTAGATACATTGGATACATATTAGATATCATAAGTCTGGTGCTGTAAGGGTGGCTCTGAGTTATTTGATGAATTTTAGTCTTCAAGGTAGATTAAGTGAGGCTAATGAGCTTTTCAACAAGAGGAAGTTGCAATCAAACTAGGCCTCCTCTCTCTTCCCCAAGATCATCACTAGTGTTTAATTCAAAGCTTTCCACGGGTCGAGACTAGTCTGGTCCAAAAGCTTAATGCTACCACTCATTGCTGAAAATTGGCTTAGCCTTGCTCATCCACACATGCCTTACCTCCGAGGTGCTACTCCAACCTATTCAGACCAGGTGCCAGCCACCTGACTGCTTCTAATTGCTGCAGACTGGATACCATTTTCCTAGTTTTATTGTTTTTATGAACTACAGCAGCTAGCAGATATTACCAAATAATTTACTTCCTGCCCTGGAAGACATAGTCTTGTGCTATGCCTGAGAGCAATTTTAAAAAACAAAACAAAACAAAACAAAACCATAAACCCACACCCACACCATCAACAGGCCTTCATCCTACAGCCCCTTCCGTAGTGTTTTCACTTTTCCCTCTCTTCTGCTTTTTGCTTGCTTCCTTCATTACAGCTTCATTACTTCTGAAAGAAGCAAACCTGTTAAATGTAATTGTTATTGCAAATTGGGGTGTTGTTTGTTTTTTTTAAATATTATAAAAGGAAGACCTTTAAGGTAAATGTTTATTGCAAATAGCCAAATAAACCAACAACCGCTACTGGACTGCTTCCATCAGCCCACCAACCGCAACATTGAAGTGGTTTGCCTTACAGAAGCTAAAAGGACGATTCAAGTGTTTCCAAACGTAAAAGAATTACAGTCAGACCCTTGGCTAGCAGAACCAGTAAATAAAAGCAAGGTTTAACTCCAATGATTACCTTTACTCACTATTTTTGCTAATTTTGCTGTTTATATCTACCCTAATACTTGTGCATTTTGATTATTTAAACTGTTAACATCCTGGTTTACATTCCTTGAAAGTATTTTGAAAGTTCATCAGACATAAGCTGAATGAATGCCATTATACGAGTAGTTATCCTGGTGACTTGAGAGACTTCTTGTCAACAAAAACCTTGTATAACTCTCCAGTCCTTTCCAGGCCACAAAAGTGCAAAACCTAGCAAGACAGAAATCTCAGTGCCTAAAGAAAATGCTGGGAATGCAGATTCCAGAAGTCACTTTCTGCAACATTTAACATTTCTCTAACCAGAGACGCTATTTTTATTCAGTAATGCTTACTGTTCTTGTTTGCTTTTTGCCAGTAATTGCTTACCACGGGACTGGTTGGTCCATTTTTACATCTTCACAGAAAAGATGACACCACAGTGAAATGCCACCACCAAATCGTCTTTATGTAATTGTGTCTCTTCTCGAAAAGACAAAATTCAGCAGTAACACTTCAAGCCCTTCGGCAGACCATTTGTCAAGTGTAATGCAAATCTGTGCCTTATAAAACAAAATTGCTCTTCACATCTGTCCTGGGTTGAGCAACCCAGGACTAACTTGTCTTCTAATGCTGGGGAAAACTGCATTTTTAGAAGACTCTAGTGTCTGAATTCATGAAAATATCTACCTTATAGCCAGCCAGGCTCTGTGGGACTCAAGGTCTTAGTGTTTTCAGGTGCAGGGACGAGGAGGAGCAAGGCCTGGCCAACAGGATTATTTCATACAGTGAACGTCACATTCAATATAAATTAGAAAAGTTTGTTCCATAGCTCTCTCTCCCTTGATGGCGGTGGTCCAGACAACTCCTTGCCCTGGTGCCAGAGCCCTGAGCCCTTCCCTTTCTCTAAAAGCCACTGCACTCATGGTGCCCGACATTTGCTGTCCACTGCTGAGAGTGCACAGCTTCCTCCTGATATTATCTTGAGTATAATTCTTGTATATCTTATATCAGTATCAGGATTAATACTAGTTCTTTAGTATTATTGTTAATTATTTAGTCTTAGTCTATTAAATCCATTTATATTTCAACCATCCTGTTTCTTTGTGTTCCACGATACCCTTTTCCAGATGGGGAGGGGCCATCGGGTGAAAGAATAATTGTCTAAATGAAAATAACTTATTATGGGTTTTCTCAAACCATAACAACATCTTAAAAGATGCAGCAGATTATTTTAAACTTGCTGCCTTTCTATGAGGTAAGAAGAAACACAAGAGGAACAATAGCTACAGAAATTAATCAGACAGAAACAGAGGGTGGGAGAGAGTTAACAAAACCTCAGTAACTACATCAAAACGTGGCAAAACCCACAGACAAGATTTTAACAAATAAATGCAGAGGGTTTGTTTGGTTTTTGAAAATTGCCTCTCCCTTCCTGACCCAAATTAATGGTCATCTTAGACTGGGCATTCACAGAAGAAACACGTGCTGATTTTTGTGTAAATACAATAGAATCCCAATTATGATCACAGTCTACAGCTACAACAGGATGAAGAATTAAGCCTTAAAGATGATGCATAGGCTGTTCTTGAATGTGATTAAAACATCAAGGCACCTGTATTAAAGAATCTGAGCTATTTAAAAAAATCTCTCCCTTAGCTGGAGTGAGGCTTTATCTTTTAATTTCATTTTGATATGATCAAGAGAATGGGGTACAGACTGTAAACAGCGTTGCAGATTCACAGGCATTAACACCTGTGTGTGTGAACACAGTCATGCAAAGAAATGGTACAATACAAGCCTGCTTCACAACACCTGCAGTGGGCTTCCCATCTACAGGCAGAGTTGAAACAGTTCAAGATCCTACGATAAATGGTGCCAGGAACGAGAGACCTGTTACTTATTACTCGGCAACCAAGATCAAATATAAAAGACTAACCAATAGCCTTTCCAATCCCACACTGCCAGCTGGCACTGAATAAGTGAAAGCACTGCAAAGTGCTTTTTTCCTTGCTTTTATAACACTGCAATTTTAATATGTAGTATACAGCACATTGCCATTTCCATTTTTTGAGTGCAAAAGCCTTGTACAGGAAACAGGGAGTACAGCCAATAGAATCAGACCTACTGAGAACTTTGAATTAAAATTCATTGTTTCATGTGTGAACAGCAAACATTTTTTCCTTGGTTTACTCTTCATTTTCAACACTACTTATTTGAATGAACCATTAAGATAAACTTTGAGTAAAAGCATCAAGGGGCCAATTCTTCAGCTCTGCTTAAATTCATTTTTGCCAAAGGGTTTTACAGCCACCTGTGTGTGAATCAGCATTCTCACAGGAGCAGCAGAATGCCTCACATGACAGTCTGTAGTGGGCAAAGGCATAGCACTCTCAAATCTCAACACATATGGATGACACGGGAGTCGCTGCATTCAGCCCTATTACATATCTGCAGAATTTGACAGGCTCTGGAGGAAGCTCTGAATGACTTATCCTGGATGTACCAAGCATGAAATCATTGAAGATGATTATCGAACTCTACATTCATAACCATCTCGTTTCAGAGAGACGAGCCTCAAGACCAGAGTGTCCAGATGGTACAGATAACGTAGGCTACATCTGTGTCTGAGAAGTGTACGTAACATATGCAACATAAGTGAAAACAAGTAACTACTGATATGATGCATTCACATTTATTTTCTAATGCACAGAAGGCAAACAGATACCATTGAAAGAATAACTCTTTGATCCAACTTACTTTATCCTGAAAAGAATAACAACAACAACAAAAAAACCGAAACCAAAATCGAAAAAAGAGTAGCATTTACAGACCTACCCAAATAGCAGAGATGCTAGATTCTTGATGGATTTTACTTGCATGTGATTATCTGATTCTTTTTGTGCTCTTTGATGTAAAAGCCAAGGTAGTCCTCAAGGAGGCATTTTTTAAAATTATTTTTTTTTAAAGTAAAAACAGTGCACAGGCTCACAAAGACCAGGACCAGACACAAAGGAGAAAACAGACAGTATGCAATACAAATCATAGTTTCACAGTGTAACCCTTTAAGCCAAGGGTCTCCATTTCTAGATTGCAAAGAATCAGTATACTTGGTTAAATTTCTATCCCAGCTATAAAGCAGCAAAACTTTAGAATATCCCAGTCATGTTTTCAGGATGTTTCTTTCATAGTCTTCTCAGATTAATAGCTTATTTCTGTCCATATTACCTACTAAATTGTATTTGTGGTGCCTTGCTGTAAGCATCTCCTTGCTATGCACGTGAATTTTTACTGAGCAGGATAAAAAGGCAGACTATGAGACAGACTTCTTTCAAAACTTGGAGACTTCCAAAATGATTCTAAGGAAACTGGTGAGCGAGCCAGAAACCTGAAAATTCAAGACAATAGCAACAGGATTAAAAATAAACACAACTCAGAATAATAGTAGTGCTATGGCATGGCAAAATTGCAGTATCACACAGGCATAACAAAACACTATTATTAGGGCTGACTAAATTAACTGCTGTACTGCCAATAAAAAAAGAATACAATTTAATTTAAAAAGCCACAGCACACAAGCAAATGTACAGAAAATACTGTTTTGTGAACATCTGCCTCTCAGAAAAACTGGACAGCCCCTTAAGATTCTGAATAAGAAATCCCTTCCATCTCTGGCATCTGAAGTCCCCCCTAAATAATATAGCTTAACTAAATCTCCTGAAATAAGTCTACTTTTTTGTCAGAAGATAACTCATTTGTCAGAAGATAACAAGATGCACCTTCATTTCATCACCGGTCAGTCACTGTCAAAAATACCTATTTAGCATAGTCTCCCTTCAGTGTATCGACCAGACCTTAAAAGCTTTCCATCACATATTATCTTGCCCTCTGAGAGCTCTGGGAAAGCTAGTTGAAGGCAAAACAACTGCAAACAGTTGCTTTCCGTATGCAGAACTGACACTCATTCTGAAAAAAACCCACTTGTTTTGAAAATGAACGACTAAAGCCAGTTTGGGCAAACCTGATCACCAGGTAAAGTGAATCTACAATGACTACTGCAAAAACAAATGCTGAGACTGAATAGAGTTCATGTCTGACAACTTCATAGGGAGAACGCAGGTTCAGATTGTTTAAAATGGAAACCCGTAACTCTGAATCAGGGGGTTTATGCAATGCCAACCCTTCACTTTCAGCAAAATATGCATGAGATTCAGCTACTGACTTTATCAGTTTGAAAATGAGAATATAAACTAAGCCTTTGAAAAGCACACAAAATTTTTTCAACAGGAATGAGATACTGGTGGCTGTTTTTTAGCCACCAGTGGGTTTTTTATTACCCTCATGGGACTTATTTTGAAATGAGAACAAGAATATCTGTTTGAAAAACTGTAAACTTACATGTATATGAGTATTCTGGCTTCAATTAGAACAATCTAACTCATTTCACCTAGAGAAAAGTTAAAGAGAAGGAGAGGGGAAAAAAGGCTTTAGTCTGGTCTTCATTTAAACTATTATTTAAATTACCTCCACCAAATAAGAACAGAAAGAATTCTTTTCAAAATGATACTGATATTACCATTAGAAGTGCCTCCAATAACCCGGAAACCTTTAAGGAAAAAGGATTTGCATATATATACTGAATAGAACTTAAAAAAAAAACTAAATAATTGCTGCAGGCTGTCAGACTCTTATAGTGAGTTTTTGTG
Source organism: Limosa lapponica baueri (assembly GCA_002844005.1). Taxonomy (NCBI): domain Eukaryota; kingdom Metazoa; phylum Chordata; class Aves; order Charadriiformes; family Scolopacidae; genus Limosa; species Limosa lapponica. Next base: position 85,464 of record KZ505933.1, read on the forward strand.
TCAAGTACCTCAAAACACATTATAAGTGTTATTTCAGTAAAGCAAATGATTTTTTAAGATTGTTTAGGATAAACACACAAGACATAAGGAAACATATCTTTTTTGAGTGAAGATTAAACAATAACAAATCTTACCAACTCCAAGTAGAAATCCTTCATGAGAGAGTTCTTAATAGCTTTGCAAAAGTGTAGGTCTCGAACAGTTGAAATAAGGCTCAGAAAAAAGTTTAAGTTAAAACAGCCGCCTTCATCTACAATAGAAAGCAGTGGACACCTATCTCAATTAGAATGCACCCGGACTATGGAAGCAACAAACAAAAAAAAACCAAACAAAAAGATTCCAAAAACAGAAGACATAACAATTTGCCAAAGAAAGGAAGAACCATGCCTAAAACCCTCAAAACCAGGAAATAAATAATTTATCTTTTATATAATCAGAAATGTGATTTGATTGTGGAAGCCATATAGACAAAGAGTACAAAAAAGTATCTGTAAGAGAAGGCAAAATGAAATGCTTTATAGCTGGCCTGAACTCACAATGCCCCCAAAAAAGCTGCTTGGTGCTCCCCTGAAGAGGCAGTATGACACAGAAATGCAACATCGTTCAAACAGATTTTGAGAACAAATGGATGTATCTCAGAAGCACTCTTCCCCAGACTTTATATTTCCTTAAATGGCTCCAGAAAGCAATTCACTCTAAGTGCAGTAGCCCTCAAGTTATCCTCCACGTCTTCTCTGCTCATAGCTTTCAGTTTCTCCCCGCTGAGTGTCTTCTCCATTAAGCCTTTATCTGAAGTTCGAGGGTCATTAACACTTTTTCCTTTCCTAAGGTGGTTTGGATGCAAAAAATCATAAAAGAAAAGGTTGAAGGTGCTGAAAGTATATTATACAGTGATGACAACTCGATATGGCCATAGTTACAGAGGAACTTTCAGAAAGGCTGCACCAACTTCCCAGAGGGCTAGAAGAGCCAGCCTTCAATTTAGGCAAATTCAGAACTAAGCATCTGTTAAACCAGTCACCTGAAAATGGGGTACAAATAGACTGCAGCAACTTACAAATATGCTACCCTCTAAAACTACAGAGAATGAAGGACACTACAAAGGGATACTGAAGCACGCTGTGAAGTCTGCATTACTTTTTGTCCTGGTTTGAGGTAAAACAGAACCAATTTTCTTTTCAGTAATTTTACTTTTTAGTGAAGCCTCTTCTAACTCTCTGAAATTAACAGCATATTGTGTAGAAACTATTCACTCTCAGAGAGATAAGACTAAGGAATGGTATGCAGAAGCCCTTGCTTGTACTTATTGCTGTAACAACCAAGGTCAGCTAACTTCATTATTTGCCCGGCTGGAAGTGGAAAAGCGTAGAGGGATCCCACCTGCAGGGGGGAGCAGACAGGAGAGGTGACCCAAACCTGACCAACAGGGTATTCCATCCCATCTGTGTCACGCTCGGTATAAAAGCTGGGGGATCAAAAGGTCAGCTCTTCTTCAGTGGCTGACATCTTGGGAGGACTCTGTCAGTTTGTCTGCCTTTGATCCTGACCTGTGCATTCCTGACTCCACATCTGGAATCCAGATCCCATCCATTGCTGAATCCAGCCTGGGACTTCCCCAGTGCCTGCTGGTGACGTGATCATCATCCTGGGAGCTTGATATGGTTTTGTATATATTATATCTATTTAATAATTTTCTTTTTATTTAATTATTAATATTTCATTAAAGTAGTTTGGTTCCTTCTAAACTCATAAATCTCTTTATCTTTCTTCCTCCTCTCCTTGGAGAGAGAGGTTGGGGAGGACATCTGTCATTTGTCAGTGGCCAGTCTGGCCCTAACCACATCTTTGCAAAAAGAGCGTGCAGCAAGGAATTCATGAAGACATTTAAGAAATTCCTTTTTGTAGGTATCCAGCACATAGAGAGCACTGGACGCAAAAGAACGCCATCAGTTAATTACCGCAGAAACAAAGTTAACAGCCAATTCTGTTTCTGCATGTGTTTGTAACACTTTGTAAAACCACACTCATCATTCACAGTGCGGTCAGTGCCTAAAGAAAGTCAATTTTTTGGTTTATTCCTAAGAAACCAGTCATAACAAAAGATAACCGCAAATCTGTTGTATTTCCAGTATTAAGGGACAAGTCCTCTGGAATGCAAGTGTTTTCTCAACCGCAGCTGTATGGTTTAATACGACAATACGAACAAGGAAAATTAGTGAAAACTCTCAGAAGCACCCAATATAAGACAGAAGGGGTGGGGAGCGTGCTCCTTCTCAGTGCCTCCCACCTCACTCAGGCTATGGGATGCCATGGCCTCAACTGCACGCTCCGCGCTGGCAAAGCCACACGTGCATATTTTTATAGCATCATAAACTGCTCATAGGAGAGAATCTAACATTAAAAAAAAAAAAAAAAAAGAGGCAAAACGTGTATTTATCATAACAGTGAGGCGTGTTACCACAAAAATTAGTATCCCAGAGAGGCAGCATGGAATGCACCCAAACCAATCTATCTTACTATGTGGTACAAACACACAGACCTGCTTTTTGAAACAGCCTGACAAAAAAAAAAAGTGGAGGAAACGGAAGAAACAAAACGCATCTGCATTTGACGTGGTTGATGCTGACAGAAACAACCTGAAACACCCACCAGCTCTTTCCAAAACGAAAACTGAGGCACCACCACCCCACCCCCTCACTCTCCGCCGCAACCAACAGTCTACGGGAAAAGGATGCAGAGGGAAAGCAGCACTTGAGACCTAGAGCCGTAAAACGGCGGGGACTGGAGCGGTTACCGGGTACCCTCAGCAGAGGTTCCCTCAGCAGAGGCCCCCGCCCGCAGGTGGCAGAGGCGGAGAGCGCGGCTCCCGGCCGTGACGCCCGGAGGCTGCGCGGCCTCGCGCCCTGCCGCCTATCAGAAGGCTCAGCGGCCGCGGCGGGAAGCGCTGGGGGCGGGCGGAGAGGGGGCCGTGCCTGAGGAGCGGCGGCGCGGCGCGGGGCACTCTCCTCGCGGGCGGCACCGAGCTCCTCGTAATGGCAGCCGGGCAGCCGTTGCCTGCCCCGGCTCCTCAGGCCCTTTTCGGACAGGCTTGGATTTTAACGCCAGGTACCAAAATGCTGAAAGTTCAGAAAATGAAAATGGTAGAGCCCCAGAACTTCCTTCCCTCCCCCTCGGCAGCCGTCACGCCTGTGGTGGTGCTGGACTCGACGGAGACATCGCACCCTGCGAACCTCCAGAAAGATGCTTGCTGGGGAGTTTTCAGCCCTTTTCCTTCCAAAAATAGTGAAACCTGGTGGTATGTTTAGCTGCTGTTGCGGGAGGGAGGTCCGGAGCTGGAGCTCCCCGCGGGGGGAGGCGAGGAGGGGAGGCAGGGGTGTCCCTCCCGTGGTGGACACACTGGGAGAATGTGGTGTACGCGTGCCTGCGTTTCACACAGTAATGTCAGCCCGCAAATAATAAAAATGTATTGTATGTCTGGGTGCAAAGTGCCTGGGAAGTTCATTATGGTCACTCACCATAGGGAGTAATACACGGAAATAGCCTTTTTGTGCAATGGCAGTATGGCTAGAGCGGCTTCGGTACCGTGAATACTTTATGATATTATTTTTTTTTAAACTATGTATCTGGTATTTGCCTTGCCCGTGCTGAGCCTGTACACAAACACTGGAGGAGGTGATTTTCAGGCTACTTGTTGACTTCCACATTGAACTGAAGTCTAAAAAGTGGTGATGCCAAACTAATAACAACAAATTGTTAAAATTCCATTTTCTACTGACAGTGCATGAAGCCAATAAAAGCTTTTTGGACTCTTCTTAAAGGTGAACATAACTAGGCAATGCGTGATCGTACGGGATGTGCATATAAACTCTTACCTGCTACAGCAAGCTGAGAAGTAAGCTACTGGCACGCAGCACTCACAAGACCTGTAATGCTGTCCAAGAAGGTACTGGCTTTGTGAAAAAGTAAGCAGCAAGAAACAAGGAGCTTGTTAGTTAAATTTATTATCTGGATTACGTAATACTTGATAAAGTTAAAACGTGATGTTCTAAGGTGCTGTTAGTAGCCTGTTTCTCTTACACTTAATCTATATCACAGAATCACAGAATCACAGAATCACAGAATCGTAGTGGTTGGAAGGGACCTCAGAGATCATCGAGTCCAACCAACAGTAAAAAAAAAAACAAAAAACCCACAAACAAAACCACCACCCACCACCTGAACACACAACAACAACAACCAAACCAAAAACCATCACCCACCCACACAGCACCCCACCACAAACCAGTAATCTTGGGCACTAGAGCATGCCCTGAAGAACCATGTCTACACGTTTCTTAAATACCTCCATATGACACACAATGAACTCGTACAGACTTCGCTAGATGTTAAAAGGGGTCTCCTAAGAGTCTGCAAGTCTGGGTCATACCTATGGGTTTCCAGTATGTGTTTCTTTACCATTCACTGATTTACATCGTTCAAATCCTGGATGTGTTTTTTGATAGAACTGCCACCAGCAGTTCCATAGTTTATCTTGATCTTCAGTTTTACAGAACCAGTTACACTGGACTACAGATATCACAGATGTGCAAGAAGTAAGTTGGGACATGTGAATGTTTGTAGTAGCTTAAAAATATGATTTTTTTTTTCCTTACTGCTGTATTTGTGCTTGTACAAATCATTGTAAGGATGCTGTTTTGCTAGTATACTTTGTTGACATGTTACATACTTCATTGCAAAAAAGAACAATGCAAATATCAAGGTGTTCTATACCTTTGTTAGTTTTTAATTTGGGATATCAAAGTGCTGTAACTTCATATTTCAACAGGGGCTTGGAAAAAAAAAAACCTTGCAACATTTTTAAAAACTAAGTTTGTACATTCATTTTGAAAGCTGAAGTAGCAATTCCGGAGACTACTCTTTTCTCTTTACATTTATTGTGACTGATAGCATCCCCCACCCCCAGATTTCCAGAGCATACTTTAAACAAGCCAGAATTCAGCTACTACGTATTGAACGTGGATAGATGAGTTCTCAAAGCAGAAATAATAATTCAACTTCCTTATAATTTGTCTGTCCTGACAGCTGAAAATTCCCAACGTGAATACCATAACTTTCTGTGGCTCTGTCATTTATAAGTTTACCTTGGCAATGAATTTGTTAGATAAAATATCTTTAGGAAAATAAAGAAACTTTCATTTCAGGTGACTTATTTTAATAGACTGAAACTAAGGCAGTACAAGTTAATACCTGTACTTTTAATAATGGAGGCTTCTACTACCATCCCATGATGCCAACCCAGCAAGCTAACTATAACTGTACCAAGCAGTTGCGTTACTTAAAAATATACTTAAAGGATAAGCTGGAGCATTTCTTAGAAGGAGATTATGATGGTAAAGTTGGCAGTTATAATGCAAGGGGTTTTGGTGTTGATGGATCTAAACAGAGAGCCAGAGCAAAGCTCTTTCTCTCTATGCCATCTTCAGTGGTTGTTTGGATGCTCCAAACTAGATCTGGTTACTCCAATGCTGTATCTCAGGTTGTGCTAGCAGTGACTTTATTGGAATTACTGGGTACTTAAGGAGTATTTAAAAATGAAGAAAAATATTTGCTGGCCACAGTACCAGAAAAAATAGAATTGTTTGTAAATACCCTCAGCTCAAGCAAAAATACTGTTGCCCTAAACCAGCTCTGGACAAATATAAAAAAATACCTGCAGTCACAGTACAGAGTTGGGATAATAAATGACAATTTAAATTCAATATGCTTTATACCCAACTTAATGAAAAGCACTCAATGTTAAGGAATTCAAACTAGTGAAAATCACTTTTCTCATAAAACTAACTACAGACAGCCTAGTAGTTAAGCTTTCTGCTCCTTCAATTTGTGGTCTTAACTTACTGCTGGTATAGATTTATAAGTTATAACAAGCAAAAAGGTTACAAGTAGCACCTGAGTTGTGCAATTTGTGCGTTGGATAAAAGTTAAACGTGATCTTTTGTACGCTGTCTTGTAGTGTTTCTTGAGTTTGCATTTTAAGTGCACCTTTGCCCAGCACCCTAAACCAGATGATCGTTCCCAGAAAGCCATTGCCTAAATGTTGGCAGTAGAAACCAGCAGCTCTTCTCCCGAGCATTAAAAGATAGTCATGTTTCTTTACATGACTCAGTAAGTCCAGACCTAAGCACAAAAGCAGGTTATACGTGTCACTAGTAAATACCGTTAGCAAAAGAACATTAAGTGTCTGAATGTGAACAAGATGCTTCCAGAAATCTTAAGAACAGTAATCTAGGCTGCCTGCTCACAAAATAAGTAGCATCCATGCAGGACTCTGCCCCAAACACCACAAAAATTGTCTGGCATGGCTAATTTGAAAACCAATGACGACAAAGTGTTAATCTTTTCTCCAGTATGAAAAAATCCAGAACACACACATCCCTAATGATGCTTGATGGCATATAACCTGTACAGCAGAAAGCAGTTGACTAAAGCAGGAGCAGAAGGCATAAGCAAAAAGCAAAACAAATGAAAAAGAGCTTCAACAGAGAAAAGTCCTTGTTTCCTGTGCCAGGAGTCCCTGTGTCCTGTGCTGGCTGCCCAGCACCTCTAATATTGCTGCAGAACTGGCTCGGCTCATTCATGTTGGCCCCAAGCCAGGACCATCTCACTTCAGGGCAGCAAGGCACACCAATCTTATCTTTCTTTCTCGAAGTCTTCTCATATCTATTGGGTCTGCTTAATACATAACAGAGGGTCATCTTAAAAAAAAACAACAAAAAAACGCAGATTTTTTTTTAACTTGTTATAGGCCATGACAGAATATTGCCAGCTGCTTACATTTTTTTTCAGAAGGGCATCGTCCGCATCTTGAGAGCTTCAACATAAGTACGGAGGGTAACATAGTTAATGAATATATATTCAGAAGGAACTTCCTGCCTACAGCCGACTCCTCTGCGGTGGAACCTGTTTGCCATGGATTCTAATATAACGCAATTGTTTATGTTAATAAGGATTAAAGGAGAAATGGTGCCAAATGCACCACTGTAATATAGAAAGTTTTCATGGGCTTCATAGGATCGTATTTATTGAGCTAGTCTAAGCACAATTTATGAGCCAAAGCCTCATTTTGCTTTGGTGCACCAAAGGGTGCAAATTATGCTTGTAACAAGCACACTCTGCAAGCATAGACTTGCAGTCATAAAATAAATTTATAGCTTCACAGCAAATAACCAAAGTTTTATTAAAATAAGGACATTAAAAAAAAAACAAAACCTCAGAATTTCTCCCATTATTAACATTTCCTGTGAAGAAACTCTTTCTCAAAATGAGAAGACTGCTTTTATTCTCTGCCAAAGCAGTTATGCTAATTTTAGAAGTAATTTTTTTATTTTTATGACTGCTATTTGTATTAATTAGGATGTGTTACATTCTGTACATTACTTTGTGATTTATGTTCAAGAGATCTGCAATTTGAAGAGAAAAGGCAGTGAAACATTCATAGGCATCGTTTGAAGTGGGGCAGCATGCAGGGACGTGTCATACCAGTGTTTGGCTTTTTTTGTTCTGAGGTTCTTTCTTGAGTTTTGAGGAGAGGCTATCACCATGGCTGGGCAGAAGGAGCTCCAAACTTAGAAGTGTCTAAGACTAAGAAGACCCTAAGAAGTCTAGTCAGTAAACTATCCATGAGCCAGCAGTGTGCCCTTGTGGCCAAGAGGGCCAATGGGATCCTGGGCTGCAGAGGGAAGAGTGTGGCCAGTAGGTTGAGGGAGGTCATTCTCCCCCTCTACTCTGCACTGGGGAGGCCACCACTGGAATACTGCGTCCAGTTCTGGGCTCCCCAGTTCAAGAGAGACAGGGAACTGCTGGAGAGAGTCCAGCATAGGGCAACAACGATGATGGAGGGATTGGAGCATCTCCCTGATGAGGAAAGGCTGAGAGAGCTGGGACTCTTCAGCCTGGAGAAGAGAAGGCTGAGGGGAGACCTTATTAATGCTGACAAGTATCTAAAGGGTGGGTTGAAGGAGGATGGAGCCGGACTCTTTTCAGTGGTTCCCAGTGACAGGACGAGGGGCAACGGGCACAAGCTGGAACATGGAAGTTCCACTCAAATATGAGGAAGAACTTCTTTAGGGTGAGGGTGGCAGAGCCCTGGAAGAGGCTGCCCAGGGAGGGTGTGGAGTCCCCTTCTCTGGAGATCTTCGAGCCCCGTCTGGATGCCGTCCTGAGTGATGTGCTCTGGGCAACCCTGCTTTGGCAGGGGAGTTGGACTAGACGATCTCTAGAGGTCCCTTCCAACTCCAACAATTCCGTGATTCTGTGAAGTCTCAGCACTTAGTCAAAATAAGATGAAGCTTATGGTTCAGCACACTTCTGTGATCCTAAACTTGTGCCACCCAGAAAAGCAGGACCTTTTGTGAGGCAGCTGCTTTGCCTCCTCCTTCCTGCTGATTTTCAAGCTCCCCAGCACACCTGCCACCCACATAGGAAGGTGGTTGAACAATTTACACGTTACACCTCAGTTACCAACAAACCACAAGCCTTTCCCAGCTTCCAAGGCTGTGTGTCTCTGAGGCCTGCTCCTGGCTGCATGGTTGCACTGCTCTCTCCTGGGTGCCCTGGTTTCTGCACATAGTGGGACAGTGCCAGATGTGTACTGACTACTTTCTGAACGCACTCATGGGTCAGCTGAGAGCTAACTAGAAAGCCATGATTTCCTGCCTTCTAGCTTCCTGACGCTGTAAGATAAACAAAATGCACGTTTCTCCCCGATGAGGAATGTTCTCTCTCAGAAAGAGAGGTGTTTCTGGCCTCCGCATCCCCCAAGTACTGCCCCATAAACCCAGATACTGCACTCCCTTTGAGCACTGGTTGTACGACAGGAATAGCATCAATCTTAACGTAACCGAAATGGTTCTTTCCAAGTAGTTTAAACAGATTGTGAAGGACTTGGTCTGCCCTTGGGTTACGTGATCAAGAGAAGGAGAAAATAAAAGACCTTCTGCTATCCTAATGGTAGTATAGATATTATGCTCTGTGGATAGGCAAAAGAAAAAAAAGTGACAAATATTCAGTGGTGAGGATCATCTCATACTGTGAGGGAGTCTGAAGAGAGCGTATGAGAAAAGCCAGAAAGATTCTGTCAGAATCACTGCTTTCGTTTTCCTGTTTCTAAAGAATTTCCATGTAGTGTTGAGGGGGACAGTGTATCCTACAAGGTAATACTGAGTTGTTTCCCCCCTGCCTCCTTCAGCAATGACTGATTAGTTAATACCGCAGTGCATCCCTCCCCAGTCTCTGAAGAAAACCAGAGTAAGTTTGGTTACTTTGAGGGATATCCCGCTATGTGTAGAAGCCTAAATAAAGCAGAGATGGAGTGCTTCAAAGGGCCAGATAAATGGATATTGATATTCATCTAATTTAGGTTTATTAAAAAAAGAAGATAATCACATTTTCTTATTTAGTTTTAAGAAAATGGCTTGTATAAGTAGATCAGTAAATAGCTCTGTATTTCTTTCTTAGTGGATTTTCTATGTTCTTTTTCAGAGCATTCTGCTCAAAGCTTAAACAAACTGCTCAGAGGGCAGCAGATCCCTGTTCCTCTTCTGGGAGCTTGGATTTGCAAGCACGTGCCACTGTCTGATTTAGGATCAAGTTGTTGGCATTAGACTACGGCAATTCCTAAGTAACACAGTGTTGCCCACTGGGCAGAAATTGGAGAACCTAACCTATTTCCTGTGAGATTTGTAGCTGGGTGGAGAAAAAATAGGACCCCAAATGCAGCCTTTAAGCTCTGGAGAAGCTATCCACAGCATTACAAGCATATGGTGTCTGGAATATAATTAGCTGACTGAAATAATTTTGGAGGACAAACGCATCAGTGTATATTTGTGTGTATTTAACCAAAGTTTAAGTTAATGATTAGCACTCTGCACAAGAATATCACCTTCAAAAATTCTTCATAGTCATGCAGATAGTTGGCTTTTTCCGAGCTGGATTTTAGCCGTGTGTGTAAACAAATGAGCGCCGGTTTTGTTCTCAGGCATGACCTCATGTGGTCGATAGCTGCAGTGTCAGAAACCACAGTGCTTCGGCGCTGGTACGGCCTCTCCTTCCTGCCTTGCTCACCTCTTCCTCACCATTCCAGCCTCTCTTCCTCTCTCCCGTTTCACTCGTGTCACCAGCCATGTTCCCATCTCACCTTCAAAATTAACAATGTCAATTTAAAAAAAAAAAATGATTACAGTTTTACATACAGGAGTGAAATTACGTTCTTGGAGCTGCATGGAGCTTTGGCTTTATTGGTCTGTCCGGCACGCGCTGCGTTGCTCGGTTTCAAGTAATAAATCTAGCAAAGATGGTGTGATTTTTTTTCTCTTCAGATTGTGCTCACGAAAAAAGAAACCCACCACACTTCAATTCACAGTGGAGAATTTGTCTACATCTGTCATTGAATACTAATTTATTAGCAGTCTTTTCTAAGATTAACTTCACTTCCAATGTCTAATATACAACTGTAGACAAATCTGCAAAAGCAATTGGTATAAACTATCATACTCTCTGAGTTTAATTTGCACCTTAATTAACTGTGTGTCTGTCCATAGCCTAGCTCAGTGTAGTTCCACTCTTTGACAGAGCTTCAGGCCCCGTGGTGTTTGAAATAAATAACATGGTCTTCTGCAGACTAATATACAAAGCCAGCTAAGGCTTACAACCTCCAAAAATATTTTATCTCCAGCTGCATTGCGCACTCTGTTCTTATGAAGGCAGGGTGAGCAAAGGACTTAATTAGAGCTTAAATTCATTCTTTCTATGGGTATTAAGGTTGTATTAATTTTGAGGTCACACAGTCCTTCTGCTCAGTTTATGTAGGCAGTCAGCTCCACCTGAACACAATTCCTTCACTTATAGGGAGTTCTTCCTAATCTTAGAGACGTTCACATGTGTATGGATCCCTTTTGCAACAACCAGGAGTAGTCATTGCTTTTCATATACCAACAGTAATAATGGCTTTCCATATTCAAAGTATTTTGTAAAGTTGTAAGCCCTACTTAAACAAGATGTCATTGAAACCAACCAACCACATGCAAGAGGAAAGAGAGAGGGGTTAACCCTGCAGACTCCATTAAGCATGGTGTGGGTTAAGGCAGAAAGACAGAACTAGCACTCCACAGCTGTATTTGATTGCTGTTATTGTATAATCCCAGCTTCAGGCTTAGAGAACATAGAGAACCATAGAGAACAGCCTTTTAAGCTTCATGACCATCCAGACAAAATACAATATGATGTAACTGGGCAATGGTTTCTGTAGCAAAGCAGTAAGTCACAAAGATAGTATGCTCTTCAGTTCTCAGGCAGAAAAATGAACCACAAGATTTTCCACAGAATAGCAATGCACGACTCTGAAAGGCTGCCATCCCGTGGCACTTCAGGAATGCTGTAATAGCTCACTGCCCTGAGTTAATCGTTTCTACACTCTAGAGTGGAAAACGTGTCCAAGACAACTGATACATAGATACAATAAATACTTCCTTTTTTTTTTTCTTTTTTAATATTTGGGCAGTTTCAAGAGAAGGCTCTGACTTCTTTTATAAGTCAAGTGAATGATAGTGCAGTTTATAAGATGGGGCTCAGTTACAGATTTTTTTTATTTCTATGAAAAGAATTAGTGAACATAACTTTCAAATATATCAAACTTCATGTTCATTCTATGGTATTGCTGCCACATAAATTGCTGTACTGCATCTCAGGAGTGGTTTACTTAGTATCGTAAACAATCTTATAAAGCTCACTCCTTGAGTAAGTAATGCAGGTTTCTAGATAAATCAACAGGGCATTCAGAACAAAGACTTCAGGATTTGACCCTGAAGCTGATTAACTGCTTTAACCTCAGTTCTTGCTGTATTTGATTTGCTGTTCATAGCATGTTATGGATTAGTACCAAGGAGTATATATTTCTTCTAACACACAAAGTTTTCATTATGGGACAGGTAGAGAAAATTAATTTTGCTCGCAATATCATTAGTATGTTGTCAGTAAACTGTGCACATGAGTTAGAAACAAATCCTTCGTATTTTCATTCCCCTACAAATCCTAAATCAAGATGGGCTTGCAGCTGCTGTAAAATATAATTCCATAGCAAATAATCATAGGAAAAACACACTTCCAGTCTTCAGAGAACCTTTGGTAAAAAGGCTAGGAAAAATGGGTATACCCAATTAGTATAGGTATGATAAAGAAATAACACCACACAGCTCTTAGAAATACTGAAGTTTAAGCTTCAGTTCCTTGACATACATATTCTCGGTTCCTTGAGTGACGCTTATATCTTGACTTAAGAAGATACAAGCTGTTATATATATTATATCCTTTAAAATCTTGATTCGGATCTCAGTCAGTTAGTTCAATTTTCTCATATCCACACTCTATTACCTGCAAGGATAAAGTAGCTCATCTGTGGCCCTGATCTCGCTTTCTTCTACCTGGGCTGGCTTTTTGATTTACTATCTGCTTTCAGGTAGCATTACTTCACTGGAGATTTACTTCTCAGTACTATGCTTCTATTTTTTTGACTCACCCTGAGGAATGATATCTTTCAAACAGTGCACTGTTGAAGCTTTTAAGGACTAACCATAATTCTCTCCTGTAGCATCCCTTGAAGCACCAGCCACCTTTAAAAGTGCACAGAACAGGAGCCCTGCAGAACTACCAACGTACACATGCTTGTGTATGTAGTGCCATTGAACAGTTAATCTGCTCTTGTTCACACATACTTCAATCCACATCTTTCTTCAGTCTACACTTGCCTTTCCACAACCAGGAAGGCATGAATTCCCACTCAGACTACATCCTTTCCTCCTTTCACATCGTGGCTGATGCAATCTTTTTTAGGAACTAATCTCAAACCATTTAGTATCCATTTGTCTTTGGAGTTTTTCTAGTTGCTGAAGCCTTCACTCTGAATGGGAAATTAAGTTTTCTCATATTTCTCTCATTTCTCTTATTGTGTCTCAGACTTTAGTTAGATGCGTCATAACAGCTTTACACATCCCGAATCTCCAGAAGGAAAGACAAGCTCCAGGGCTTCTCTTAGTCTCCCTAAAGCTTCAGTTCTGACTTTCCACCCCAACCCTGCAAAGGTATGACTGTATAAATAAATTCCAGGAGGCTAAACTAAATTAGATGTGTTAGCACATTTTGAATGGCACAATTCACATACATCTGAGAGCCTAACACTTCAAGATCTAGAATTCTAGTGAAACTAAAGCTTCACAAGAACTGCTGGTGAAACTTTCCTAGGAGCAAGGCCTTAATAAACTGGCCTTGACCTTTTACAGCTACTTTTGTTGTCTAAAAAAGAAGTTTCCTTTGTATATTCATCAGCTTTGAACTCTGTTCTAATCTTCTTCAGCTATGGATAATTAATTACACATACATCAAATAGATTTAGCCAGGGGCGGGCTGAGTTTAGCAATACAATTCTCATTTCTGTTTGAGAAGCTCCAAATTTTAGCTCAGGTAGTAGTCATTGCTAGATATTGTAATATCTGAACAAAACGACAGCAATATTTCCTCCTCACAATCCAGTAGATGAATTTCTGAGCTCAGCAGTAAACACCTTCCCTAATATTTGTGAAAGGTATTTGCAGCAAGTCAGGGAAGGTGCTCTGCATGGCATTTTGGACTGTGCTGTTCCTGTCTCTTATTAACACCATATGAAGGCTGGTGGCACCAGTACAGAGCTCTCAAAATGCTTTTGAGGATAGGAGCTGTAATGTGACTTAATGGAAAACTTCCTGCAAAGATGAAGTAAAAGAGTCTGCAAAGGGGGATGTCTTACAGTGGTATTGTTCCAATCCAGGAAGTTTTTGCATAGAAAAATCATATCAGATTGCCAAGTGTTGACACAACGAGGAGTATGCCGTTCACCTTAACTCAAATTAGAATTTAAATTTATATTAGGAATAATGTGACATGTTAAGCCATGTCCCTTAAAAAGATACAGTAGTAATGCAAGTTCAACTGGAATTAGGCAATTGCTTTAATTCAAATGTCTTTGCAACTTGTAACTCATATATACATTATATATACATATATACTTGTAACTCAGTGTATACATTCTCACCTTCCCCCGCTCTCTATCAGTTATGACCAATTTTTTATTTATCCCTTGAAAGTGGTTTAAAACTCAAATAGGGTTGGTATCTTCTCTAGAGGGAAAGGTACAAAGTTAATATGGCTGTAAAAAGCAGCAGTCAATAAAAACACTCACATGGAGTGTTACCTCTAGAAATTTCAAACTTTACTCATGACTTGACTTCCCAGTTCGTGGTGGAAACCTAGAAGTTTACAATGTGGCATGCTTTTTAAGTGCCAGAGGTTAAGCTGTGCATGGTGATTATCAATGAATTTGGTAAACATGGTGCTTGTTAACCAGTACCCTCTGAAATGCGTCATGTTTAGTTTGGAGAAGAGGAGGCTGAGGGGAGACCTCCTTGCCCTCTACAACTCCCTGAAAGGAGGGTGTAGAGAGGTGGGGGTTGGCCTCTTCTCCCAAGGGAATCATGACAGGAGCAGAGGGAATGGTGTGAAGTTGGGGCAGGGGAGGTTTAGATTAGATATTAGGAAGAATGACTTTCCTGAGAGGGTGGTCAGGCACTGGAAGGGCCTGCCCAGGGAGGTGGTGGAGTCCCCATCCCTGGAGGTATTTAAGAAACGTGTAGACGTGGCACTTGAGGGCATGCTCTAGTGCCCGGGACTGTTGGGTTGGGTTTTTTGTGTGTGTGTGTGGTTGGACTCGATGAGCTCAGAGGTCCCTTCCAACCATGAAGATTCTGTGAGTCTGGTGTGTGCTGACTTGAAGTTTCAAGCAGTGTTGGAGCCAGTATCGATCCCTGGGGCACCCCACTTGTGACAGGTTGCCAGTTTGAAAAAGAGCTATTTACCACCACCCTCTGGGTGCAGCCTGTGGGCCAGTTCCCCACCCACCGCACAGGCCACTTGTCTAGACCGTAGCGCATCAGTTTCTATAGCAGGAGACTTCTCTACCTGGAGAAATCCAGGTAGACAATGTCCACCACTCGCCCCACATCAACCAAGCAGGTTACTTTGTTGTAGAAGGTGATCAGGTTTTTCAAGCGTAATTTGCCCTTGGTGAATCAATGCAGGCTTTTCCCAATCACATGCATTATTTGATTTTTCATCCCTTCTTGTAGATGGGATTAGCCTTCTTCCAGTCTTTTGGGATATCCTCTGATCTCCATGACTTCGCAAAAATTACGGCAAGCGGCCTTGCAACATCAGCCAGCCCTCCTAACACCTTCTGGGGGATACTGTCAGGGCCCATTGATTTGTAGAGGTTGAGTTCCTGTGATAGATCACCTACCAAGTCTTCTTCCACTGGCAGTGGGGCTGTGTTTGCATCAACTTGGATTTTTTTTTCCCAATGCCAACAGTGCTGGTAAAGGCAGAGGTGAAGAAAGTGTTGAGAACCTCTGCCTTTTCAGTGTTGTTGGTGACTAATTCACCTCCTGTTTAACAGCGGGCCAATATTTTCCTTCTGTTTCTGCTTGTTGCTAATGTATCTGAAGAACTTTTTCTTGTAGTTTTTGAGATCTCTGGCCAGTTTCAATTTGAGCTGAGCTTTTGCTTTTCTACTGCATCTCTGCAGGCCCTGGCAATGCTGCTGTTCTCAATGGATATTGGTCCACTCCTGGTATGCTTCTCTTCCGCTTTTGAGCAGACTCAGAAGCTTGCAGCTAAGCCAAGGGGGTCTCTTGCTCTGCCTACTGCCCTGGGGATGAACTGGTTTTGTGCTACCAAGAGAGTGTTCTTGGAAAGCTCCCAGCACTCACTAGCTTCTTTATCCTCCATGGAAGCTTCCCACGGAATCCCTCCCAGCTGAGTTCTCAGCGAGCTGAAGTTTGCTCTTCTAAAATCTAAAACATTTGTCTTTGTACTCACCTTCAGTGTGCTCAGCAGCGTGGTTTGTGAGTAACAAGTCACAGCAGTGCCTCACTCCTGGTTGGCACATCTAACATTTGTATGAGGAAGCAGGCCTCTATGTTTTCCAGGAACTTGATGGATGATATGTGAGCTACTGTATTGTTCTTCCAACAAATGCCTGGGTAGTTGAAGTCACCCAGAAGACCCAGGCTCTGTTGACCTGAAGCTTGCTTAAGTGACCCGTGTAATGCTTCATTGGCCTTTTTTTCTTGGTTTGGAGGTCTGTAGCAGACACGTACTTTAAGATCCCCATTGGAGATGACCCCTCTGATCTTGACCCAGAGGCATTTGATAGGGCTTCCACAATAACCATAGCTGACTTCTATACATTCAAGGTTCTCCTTAACATAGAGTGTGATGGTGACTCCTCTTTTTCCCTGCCTGTCTTTATGAAACAGCCTATAGCCATCCAACTCAACCCTCCAGTCATGTGAGTTGTCCCACCATGTTCCATTTACTCCTATGGTATGGTAACTTTCTGATTTTCTGATATGATGGCCACTTGAAAAAAAAGTCTGTTCATCTCTGAGGACTGTACTATATTTTAGAAACAAATCAAATACACTTTATCATATGACAAGTACTTGAGGGTGGTTTTTTTTATCATCTTGAAGTGAGAAGGTCATACCCTGGTATTGCAACTGGAAGCATGTCTGATACTTGCAAGGACAGAATCTCTCTCAATCTTTTAATTTGCTTTTCTGAGAGCTTTATCGGGATTTGTGCTTTGAGAAGGCGGCTTATATTTTGTTTGGTTTTGTTTCCGCAATATGAGCATGCCTACACAAGCTCCAGGTAGCTCACTGACACATACACAAAACTACAATAAAGCAGCTGGAACAACATCTCTAGCAAAGCCCACCTGAGGATCCAGTGCAGATCTTTCAGCTCTGTCCTCACTTTATGTATTCTCTACCCCTCTGCTTCCTAGGGAGGAGTTAGGCCAGGCACTGTACGAACTGCCAGTAAAAATAGTTTAGCATTTAAGCCTAAATTCCTGGACAAGTCCCCTATGAATTAGTGAGCTCTTAGTTTGACTATTTGAGCTACAAGCCCTGTATCTTGTGATGCATTGGCTCCTCCTGCTTCACCACACCAGCCAATTCATCATTGAATGGTCTGCAAAAAATAAGACATGCTGCTTGCACAACATTGTCATTGTTGTGACAGTATGTCTGTACACACAGAGTTCACAAACAATCCACCTGAAAGCTTTTGCAGCACTAAGAATAGGGTTTCATGGCTACATTACTTCTAGAAGGATGACATCTCTCTTGCCTTTTTACTGTTCCACCATCTCACACAACCCATGTGTTGTCATGTCTTCCCCATTGCTTCTTTTATTCTTCTCAGGTTTCCAGTGGGTTTTCCAGTTTTGGAAGGCCAAAAGATACCAAGAGCAGGCTGAAATAGACTGTGCTGATCTTCTTGCTGCCATAGCTGGGCTACGGCATCTAAAGCATCCCTGAATATCTGTATGCTGTATCGCAGTCAGTACACAACTGTACCAGACATAAAATGTAGTAAAGCCAGGAAGAATTTGGGAACCTGGGATAATTATTAAGTGCACCTTGGTTTCTTTCAGTGGAGCTCCAGGCAGTGTTGGGAGCACTGGATGCCGTGTTGGTTTCGTAGGCTCTTGGTGTTACACGGAAGCAGGCGTCTCGGCAGTGTCCCCGTGTTTGTCTCATTGCTCTCCCCTGTGATCAGACTCAGCTTGCTGGTACAGTTGAGTAACGAAGAATCCTCAAAACTCTGCAAATACACGCCGCACAATTACACGCTGTGTTGAACAAACTTCTACCAGCAGTAAGGGATTTGGAAAGCAAAAGCCTATACTTTATTTCCTGGGCTAGTGCAGTTACCATCTGGTCAGCAGCTGCTAGTGGCTCGCTGTTCAGATCTGAAAGGCTGTGTTGGCAACCATGTGGATTATATCCTTTCTCGGTAGCTATTTTTGTTCTGGATGGTATAACACTTCTTTACTATTTTTACTATTTTAAAATTGTATCTTTAAACAGGATTTAGAAGAAATTTTGTACCTTTTATTGAGACATATCATTAAATTTTCTCACTGCCAGTGTGCCAGTTGATACACTGCTGCACTTCTTTGTTATTATAAAAAGCTCCAACTTCAGTTACAGGCCACAGTGTCATTATGGCTCAGAAGTGACCTTCAGCTGTGATCTCTCTCTCCCACTCTCCTTGTGGGCACAATTCCCAAAGGACCAACTCTCACTAAATGTTTCCCAGCATAGAACTACATGGGGCTGCCAACCTACCATGAATCTGTTCTCACTTGCCAACCACAGTCATAGGGAAGGCATTCTCCTTATAGAATCATAGAATCGTTCAGGTTGGAAAAGACCCTTGGGATCATCGAGTCCAACCATCAACCCCACTCTACAAAGTTCTCCCCTACACCTTATCCCCCAACACCGCATCTAAATGACCCTTAAACACATTCAGGGATGGGGACTCAACCACCTCCCTGGGCAGCCTGTTCCACTCTCTGACCACTCCTGCTGTGAAGAATTGTTTCCTAATGGCCACTCTAAACCTGCCCTGTTGTAGCTTGAAGCCATTCCCTCTTGTTCTATCACTAATTACCTGGGAGAAGAGACCAGCACCAACCTCTCTACAATGTCCTTTCAAGTAGTTGTAGAGAGTGACGAGGTCTCCCCTCAGCCTCCTCTTCCCCAAACTAAACAGTCCCAGCTCCTTCAATCGCTCTGCAGAAGAAGAGGTACTTAGCCTTTGTCTGAGTGAAACCTGAAGCTGTAGCTGTGAGTGTGGATCCCAAGGTTGGGAGTCGGCAGTCCTTTCCAAATGCATTAACACAACAGGCCCTAGTATGACCAGGAGCTGCCAGGGACTCCTCTCTCAGTGCCTGCGGCAAGCTACTGATACAGCTACATAAACCTGTGTCTTCCAAACATCATTTACCCAGAGGCATAAAGTGAGAAGGTGGATTGCTCCTTTCTCCACTCACCACCTTTTTCAAAGGACACTCGAGCCCAGCTGCCTCTGCTTTTCTTCTATGGCCATAGAACTAAGGAGAGAGACACAGAGGAGGAGAAACACTCACCTGTTGCTGTACAGTTTCAGGAATTTCTACACTGTGAATGAAAGACACCCCAGCTCGAAACGCTGAGGAGTCCGATGATGGTTCTGGAGCTGGTTCTGTGTGGACCAAGCCACCTCCAGAATTAGCATACCAATACTTGTACTGCATGTCCAAGCCAGTAAAGCCTGCTTTGCCACATGGCCTGTTGGCTGGAGTGCAGCACTACAGGAACACCGAAGGGGCTGAGAACCCAAACTGGTAAGTGTGCCTGGTCCTGCAAAGTACTGCAAATTTACCCAGCCCTTGCTGGCTCCAGTGCACAGAAAGCTATCTATCTTTACTCAGCATGTCCTCCCGAGTTGAATCTAGCAGCTCTCCACCTCTTTCCTGGTTAGGCAGGGGTTTTGACAGCTTAGTGTGCTTTTGATCTTAGGTTCTGGCCTTGAGAAAATCAGGCCTGTCTGGCAGCACAGAAATAGATTAATAGTTCATGAACTGTTCTCTTAATGGTGTTTGGAATTGCCTCCAGAGATGCTTCATTTCTGTCGTGGTTCGTACCCTACGTACTTTCCGTCACAGCCTCTTTTGATGTAGGTCCCTTCAGACAGAAGAGTATCAATTAAATTGTGATGCACTCACTATTAATACTAAATTGTACAAATATCTCCACTATCCATGTGCACTATTAGTATTAGGGCATGTCTACACATGGGAACTATTATGGAATTAGGTAGGTGTGAATTTGTAACTTTTTCACACAACTCCCCAAATAAGTTCTCACTATTATACAAAGCACACATCTGCAAGAGTGAATTAAGCGAAACATCATCAGAGTGCTCAGTCTAGGTTAGAAGTGGCTACAGGAAGAAGAGCTAGCACTACATTAGTCATGACAGTTTGCCAAAATCAGATGCTGTAGTTCAGCCCAATACAAAGAATGTGCAATTAAAAATTCCGGTTTCTGGCATAGCTTATGTGATGAAGGCTTGGAAAGCACTTTCTCTTACGGTGTGGGGAACTGACCGGCAAGTAGTGCTACATGCAACAACCACTATCATTTTGACTGAACTGTAGACCACTTTTCAGCAATCTAAGCCTAAAAAAAAAAAATCAAACTAAGAAATACCCTTTTGTACAATTGCTAAGGTTAACTTAAGTCAGAAAATAAAGAGCTCACCTTTGTGAGTTGAACAACAGAGAAAATACAGGTTCTCAAAACTACCAGTTTTGGTCTCAAGCCAAGTCACCTCCTAAATACAGTTAAAAAATCACAGCCATGCTCATAATAGTACTTTAAACAGCTTATAATAGTATTTTAAATATCACAATGAAGTCCTGCTGGATATGAATAGTTTTAAACCTCTCTTGCAAGAATAGAGTAATACACAGAGGTAGAAAGGATTTGCCATTCTTGCATTTAGGAGATTCAGAAATGGAATTGTATTGCATATAAAGCTCATTATCCTGGATCCCTTAGGGAAAAAGGGAAGAATATATTTGCATCAAGCTCCTTTTTATGGCCTCAAGAATTTTTTGCACTTTCCATTGTTATTGGCATACTAAAGAAACCTGTTCTGACGAACATTTCTCCAGCAAAACTAGACCACAAATGCTAATTGTAAAAATACACACTATGACAGATTCTAAAAGCCTAGTAGGGAAAGCTCTTCAGCTTCTCTTACCGCTTCCTAAACCTCTGTAGAGCTATGGCAATTTACATCAGCAGGGCATTTGCCGTACATAATTTTATTTCCTGAGAAGCACTGCTCTAGAGATGCTGAGTGAGTGTCTGGGGGCCAGGAGCAGTTCCCAGAGCGAGGTCTGGGAATCCACTGAGAGCCATCTGACCTTCCGGGGCTCCCTGCCTTGCGTGCAGCTCTTACAGCAAGGGCTCTGCCAGGTATTTCTCCCCATGAATTCTCCCTGTTAGCACACAGGACTGATAAAAGCAAGGAAGGTAGTCTGTGAAACAGTTGACCTAGCTACTGGTGCAGCCACAGAAAGTAATTTAGAGCCGAAAAAGCTCTGAAAGAAGAGTGCAACATTAACTCTAGTCATCGTTTTATAGAGTCAAGCTTTCAGAAAGAATGCTCTTAACTGCGGGCAAATCACTATCCCCTACACATGGCAATTTCAGGGATATTCACTTCCTTGTTCTCCTCATCTCTCCCATCTGTTTCCTCTATTTTTGCATGCCCACATCACAAATCTGTGTTAATTTCTTTTCTCCTGTCTCCCCTTTCCCTCGCAGATTTGCCAGGGGCACAGAGAGCCTGTGAGCACTCTCCTCTTCAACAGACAGATCTAGAGGGAATTCAGGATCAGAAAGGAAATCAATGAGGAGTTTCACTCAGCCAGGAAGCGTTCAAGTGTACACTAGCCAAAGGCAATTCACTGTTTTGACTGGGTTGTTAAAACATGCAAATCAGCATACCTGCTCTGTCTTGACAAGACAATGGGACAGAAGGACCTAAAACCTGCTACCAGAAACTCTAGTGGGCTGATTGCCCAAGACAGTTGGCTGTACTTCACGAAATGTGCCCTGTAGTAAACTTGACTAATTACAACATGAAAACCACTCCTCTAGAAGTTAGGATACCCGCCTCTGATGGAAGACCCCCACCCACTGAGCCCGCGCAGTAAATTTAAGAGACACTGCACCTTTAATTGAAGACGAGGGCATTTTACACCAATCAGCTTCAAGATAAGGAATTATGAGCACCAGTAAAAGGCTGATAAACAATGAATATGTTAATCATGTTAATTTACAATGTATAAATGAATGACTGTTTCAACGCTGTGTGTGCTAGCTTTGTGGAAAAACCTAGCACCCATTTCTGCGCCGAACTGCTAATAAATAGCTAATACCTTGACTCTGTGTTCTTGGCTTGCACACCGGGTAAACGATCCCACGAGTTTTGGGACAAGAAGAACACTAAGAAGTAATGCACATGAATAAACGTCTGGAAGGTGACAGCACCAAGAGCAGTTTTAAACCCACAAAGAAATCAGAGCCAAAATGAGCTGGGCCAAACAGACAGAAAGCTGAGCTGCTGCTCTGCTCCCAGAACAAAGACTTTCCTAGAAGATATTCTGACTAAGGAATTTTGCTTCTGTGTCCAGGAGACTAAAAAATGCTAGCTCGTTTTAATTGTGTGGATGGTTTATATTTTAAGTCCTAATTTCAAAGCTTGTCAAGATCCCTCTGATACATAAATAAAACAGAAATTCTGATTTTTTTAGCCTTGCATCAGTCAGAAGGAGCCAGGTCTACTCCAGCCTAAGCCCTACATAAAATTCACATGGAGACACACCTACCCAGAGTCCCTGCAAAAATAAAAGATGGGTTTTTTCAAGGATCACACCCTAAAGAAACCACTGCAGTAACATCATTCAGACTGAGTCAAGAGTGTTTAATGGAAAACTTCAAAAAGAACAATATAAAAATGAATCTATATACACCAAAAATGAAGATTTGTCACTGAAATACTTTGTCTTATAAACTGTCTCGGGCATGGTGAATGCAAAGACCTGAAGATAAGCAAAAAACCACTCTGAACTGCACTCTTGTAGTTTGTGGGTAGATTTGTGGGTAGACCAAGAACGAACCCTCAGAAAGCAATCACTGACCAAATAATCTGAGTTCAGAAACACGTGTGTACAAAGAGGTCTGTTCAAACAAATAAGGAAAACATGCAGCACATACAGATCACTGGAAGCCTCCAGTCAGCTCCTGTGAAGAGCAAGGATAATCAAAATTGAGCACAGAATGCTAAGTACATGGATTATAAATACCTTCCCTTCTTCCATCCATATTGTATAGCCTGGGGCATTGGAGGCAGGTGTGGGTGTGAAATGAAATTCCTATTCCTCATCAATTTTGAACAAGTATCAGAAATAAAATTTTATCAAGTAGCTGTCATTTTTGCCATTGTATTAGCTGATAATCTTGGAGCAGCACCTTTCCCCACTTCCTCACTGGCCACCTTCTGCCATGCCTGGGTGACTAAAGTTTAGGTTTAAATAAACCGGTCCTTGAACTAGTCTTAGGAATTGTGTGTAAGAGAGCAACAGAACTTGAACAGCATAGGGGCTGCTAGAGGAAATCAGAATGAGAAAATTAGCTTACTCTGAGTGGTAAAGCAGGACTTTCTCCACCTATTACCGCGATCTCTCCCTGTTCGACTTTTTCTGATTTAGGCACAGACTAGACGTGCACTAGACGTGTTCACAGTAGTCAGCAGAACAGGCACCCTGACTGGGGACTCTGCACCTCACCAGGCACAACTGCTGCATCCACGAGCACCACGTGTAACGCTCCATTGTAAGGTAACGTTTCTCTGAAATGCAAACCTCATGTTTGCTTCCCAAGTTTAATTCCCACATCTAATTAATACTTGTCTAATACACATGCTATAACCAAGAATGTTCTTTGAGGCCACCTTCATCGTTCTTTCTCAGTTGGAATTAAAAAATAATTGCAATATATTTAAGAGACACTAGAGGGAAGCCAAGACGTCTTGACAACTCTCTCATAATACAGCTTGCAATCCTAAACGCCAAGTTAAAAACAAAAAATCCATAACATGGTGTAGAAAATACTGGTTATACTTACTATTTGTAAAGATGCCAAAAAAAATTTATTAATTTACAGCATAGCTTTGCTGTTTCTTCTTCACTGGCACTCTGCAGGCTGTTAAGACTCCAGGCTGTTCCATCTAGGTGTTCCCTTGGTGATGCTGAGACCCTGGGAACTTCCACTGTTGTAACACTTGACAGTAATCTCATGAAGCATTCAGCTGGTATGATAACTTGCTAATATACACTCTAAGTACGGGTGGTGAATATGTTGGTGTTTTCTTCCTTATTTGCTGTTTGTTACACATTTGGTCTAATAATTTCTACTCTGGACATACTTTTTTTTTTGTTATTTTTTTCAGCACCCATCACACTGACAAGACTATCAGGGTGTCGGCTCTGTGTGTCCCTTCACCAGGGTTACAAAAAGGACTTACTATCACCCAGAGGTAATTCAGATGCAAATATGGTCAGAACAACTGGTTTATATTTCTGCTCTGAGCTGCCCCGGGCTTCTTTAGTGTGCCCCAGAAAGCTCTGGTTATGTGATTGATTGCCCCTTAGGTTCTCCTTTTCCCTCTCCCAACTTCTTACTCTGCCACACACATTTGCTCCCGAACAAGAGCTGTTTACCCTTTTGCCATTGTTCCCAATTTTGCTGACTTGATATCCTGATTTGGTTTTTACAATGCAGGTGCCCTGGTGCTTCCTACCCTGGCCATCAATTCTGTTAAATTAGTACCACTGTATTTTGCCCGTAGCATGCTGCTCTTCCTCATCCTGTTGTCTTTTCAGAAGCGACGCAAGTCAGCGTTAACCATCGGCACGTACACCTTAACATATCTGTTTATCTTCACTCCCCAGCAAGAGGGGTGACAAAAAAAACAAAACAAAAGCAACCAAACAAAAAACATTTGATATACAAAATAAGCTGATGGTAACACAATGCCAAAAATAGCTTATTATGTTAAGTGCAATAGAAAAAGCTCGATATAAAGCTTGATTGCAACAACATTTCAATTTACCAGTTTAAATACAAGACTTGCATTAAAATATTTCTTGAGATACATCTCTTGGTGATTTCTTTAAAATTTATATACACGTATCCAGTTGTAACACTTGACAGTAGTCTCATGAAGCATTCAAAGAGAATAACTTGGTAAGTACACACTGTAGATATGAGTGGTTAATGTCTGTACAATTTCTTCCTTCAAGGGATTATAACATTATGTTGAGTACTAGCCTCAGACAGGTGACCAGCCACCTGATGCAGTACAATACCCCCAAGCTCTTCCCCGAAGACCCACTGTCTACGGTTTCAATGCTCACTGGATCCAGATGGTGTTGCCTCTTTCTGGTCTGCGAGGCTCTACCGTAAGTTCTCCAAAAGTGGAGAAAAACTGCTCCATTTCCTTCTGCAACATATCATTCCTCTTCTCTGCATCTTCCTTGGCCCGTTCTGCATTACGCATTTTGATTTCTACCATTGTGAACTTCTTCCGCTCTTGATCCAGCTCTTCGTGCAGGGCCATCATTTCCGTCTCCAGGGTGAGATTTCTCTGCTCCAAGCTGCAAAAATGAAATAAAAGCAGACAGCTCCTGAGCAGCACTCCTCACTCACTCGGGCAGCAATGCATGCCGCCAACAAATTCATACATGTGTCTTTTCATTTACAAAGCTCACACTGAATTTTTGAGGGGTGTATCTACAAACCATGACTTCATCAATGAACCGTTCTCCTAGAGCAATCTCTTCGTTACCTCATTTAGAAAACCCCTAACAACAGCCACTGGCAAGGTGCACAATAGCAAACAGCTCCATCTGATTCTCCAGGAACAGGCTGACTATTCCTTTCACTTCTAAAGTGCTGACACCCAGCTCCTGCTGTGGCTGCACTGGTGTCACTTACAAGGTCAGAATGCTGCCCTGAATGCTTTTGTTTCACTGCTAATCCTTTCTTCAGCTGATTTATCTGCTGTATCTATTCGCAGATATGGATCGACAATTTAAAAAAAAAAACCTGCAATGAACATGGCTTTTGTCTAAAAAACTGACCGCATTTCAGGTCTTTCCAGTGGAAAGCATTAGAAATCCTGGTGGTACTAAATACACGGTCATCACGGATACTGAACATTGTAAGAACTGCTCTACTACACTGCGTACTACGCTGAAACTAGTGAAGTGGGTGAAGGACCGCAATATTCCATATGCTCCACTGTCGCTCACCGCTCACATGTTGGGACCAGCTGTGACTTGCAGCGCCAGAGGTACCAATGCAACAGAGGTGAGGTCAGAGCAAGTCCTGAACAGCTTTACTGAAGAACCTTTATCACCAAGAGGGCGCATTCAGCTCTGCGCTGCTCTGCTAAGCCCAGACTTTGAGGTTATTCACACTATGGCCATCCACACCTGGAATCTCACTGTGCGCGAGAAGAGTCCACACTGTTTGCAGACAAAGACACGGCTCTCCCTTGCCTTCTGTAAAAGGTCCGAGCTGTGAAGGAAAGGCTGAGGCAAAGCAGCGGTGTGGAGATAGGATCGTGAAGAGAGGTTACCCCAAGATGCAGCACTGTCTCAAGAGGAATGAGGACTCTGGAAAGGAGTTCAGCAGCCTCCCAGACCCCAAAACTACAGATGGAATAAGCCATGGCACTGCTTTCACCGAAAGGTGATGCTCAGTTGCCCTTCTCAGTCTCTGGAGAACTAAGCGATCAACTAATGAAAACATTGTGAGAGCCTACTGATTTTGTTAATTAGATTCTACAGAAACTCACAAGGTTCTGACTTTATTTTCAGTGCCAACAGAATAGCATGTCACAACCATGGCAAGCGATTGCTCAGAAACAGATCCCTTTGGATCATTGTGTCAGAAAAGCGATGTCAGAGTACGTCAACACAGACAGATGGGAGACTCGGTGGCAAGCACCCAGCGACTGCAGCTACTGCAGATTTCTAGCAAGTCATGAGAGGGAAAACCTGGATTTCCTCTGCAAAAGGCAGTCTGATGGTGGAGCCAAACCGTCTTACCTTTTTATCCTTGTCTCATACTCTAGTTTTTGCTTGGCCATCTCTTGCTTCAGGCTGGACACCAGGCTGTGCAAAGCACTGTGATTGTTAGTACTGTTGGCGACAAAGGTTTCACTGTTATCACTGCTGCTGGTGGCCCGGCTGCTGTGGCCCCCCACACTCCTTCTGTCACTTTTGTTTTCGTAGTCACCCGGGTTAGAGAGGTCTTCATGCGGTGGTTCATCCAGCACAGAGTCTTCAAAGTTACCCACATAAAAGTCCTGCTCGGGGCAGGTGGTGGTGGATGAACGACAGGAGTTAGAGTGCTCAGGGAGGGATATTTCACAAGAGGACGTTGACCAGGTGGCACTGTCCACACTTTGTTTGTCATCAGAGTTCACCATAGAGAACTGCTGGTGTACATTGTCGTAGGTGGAAAGCCTGTTGTGCTGGCCTGACTCGCTCACTGATTCCTTCTGTTTGTTGTCCCTCAGTGTGACGTAGCCATTGGGCACCCAGCCCAGGGTCTGGCTGTTGATGGGGTTGCTGTGCCCGTCTGTGCTAGAAACACCCATCCGCACACCTCCGTTCTGCACGCTGTGTGTGCCCATCTTAGTCACCGGTCCCTTCAGGGACGATGTTCTCCTGGTTTGCAGGGTGCAGTTTGGTAAGGTCTGGCTCTTCTCAGGGCCCTCCACAGAGCTGCTGAAGGACCCGTTGGTGACTATGCCACTGCCTTTATTAAAAGCGGGATTTTTTTTCACCATGAGTGGTGGGCTTCTGGTGACATCCAGTTTCTGGATGCTGTTTCTGGGACTATTTGTCTTGCTGCCTGGCAAAGCAGTTGGAGACTCATTGTCCATGCTTCCCCTTTGGGGAGACTCAGGTTTGTCCCAAGAGCAGTGCCTCACTGCTGTCTCCTTGGTGTTGTTGTTCTCTTTGTTCTGTTGCTGCCCCGCAGTCGCTTTCTTTGGCATTTCATTGTTGTTGTTGCATACCTCAGGTCCCATCTGAGGGTCTGCATCCTTGGGAAACAGCTCTTCATGTTTGCTAATCATCACTGACATTAGCTGCTGGACTACTACTGTGCCTGAAAGGAGATATCAAGCACATGGTCATTAATGGCCTGTTTTATTTAGGGCATAAATATACTATATCCATCAGATTCCACAAATACTTACTAAATATTCAGCTTAAACAAACATTTACACAATGCATCCATCTGTTTAACACCCTGAATGTTTAACACACCTGAGGTGCCCCTGGCTACCAGGCCACATTAGCACCACCTCTTCCATCCATCAAACCAAGCCAGGGGGCCTCACAGACCCCCTCAGAACAGGAACTTTGGCGAAGAAGCTATTACCATTACCGTAATTACATCCCAGGAAGACCACAGAAGGAGATGATGAGTGGCGAAGGATAACATCATTGTAAGTGATGGGTTTCAACTCAATGTGGTGACCATTTTTAAAACGAGTCTTTTTTCTGGTACAGCGCTTGTATTTAGTAGTTTAACAGAAAACGGGCAGGCAAGGGATTTGCAATGCTGAATCACAGATGTTTTAGTCTTTTGGAGCAAAACAGGGCAGTAATATGACAGAAATAATTTAATGTGAATGCCTTTAACCGCTCCATGGTGAGACTGTATGCAGCCAGGAAACTATGCCACGATACAGCACCGTACGGGACTAACGCAGGACCACAGCTTGCTACTCGCTGTGACAAAGGGCTGCCTTTCCTCATGAAGAACCAGCCCTTGGTGTGCATACCACTCGTCCGCACTGTAATTTACACATTAGCATTTATAGCTGGGCCGGACTTGGGATAATAAAGATGTGCAACTCTATTTCATTAAGCAGACTCTCATTAAGGATTATTAAGAATATTTCAGGAACAAGGTCAAGATAGTTACAATAACCACCCCATTTCTAAGCTCCTGGAGAGCTTTCAGAGGCACGCTGTGCTCTTCTAATCAATAATTTCCCACTGCGCGATACCATTTCACATCAACTCCTCAGTAATATTCTGGATCTTTACACTCTACCCTTTCAAAATACAACTACTAAGAAACAATTCAATGTGGGTACTCAACAACATCTTTTTTAGTGCTCTTGTTTGTTTGCTAAGGCACAATCATACATTAGAACTATGTAGGAGGAAAATTCACTTAGTTACTCCCATGGCACATTTAGCTGTATTCTTTCCAAGAACTTTAGCAGAACATGCACTGCACTCAGGCAACTTTTACCACTGTGTTTGACAGGAAAAAATGGGCTCATGATTGGAATTCTCAAAAACCTCTCTTGAACCAAACAAAAACAACTTCTCGTCCCCATTATACAGGTATGGTTACCCATAGCTGCATGGGTATGGGTATACCCATAGCTGCACGGATTGTGCAAGGAAAGCACTCTCTATCTTCCAAAATGAAAAGAGCAATGAAGAAGGGTGGCCATGAGCCCCAACTGATGTACAGTCTTTTTAAAAAGTTCATATACATTCAACTATGTGTAGCCCAATCGCAAATCAGCATAGTCTGGTGTCAAATCTTAAAGTTATGCTTAAAGAGAAGTCATAAATCTGTTTCATCAAACCTGTTTCTCATTAGTGGAAAAAAAAATAAATGTATGTCCCTTCAATGAATGTAGCATCCATACTATTTCCTACAGCAGCCACCGTTGTTTTAGTGCTCAGGCTGTTGATAAGCAGGCTGCAGAGTTGCTTTCAAGAACTGGATAAACGTATTATTTTCCCTTTCCACTGGATTTAAAAAAAAAAGACATAACAAAACAAAACTTTTAAAAAAAAACAACTCACAAACTTTAGGCAGCAGTCAGTTATGAAAAAATATAAACCCAGAAGATAGTATTTTATTTAGGAATGGCTAAGTCACAGAATCACAGAATGATATGGGGATGGAAGGGACCTCTGGAGATCATCTAGTCCAACCCCCCTGCCAAAGCAGGTCCACCCAGAGCAGGTCCCACAGGAACGTGTCCAGGGGGGTTTGGAATGTCTCCAGAGAAGGAGACTCCACCACCTCCCTGGGCAGCCTCTTCCAGGGCTCTGCCACCCTCACAGCAAAGAAGTTCCTCCTCATGTTTAGGTGCAACTTCTTATACTCAAGTTTGTGCCCATTTCCTCTTGTCCTATCCCTGGGCACCACTGAAAAAAGTCCTCTCTCCCCATCCCAAATCTCCATTCATCTGCCTTGCTCCAGGTGAGCTGAAGATACATGATATCCCATCAGTAAATATCATTCTCTGAGATACTATTCTCATTGACTTCAGTGGTATAAATCAGCTCTGAAACATCTCTTTCCAATTCCAATCTAATGAACAATTTGAAGTATGTTTTGTACTATTTAATGCAAAAGCATGGGGAAAAAAAGGTATAGTTTGCTGCCTGACCAAGAGAAACATTCACAGCTATCTACCAGGCTGCTAAGCCCTATAGAAGTGCCAAGGTAAGAGAAGCCACTATTCCAGTCAGTCTGGCAGTTCTGTAGGTACAAATAGACAGGTTGAAAGTGAAGGGACAGGCAGCATGTTTAAGAGGAAGGAAACAAAGCAGGAAAGGCTCTTGTGTTTCTCTCTCAAAATACCGTGGGGAGATGCTGTAAGATGTGTAAACTAGAATTTCAGTGAGACAGTGAAGCTTATCCCTGCAGCTCCATATCAGCCAGTCACAGTGCATTTGAGACAAGTACGTACAGAAACTAGGGGGGAGCCACAAATGCAGATTTAAGTGTATCTGAAGCTGCATAGGTTTGATGATGCTCATGCACAGTCATAATAAACATTCATACAAATTGGACACCTGCTCTTGCAAACCCTTTTGAGTCAAATGCATGATCAAACCGTTCTCTGTGACAATGAGAATCCAGACATTAAAGTGGAGATGATGATTAAAAACCCTTTCCACATTAGAAGGTTTTCTGGCTTGTCTGAGCTGCTCTTCAGACAGCTAACCCTGGGTCTGCACTGCTTTCACACATGATTTGTAAACACCATGTTTCTGTTCACAACAACGTAGTCATTGTGTTAAGGAAGGAGGAGTAAACTTAAGACTTCAGAATAAAAAAAAAAGTAAATGAACAAAGTATATGGGTAATTGTATCTGGGGAAGAGAAAATGCATCAAACAGGAAAGGAAGAAATCCACACACTCTCAAATAAACTACGAATACTGCATTTTTGAGTTTTGGTAAAATTTTTAGTGCAGGGTACATAGTGTATGTAGTACAGCCCTGATTTCTGAGAGAGTTCAGTAAATCCTACATATTAAGAAAAAAGTGTTTGGAGGGAGAAAAGGTGTCATGTACTTTACGGAGAATTAAAGTCACAAAGATTAAGCCTAGGAAGAAATTATAGGAGAAGATTGTCATGGCCATATTTTTGTCTTAATCACAGCAAAATGTTACAGCTGGACATTGCTGTAAATAACAGAATGCAGCAGACAATTTGATTGCTGTTGTGCAAGAAAACATGTTGCTTTGCAGGGGCGCAAGGTGTGAACCTGTACTAACTTTTTCTCATTCTTAAGAACCGCAGGTGAAATATTAACTGCAGTCCAACCACACATGCTGAATAAGAACATGCCATAGCAAGTTTTGTGAGAAAAAGTACATTTTTATCGAAGCTGCCAGGGCAGCATAATCTCATACAAAGCCTGTTTGCAATGCTGCACATTTCAGTCACTTTTATAGTAACCTGCAAGATTTAACCCTGAAGTTCATTCAGGTTGAAGAGTTCTATGTCTAAAAACCAGATATGTGGATCTTACTGCACATACGACATTCCTTCTTTCTGTTACAAGTTATGCACAGTCAGCTCACCCTCCATAATAGTCAGAGGATCTTCCACTTTGGGACGAAGGATGTTAGGGCCAAAAACGGTTGCCAGGTTCTGCACACTCATTTTGTTTATTCCTGAATAAGACTGGACTTCATCAAGGAATCTGTGGGGGGAAAAAGAGGTCTTTAATGAACATGTAAAAAGGAAATAAATTTTTAAAAGTCAAAGCATGGGATGGTTTCTTAACATAGTTCAAGTATTCCATTCCAAATCCATCTGGAACATCTTGAAAGCTCAAGGCTCTTCTCCTCAATTTCAGATTTTCTTCAAAATGATACACTGACAACAAAATTTAAATCTCAGTCTGGACTGACTACAAGATAACTCTGTTGAACATGGTAACTTTCTCCAGCATAATTAATCATCTACTTGGCTCAGACAATGTCCTCAAAATGCAAACTGTAAATGTTTATATTCTTTTTAAAATGTTTTTTTTATGCTGGGAACTTTCTATAAATTCACAAATTGCAACCCTGTAAGATTTATTTTTTTTTAAGATCTCAGATGTATCCACAAAACTATTCTACATATTGCAAGACACACACAGTTTTCAAGGATACCCTGCTTCAGGAGTGCTCAGCCAAGGCCAATAACTGCAGTTAGAAATGGGAAAACCAGGTCCTATAAAAAGGACAGTATATATTAATTTCTACCTTCTTGCGTTTCCTGCTGAGCGTGGCCTGTTTATGAAAGTAAAGTCATAACTGTGCACCTTCATAAAGCAAATTATTAATTAGTCAAGCAGTAAAACTATATTTTTAGTGCATTCACTTAAGTTTACCAGTCCTCTGACTGTGAGTAATGCTTTTCCTTCAGGGCACATACACAGACAGGTTTGTCTGTCAGCTCACAGTTATAAATACCATTGTGATATTCTTGGAAGAGCACTTACCTACAGATATATTTCAGCAAATTATAATTGACAGCTGGCAGGCTCTTCACTTGCTTCACCAGTTCTTTCAGGCCCTTTAAGTGGTTTAAAAAAAAACAAACAAAAAGTGGGGAGGCACACCTTCTTAGTATTTTACCAGAGATTCAAAAAAGTGTCAGCAATTCCAACTACAAGACAATAAACGCATCACTGAAACTGCAGCATTAAATGCTATATACAGTTACTATTAGGAACAGCTTGTAGAACCCATTTTGGATGGGGAAAGCTGTATTTAGCTAATAAGGGTTAGCTCTGGATAAAAAGAAACAAGTAAATAAATAACTTGGTTTCATCCTGTCTTTCCCTTCTCTTTCGCTCTTCCTTTTTTTGACTAGCAGCTCCGTTCCTCCTCCTGCTGATAACAAGGCTGAGGCTTCCAGCAACAGTTCTGATTTGAACTAGTTAAAGGTTGGACCAGATGATCCTTGAGGTCCCTTCCAATCTGGTGTTCAATGATTCTAGTTGGCATTTTCATATGAGAAACTATTTGGGTATTTCCTCATGTCCTGTCCCTGGGCACCACTGAAAAAAGACCAGCCCCATCCTCTTGACACCCTCCCTTGAAGTATTTCTAAGCATTGATCAGATCCTCCCTCAGACTTCTCTTCTCCAGACTAAAAAGACCCAAGTCCCTCAGCCTCTCCTCGTAAGGGAGATGCTCCAGGCCCCTCATCACCTTTGTAGCCCTCTGCTGTACCCTCTCCAGCAGGTCCCTGTCCTTCTTGAACTGGGGAGCCCAGAACTGGACACACTGCTCCAGATGGGGCCTCCCCAGGGCAGAGCAGAGGGGCAGGATGACCTCCCTCCACCTGCTGGTCACACTCTTCCTGATGCCCCCCAGGATGCCATTGGCCTTCTTGGCCACAAGGGCACATTGCTGGCTCATGGTCACCCTGTTGTCCACCAGGACTCCCAGGTCTTTCTCCTCAGAGCTGCTCTCCAGCAGGTCACCCCCAACCTGTCCTGGTGCAGGGGGTTATTCCTCCCCAGGTGCAGCACCCTGCACTTGCCCTTGTTGAAGTTCAATAGATTGCTCTCTGCCCAACTCTCTAGTATGTTATGAAAACAAATGCAAATCAAGATGAGTGGACCATGATAGTGCATAAGTTTGCTGGCTATGTGCTAAGAAAGGAAAGAAGACACACAGCTCTCTCCCTTAACAGTGACTGCATCTTTAACTTCTGCATGGAGAAAGGTCAACTGAAAATCTAGTCAGACAGCCTTATAGCTGGATTGCCAAACTGCCATAAAGAGGACTGAAGTGGTTCATCACCTACAGTACTGATTTTTCAAACAGAGAACACCAACTCCAGCACCAAAAGGTCACTGTAATTTGAATCTTGCTTTCAAAATTAAATAAAGTCCTTCGTGGCATAGTTACAGAGGAACTACATAAATACACGCTGGACTAAGCCGATATAAAATGACTAAAAATTTAGTCTGAAAATGAGTATCATTGCAAGCATAAACTGCCTGATGACTAACTGCGGAGCTGTCGGGTGGCTTCATGTTGGAGCTATCGATGGTTAGAGACTTAGGCAACATGCTCAAGTGAAGAGCTGCAACTTCAGGTCTTAGGATCCCCTGCCTTATCTTGCGCAAAGAGCAGCTCCAGTTCAACAGGGCACTCCCACCTTTTGCAAGCAGCTGACAAAAATCTGCACCTTGGAGCACGCTGTAAGGACAGTGAAGAAACCGGTCTGATTTCAGGGAAAGAGATGACCACAGAAGACAGTTTGCCACACAACCTTCTTGCACCCTACCCTACCATCAGATGGGAGCAAGTACCATGTCTGCTGCTGGTAGTCAACAACTGAAGGCTCTGAGACAGTCTCTCAGTTAGAAAAGAAGGGCTCCTCCTCATCTTAACTAATTAATTAGAGGATTACGTAGGAGGGGTTCAGTCCTAGCAAGATTTGAAATGTCAAAAAGGAGTCAAACAGAAATAACCACCGTAGAAAGTTAGGGGAGTAGACTGAAATCAACAGAATGAGCCCATTTGTATTTACTTTGCAAAGAAAATATCAGGGTTGACCTCATTCCCCACAAGCACACAGAACAATGTATAAATAAACGCCTAGTTTCTTATGTCTTCAGACTAACACATAGCAGGCTCATGCCACTACAGGGCACATATTAGCAGTCAGAGCACTTATTTTGCTCATCTGTGTTACGCCGTTTTAAAAGAGCATAAAGGTTTTAAATGAGCATAAAAGTTGGCACGCTTCCAGCGGCCGGCTTCCATCTTTTTTGCGGCTTTCTGATTCAATGACAGACGATGACTAGAGTCTGCTGGCCTTCAAGCAAAAGCCAGTAGAAGCTGGCATCCTGAAACTTAGAAGAGAATGACCCCTGATTTAATGGCAAGCAAGTTGGACAGCAATTACTAAGACCCTTCCTTTTATGGTCGTTTAGAATGGTAATACATGAAAATAAAAGCCTCTTCCATGCAAAATCTAAGCTATTGACCACAATGACGTTTACTTGAACTGGATTCAGTGACAAATACAGCTAAGGATATGCTATGCAACTTTATTTAGACTTCTAAATTACCTAGGTGGCAACAATTTTCATATAAAACCAGCCTCAATTAGTAGATGCACACCTTAAATTAGGATAGGTAATCATCAGCTTCTCTCCTCCTCCTCAAAATCAGACAGGTTATAACACGCCAGCCTTCTATTTCATCTTACTCAAATTGCCAACTCACCGTCTCTTCCTCCTTGCTGAGCATTTTGGCACAGGAAAGGAAATCTTCGTATTTTGCATATGGTATGACTGGCTCTGGGAGTTCTCTTAGGTACAGCTTCAGCAGCGATGCCACTGTGTGCACGTCCGTATTGCTGTTGGGTTGGAATACAAGAAGTTGTTACTGTGAATCAGGGTAATACTGGGAGAGTGACAGGCTAAAAACTGCCAATTAACATTTCCATTATCCCCCCACATTTTACTCATCAGCACTATATAGAGTTATAGATCATATCTGTAATCTGTTTTTTGTTTTGGCTTTTTTTTTTGTCCTATAAAGAACTTAGGATACCTGCAAGCAAGAGTCTGTCAACTCTGTTGATTTATTACTATAAATAATTACACATAAGGCCCTGTTTGCAGGTGCAGGTATTGAGACTATCCTGGCTCTCGCTGACAGGCATCTCAAATCAGGCATGCAAAATCCGTCTTAACTGATGCTTTTCATTTTCACCTGAGCCAGAAACCAGTCATTCTATTTACACCGTGGGGATTTTCTCCTACCAGAGATGGCCCCAGCTTCCAAAACACGCCCAGCATGTCTCAGTTCCACTGTCTCACCACATCCTCTGGTATCAGTATTAAGTTAACAATTTTTAAAGGAGACCATATATACCATAGGTGTTTAGTTGAAACTTCCTCACCTGAATTACAGTTCTTTTCCTGGCATGCACCTTTCTCCTGTGGGCTCTCACAAAATGACTACTGTGCCTTTTAGCTGTACTGTTACACCACAAACCTGGATATAGTTTACACACACAACCATAAATCCATGGGAGATGAGTTATAGCCCTATCCTGTACCGAGTAAGCTAAGGCATTGCAAGTCATCAGACTTAGAAAATGTCTGACCGCTGGCCCAACAGGTAAGGTTAAAGGGCTGACCGTCAAAAACCTGTATGACATATGCTTTCCAATAATTGCATTTGCAGAAACTGAAGGCTTTTTTGGATACAGCTAGTAGGAGCCTAGGCTGTTTATCAAGCATGCTGAAAGTAAGAAGACAGGGAGAAAGATCAAAATTCTGAAAAGAAATAAAAGAAACGGCTAAAAACTACAAGTTAGCATGAAGAAATCTCTCTTGTGTTCCTTCTGACTCCATCTCTGGGTTTAGCTACTCAGGCATTTATTCAAATCCTTACTGGAATGTTCTACGTGCTTTCCCTGGTTCAGATAAAGCTTTGTACTACAAGCTGGTATCTCTCCCTCTCTCACTTCTAAAAAATAATAAAAAAAAACCCAGATGCTAAATTATGCTAATGTCATTCATAAGAAACGGAAAACACACAGACATTTCTACAATGTGCATTATTGTGTATTTTCTCTTTCTTTGAAGACTTCACACTTGGAACATTTTTAAACTCATAGTCTCTCAAAGTGAACCACTGGTATTTGACACACTTAAGCTTTGCTAGAGGTATGTTAATCATTATTTTGGAATGATCCGTTAAAACAATAATGGCTTTTACTAAGTTAAATCTTAACAAGAACGATGGGAACAACCTTAGATTAAGGTGGTTATGGTATGAGCAACCTGAGTCAAAACAGAAGGAGAGAAATTATAAAGCACTGTATATATTTAAATGTTAACCAGCACCATGCCCCTCGAAATAAATTCCCAGAAAACATTACTATTTCAATCATTAATAATCTGCAGCCAAAATTCCAGAAAGCATTTTCTGGAGAAACTCTAGAAACAAAGTACTAATGCAAATCTGCATTTTCAAGGAAGGTTCAAGTTCTGTTCCCTTGATTGCAACCCTCCACATGTAGACTTCTATCCAAGAAGCAGATTTTACAGAGAGATCTTCAGTCTCCTATGTGGTTGGTGCATCAGGAAAGCAAAAAGCAAATACGGAGGCAAAGACTTTTGACAGACCCTGAAGGAGAGGGGCAGGGAGCAGAGGTGAACTGGCAGCCTTAGGACAGTGCCCTGCACTGCAGCATGGAAGGAAGCACAGGTCATCAGTCTGCAGAGAATGCAACGCTGATTGCTCCTCATTGATGGTCTTTCTGAAAATTTTATTGTGACTATTTTTATTATTTAAAGAAGGAAACTCCACCGGCCTTACTGAAGAACTGAATCCCATTTTTCTAGAGACTATCTCCATAAAACTAGAGAAGCCTTTCCAAAATACAGGCTGAGTGAGAGAAATTATTGAAGAACAATTAAAAGCTAGCACACAGCTCTCCCAGTGAGGGGATCAAGCAATGTCATCTTCCCTTCTCTGTACTGCCAGGATCGTGCTTTGTGTAGGATATAAGAATAATTTTACACTACTCCCTTGGTGTGGAGTGGAATACTTGCTCCTTGACGGCACAGCAAATGGAAGCTAAAAAGGCTGAAGAAGGGGACAAAAGCCCCGAAAACTGATGGAATTTATAAGCTTTCTCCTTTCAGTGTGAAGTAGTGATAGGCTATCACTGTGAAGGTTTAGTCGAGTGCGAAAAACCGTGGCTCTGCCAAGGAAGAACTGAGAGAGACGTGGACAGGTAGGATGCTGAGGAGCAAGGGAACAATAAGAAGTGTTGTGCTCTCAGACTAAGCTCCTGAAGTACACGCTGTACACGAGTCTACAGAAAGATGCTTTCTGAGCTAGGGTTAGAAACCCAGGTCCCGATGAGTAGACAGGGACACACTAGCAATTTTTAAAAGTAGCATTTTTTTTATTTCATTTGCTTCTGCTGAGTGCTAAGGCAATACTGCAGACTGCCACAAGATGGTGGGACTGCAAAATAAGAAATTGGAAAATTTGTTTTGTTACCTTTTTTTCCCCTAAACTGTACTGGAACACTGCTTAGGACTTAATCTATCTACACAGAAATTACCATACAGATTTTGGCAGCATAAACAAACATACATACACACACACTGCCTGCAAAGCCCTTTAAGAATTGGATTTTTTAATTCTATTTAGCAACAATTACACAAAGTTAGAAAGTTCCTTCTTTCAATGTAAATGTTGGTATAAAATATGTCAATATGTTTATAATAATGCAACTTTTTAAAAGAGTGTTTCATATAATCTGAGATCTGTTTAGACCTTGCAGTCTAGTATTATTTTTTCACCTTTTCTTTTAAAATACAGAGGAAAACTTAAAAATGTTAGAGTTCAGTTTTAACCCGTCTATATTTTAGGGGTTTCAATCCAGAAGTACCATGAAGAGCATTTTAGCCACAGAAGACAGCCTGGAGTTTCAAAGGAGCGCTGAACTGCAAGGTCTCTTGAGGATCATTTATTTCCCTCTCCGGTCTGCAGTGTTCTACCCACAGTCTAAGTCAACCACCAGCATTTATATATCCGCCTTCAGGGCACTTGTGTCATTTGTAAGACGTGGATCTTTCCAGGGCCTGTAGAGGACATTTTGCTTCTTGACTTTTTCCAGCTACAGCTGATCAGTTCAAGACACAGCAGTATTTCTCCCTTCAAACCTGGCCTTGCTTATATTCTAGGACAATTACAGCTACAGAAACATAATGATTATACCTATTTTAGCATTTCTTTTGCTATCTGACAGCGTAATATCAAAGTGTTCCATGATTACACGTTCATAATTAACAGGATTAAAAGTATATATTCACAAGTATTAAAATAGAGTATGTCGGTTCTAGAAGAAAATCCTCTGTTACCTGAATTGGAACAACCCTCATTCACTGAGGTGGACTTTCTCCAAGTACACAATGAATAATTAGAAGTTTGAAATGTAACATAAAAAATTACTGAAGCCCAGCAGGTCACCAGAAATCCATGCATAACCCTCGCACTCGGACAAGCAGACAGCATCTCCGGAGAGCTGGAGTCAGTGCTTCAGAGCACGAGGCCAACAAGCTCCTCATAAACTCTCGGAGAGGAAATGTTAACAGGGCAAGGTCACTGTACAAAAAGATTCATGCTGTGCCAAAAATAGCTCTAGATCATGATGACACATAAACAGTTTGCATAAAGAACAAACAGTAGGGAACAACAAGCTGCGAGGCTGTAATTCAATTTAGGAGTTTTGGTAATGAGATGAAGGAGAACAGGGCAGTCCAAACAGCTTGTGTATCGATACCTCCCAGAATTACTAGAATTACAGCTCCATCATTTCAGACGTGTCACAGATCACAATCCCAGAACGGAGAATCTCCCTCACCAACGTATCTTATACTTCCCACACCATTTGCTGACTGTGTCCCTGCTTAGCTGTATCCAGGTCTGCAGAGCATCTCAGATCACAGAATCACATGGGGTTGAAAGGGACCTCTGGAGATCATCTAGTCCAACCCCCTGCCAAAGCAGGTCCACCCAGAGCAGGTCCCACAGGAACGTGTCCAGGGGGGTTTGGAATGTCTCCAGAGAAGGAGACTCCACCATCTCTCTGGGAAGCCTCTTCCAGGGCTCTGCCACCCTCACAGGAAGGAAGTTCCTCCTCATGTTTAGATGGAACTTCTTATATTCAATTTTGTGCCCATTTCCTCTTGTCCCATCCATGGGCACCACTGAAAAAAGACCGGCCCCGTCCTCTTGACACCCTCCCTTGAAGTATTTCTAAGCATTGATGAGATCCCCCCTCAGCCTTCTCTTCTCCAGACTAAAAAGACCCAAGTCCCTCAGCCTCTCCTCATAAGAGAGATGCTCCAGGCCCCTCATCATCTTTGTAGTCCTCTGCTGTACCCTCTCCAGCAGTTCCCTGTCCTTCTTGACCTGGGGAGCCCAGAACTGGTCCCAGTGCTCCAGATGGGGCCTCCCCAGGGCAGAGCAGAGGGGCAGGATGACCTCCCTCCACCTGCTGGTCACACTCTTCCTGATGCCCCCCAGGATGCCATTGACCTTCTTGGCCACAAGGGCACATTGCTGGCTCATGGTCATCCTGGTTGTCCACCAGGACTCCTAGGTCTTTCTCTAGATCAGTATGGATGTTCTTCCGACATGGAAGGATGAGTTCTTGGCTGGCTCTCCAGTGTGCACCTTTCCTGCCAGTCCGCAGACAGCTTAAGTGAGATGCTAGAGCACGCCATAAACCAGTGATGAAACACAGAGAGAGCAACATGAAGGGAATATTACAGATGTGCATAACTGCATATAGAGAGAACTGGAGCATCGTTACTGCCGAGAAGCCAGCGCTCGTGGGCTGGGATGGCAAGGCCTGTGTTCAGTAACGTTAATGTGAATCGTAGAGAGGTTCAACTGATTTTGGGAGTCAGGCTTCCATCCAGAAATTCAAAGGTCAGGTCAAATGCGTAACATAGCTGGTTGAATGTCCTATGTGATTTTTGTTCCCCTGTGTAAGTATCTTCAAAGCATTACTCTCTCTATAATTTTCCTATATAACACGTATCTAGTGCAAGCAGTATCATGCCTACTCTAACTACCAGCTGAAATTTTGCCTACAGCTTGTGAAACATATATGAAAGCGTTTACCATTTTAAGCCCTGAGCTGTCTGTCCTCCTCTCCTCACTGCCACAAGAGCTTGGCTCTACTTTAAGTTAACACTGATCTCAATTCTTACGTTTCTGTTTAGACAGAGGAAAAAAACCAAACACATATTCTGCTCCTTTGTCCTTGCGCTCATGATTTTTACAATCCATGCTACCTTCCAGGGACCCGGTCAGGGGAGTTAGCACTGCAAGGAACACTGAAGATCGACAGACTTCATTTCCAAGTTAGACGTCCACTTCAGCAATTACA
Source organism: Limosa lapponica baueri (assembly GCA_002844005.1). Lineage (NCBI taxonomy): Eukaryota > Metazoa > Chordata > Aves > Charadriiformes > Scolopacidae > Limosa > Limosa lapponica. The sequence goes on from KZ505933.1 coordinate 126,320, forward strand.
ACAGCAGTCAATTCATTTAGGTTAGAGAGTGACACTTTAAAAGCAGCGCTGAAGACAGCAATTCATGACAGACAAATGAAAAGAAACTCTATGGAAGGACATCCAAACTTACTTAGAAAAATATAGATTCTTAAAGAGTGCTTTCAGGTAAGATGGACAAAGGCCTGAGAAACAGATGGGCTCCCATCAGGGAAAAAATCAACCCGCTCCAGTGAATACACTGCTAAATTATTTTATCATTTGATAGGTTGCTCAGAAAGGCTGTTAAATTTCTGCAAGATTTTTCAGGTATTGCAAGTATATATAAAACATGGAAAAACACCACAAATAAACAACCCATTCTTGTTTGCTGGAAGAGAAAGCCACAAATCTTGCAGCCCTAAGTAAGGATGCTTTAAAAAACACACTCTCAGAAGTTCCATGTAATAACAAAATGTCATCCTTTCTTAAAGGTGACCATGGCCATCGAAGAAGTCATTTGTCATTGGCAAGTGCAATACATGGCTGCCTTTTTTTTTTTTTTTTAATTATTTTAAATCACAGTTGACACACCAACTCCATTTCTGAAAATGAAATTCACACGAAGCAACTACAAATGTTCATTCACTGCCAATAACTAAAACCACACAGCAGGTGTGTGGTGTACAGCAGGACACCAGTTAAACTTAAATTTAATGACCCTTGCATCATGCTGGAAATGTGTCTCCTAAGGTGTATTTAATTGCTAGACTAGGTCTTTGAGTTGTGCCACATGCAGACGTTATTTCTGCTAGCAGGACAAGAGGAAATGGGCACAAACTTGAACGTAAGAAGTTCCACCTAAACATGAGGAGGAACTTCTTTGCTGTGAGGGTGGCAGAGCCCTGGAAGAGGCTGCCCAGGGAGGTGGTGGAGTCTCCTTCTCTGGAGACGTTCCAAACCCCCCCTGGACACGTTCCTGTGGGACCTGCTCTGGGGCAGGGGGGTTGGACTAGATGATCTCCAGAGGTCCCTTCCAACCCCATATCATTCTGTGATTCTGGGAATATAGGCCATAAGGGTTAAATGCAGTACAAAACAATTGGTTTAAGAGCCAACATAGTCGGGCCTTATGCTAAAGCATGAGCATAACTGAAATCGAGCCTTTGGGGCCAACTTTCCTTATCCAAGCATCTCCATGTCCATCACTTCAGCAGTCTATAGGCATGTCATGTTCAGAATTGCTGAAGGTCCCTTCCAACCCCGTATCATTCTGTGATTCTGGCTAGGAGGGCTGGAATTAGAAGGGATGTGGAAGTGACTACAGAGGCGTAACTGATGAGCAGATTGTGAGGATCAAGGAAAGAAGCCTGGAACAGGCAGAAAGAAACAGGAATTTTCAAAGGCCTAAGGCCACTTGTGTTCGGCAGGAGCCAGCTTTCTAGTAAAGACTTCATTTCACATAAAAATGTTTTGTTTGGGGATCACTGCACTTTCCCCCTAGGAAGGGAATAAGGGCCCTTCCTTATGGGGAACTTTCTGCTTCTAAACAAAGATATTCTTATGTACAGGCTTCTATTTGGAAAACAAAAGAACAATTTTAATATCCAGTGATTTCCAAGTCAATGTCTGGTTGCAGTCCGTACAGTGCCAGTGCAGACTGCAGCCCCACTCAGACAGGTCCAATTTTTTGCATTCACCAAATTTTGAAAGATTCTTTGTCTCTGGAGCAGAATAAGAATTGTGCGTGTGGCCCTTCTCACCGTGAGGATCTTACATTCAGTCCCATCCTCGTCATTGTCCTATCTTGCTTCAACGATCCCAGTGATTAAATGCAGAGGAACACACCAGTCCTACATTCTGGATTATTTGGCTCCAGTAAGTAATAGCTGGCATTTGTCAGCTGTCACACACTGCTACTGACAGCCCCTTCTCTCGCCTGATTGCAATGGTGACCACAGCAGTTCAGTACTATTTTCTCCTATAACTGACTGCAGTCTTCTTCAGAGGAAATTATACCCATGAGAGAATACAATAGGAATTTTGTTTTGCTAAATATGCATTTATATGCTTTTCTTCTCTCTTGTGCACACACACAAACACAGGCAGGTGAGCTATGCAATTTTAAACTCTTCTGAACTACTGGACTATATACATCAGTGATAGTAGTTAATGAAAATCCAAGCCACATACATCAATCAATCACAGAAGTATTAATATTTGTTTCAGTGACATTTCAAACATTTTTTTCTCCCTGAGCAATCTTAACTCTCGTGATCTGGTAGTAATTGTGATGAACAGTAAATGAAAAAAGGTAATACAAAAAGAGAAATCTGATTTTTTACCCATTATAGATAGAAGTTGTAGAACAAGCCCTTATTCTATTTTCCTTATGCAGTGCTATACTCGCTATGCTAATTTTACAGAACAAATAGTCATAATCCACTTTGTATCATTACAAATGTATGATTTGTAAAGGAGCTGAGGGACTTTAAATTTAAAGTATAAGCCACACGAGCCAAGAGAAGCAAATACCCCAAGAGCAAGCAAAATGGATTCCCCAGAGGGGACAATTTTATACAGAGGTGGAGCTGTACTGGAAATACCAAGTATATTTCAAACAGTAGCAAGCATGAGTGATTGCCTAATTGCACTGTTAGTTCCTTAAAGCAGATTTCACAATATGTGCAGATACATACAGGGGGAGTGAGGTATTTCTTGATTTTTGGTTTTAAACTGAGATACAATTTTCAGTTGTTTTTTTTCCTTCACACAAAAGGCCTCAGCAGTTTTCAGTTGTAGCAGCTGTAACCCCCCTTTCCAAGGCTGAGGGAAATGCTGATGTTCCAGTTTCATACTGGGGGGGGCTAGGATGTTGGATGTTTCAGATCAGATACCGGGTTTTGTCATTCTGCGAGTTTGAGAAATTTCAAATACTGGTTCCATTTTCATATGCACAGCTCATGATTCTTCAGCAACATCCTACCCAACTATAAGATCAAGTTCAAATTAATACATGAAGGTTTTTGCCACTCTCTGACTTGTCCTGGGTTCACTCTGTGTCGCTACTGATACCGGTATCGGAACATCCAGCTGCTAACTCCCATGAAAGCTACCACTTATCACACATGTTTTAATGTTTCAAAACTTGGCCGCATTTTCTTTAGAGCACAGCTATTTTACTTCTTTCAAATGTGCCCCATTTGTTCTGCTTGCACTTGTTCCATGGTCGTCTTTGCCAGAGGGGTACAGATGGGTACGCGAGAGGGGAGAAGGCAGGGTCTCCATGGAACTGTGGACAGCAGATGAATTTTGGGCAAAAGAGCAGATCTGTGCCTTTGTACCCCACCTCCCAAAGACTGTAAGGTAACGGCATTTCAAAGGAGTACTTATCATGGCTGTACAATCTTACCTGTGCTTTTGTTTTTAATTCTATGAGTTACATATTTTATTGAAAGCATAAGGAGAAGAAGGACTATTTAATCATAATTTCTGACACAAACATACACGAGCTTACACGCACATTTCAAAGCATCTTCACTTGTTCTAAAGTCTTTGTTTGACTTGTGTGCACTTACACACAGGAAAAACGTCAGTATGAAAAATGGCAAACTCCTCAGACATCAGCTCTTTGTATTAGCTCCAACACCGATGACAGCAGCTAGTCTTTCCCCCAGTCGGAGCCGGTGACCCGGCACCGCTACGGAAGCATGACCTGGCTTCCATTGTGTTTCGTGCCCCACCAACAAAACCGTCAGCTCGGCTCTAACTGCAACAATTTTTATTATTATTGATGTATGAGAATGGGCAAAATGTAAATTAATAAACAGAACCTAGCTAGATTTTTTACTAATGGACTTTTGCCTAATATTGACATATAATTTCAGACTAAACACAGTGGATCTGGAGGTTCATGAGAGAAAGCAAGCATGGACCCCTAATGTATATATTTTTTTCTTTTCTCTACAGCAACTTTTCATACTGTGGCCACTTTCCAAGAGCTCAACTTGCCAAATAGGTTGCGCCAAACCTGGAGACCATGATGCTACTCGTGAAAAGAGAAGTTACCCTAAGCAAGGTAATGACTCTATAATCACTCTATAATAAACACTGTGAAATGAACTTCACCTCCAAAGTTTACAAATGGAACAAAAGGTTGGAAGAAAAAAAGTAAATGCCAAGTGGAAACAATGGCAGAGATCAGAACAGAATTTATGTCTGCCTTACTTCTGGACCATTGCTACACCTAACTCATACCTCTCCAAACTCAAATGTGAAAAAGTAAACAGAAAAAGTACCCTTCACAATGAGACATGCTGATGTACAAGGTCAATGTTCTGTAAATTCTGAGCTTCAGAGGCAGAACTGCAGGACCAGCGATTTATAGGCAACTCCTGCTGATGTTTCTAATTGCTATAGTAGAAATTATGTGCCTTCTTCACAGCAGCAGCATGTAAAACCTCTTCCCCATTTCATCTGCTAAAGCTCATCTCGCGTGCCTGTTCCTGGGGCTCATCAGTGTGCGCTACAGATATTGCCAGATAACCGTGCAGAAAGAAAAATTATGCGTCTGAGCCCTGGTCTCATTTGTTTTGAAGAGACAGAACTTGTGCACCTCTTTCAAGCCGCACCTCTCAGGGGGTTGTTCAGTATATCATCGTCCTGGAGTCTGGGGGAGTGAGGGGATGTTTTCTTATGCATTTCCTCCACAATTACTCTGTTTATAGGCATGGAAAAAATAACCTTTTGTTCCTGTCATTTGCTTACCTGTATCTCTGGTAGAGATTGTGCCAGAGATGAGCAATAACATTAATCTTAATGTCCAAGTAAGGAAAACGTACCCAGTGGCTGCTTCTTTACTGTTCTTAAATAAGTTACCCAGTATTTGAATAGACAGTGAGTATGGTACAAACATTTATCAGCTAACACTGTCACTCCCACAGTCATCTGGCTCCTTAAAGCTCTCTTCTGCTCAATTATCCCAACTCTCACCTTCCAAAGAGACACTAATAAACCTCCTAGGAAGACAATTCACTTGTATTTTCCAGAGCAGTAAAAGTTCCTGCCATTTCTTAAAGTGAGGGTCAGGACTGAGAAAATTACTGGAGATAAAACAGCATTATAGATGTCTGCCTTCTGTGCACCTGTGATACACATACCTTCAAGCACAGCAAATTTATTCACTTCATGGAGTAGGGAAGGGAGGGAGGTAAATAATTACCAGCAATTGGGTTCATATCATGGCATGTTTCTGCCCCAAAAGATCAACCTGTGCTTTGCTTCCTGTTACCTGCATCGCTATCAGTCCAAGGTCCCACAAAATAAACGTAACCTGCCTCTTCCTCCCAATTCACGTCAGACCCACAACTGGAGTGAAGTATCCCAATTCTGTTTCGGAGGTGTGTTACGGATACCACTTAGGGCACACAATGAGGACAACCACTGTTTAACAGCCTCTTGAATTGGAATTTCATTACCATCATATTAATTTTGATCAGAGTTAAAAAGGCTACGTGGCAATCATAATCCACTGGTTCTGTTTCTCTGACTGCACACTCTCAATATATGGACTACTCCTATCAATGCTTGTAGGAGGAGAGCTGAACTTGCACAAAAAAATAATCTTAGAAAAGACTGAAGTGATGCACAGCTGTGTGAACAGGACTGGGTTCTTCCTTGGCCCAGAAAATTCTCATTAGCTTTGCAAAACTATATAAATATTGGAATACAAATCAGATCTGGCCCCTCAAAACCACACAGGTTTGTTGTTAGGGTCACAGCGACTTTTAAGACCAAAGGCTCGAAATTATAAAGGAACACATAAACGCAGACTTCCCTTCCAGTCAGTTTTATAGGTAACAGAACATATTGAAGTTGGTGATATGAGGAATTCTTCCTTTGTGGAACTGACTAAATGCCAGCATCACCCCTGTATTTCAAATGATACTAAGATCAAGGCAATCCAGATATTTTTGATTAAGCCAAACCATTAGCAATACTTTCCCTAATGAATTTTTCACAAATGGAAATTCTCCAGAAACGCTTTGAAATCAGACATCAAAGTCAGGAAAAAAAAAAGAAAAAAAGAAGACGACATTTTAAAGTGATAATAGGAAACATATAGAAAAACCTACAAAACCATTTTATTCTGTCTGTTGCTGCCACGTGTTTTACAGCACCGTGGGTCAGCCAGTACAGCAGACTGTGTCCTGTCTAGGCTTCAGAGAGTAGGATTTTACCTGTCAAAAGAAGGCTTCTCTCCACAATCGAATGCATCCTGTAACTCCTTGACAAGATTAGCCTGCCCAGGCAGTCGGAAAAGGCCTTCTTCCTTTAGCCCCCGCTGTCGGATAAAATCCACGCACTGTTCCACCAGCAGAGGAGCCAGGCGGTTCCCATATCGCTTTTCATATCGGACAGTATCTTCCAGCTTCTGGCCAAAAATACCTGCGTGAAAAAGAGAGATGTGGCTTAGCTGAGATTCATAAAAACAGCTGAGGAGCTCCTGTCTTCTATTACAACCCACGCAATTTAGAGGTCAGTTAAATGCATGGATGCTTAAGCTACCTCTTTCTTCAGAACAAAATACTCTATTTCACCTTTGATACTCTTGTGGAAACACAGTGCTGACATATTTTGCAACAATGCTCAAAAATTATTTAAAATAAAGTACTGTAAATGATTTTTCAGACCGTAAGCACAGAAACATAGATATAATACAAATAGGATTTTTTGTCACAAAACTGATTCGAAAGTCTCCGTCTTCATCTCCATCTTCTTTGGTTCATGCCTAATTATCTATAAAAAAATAAGTAGTTCCTGTATCAGTTTCAATGGCATATAAACATTACCTTTATACATGGAAGGCAAAAGATTTATAAGTATAACTCAGGATTCCGTTGCTACTAAACCAAATTATTAATTAAGTTTTCCCACATAAACAAAGACCATTCCTATAATGAATTACAAATTACCTCATCACTGTCTGCTTTAGCAACAATTAATTTTGTCTATGAGGAAAGATCCTGACATGAAAGGTGAAATATGTCAGACAAACTGCAGGGAACCTGCATTAGTATTTAACCTCAGAAGAACATGGATTTTTTTGACAGAATTAACTTCACCCCAAATCTGACGATATCATTGCTACCACTGGAAAGACAGCTACTGGTCATAACTTATTTTGCCTTTCCCTTTCAAACTGCAGAGCCAGCCATCATAGACAGCATCACGGTAACGTTCAGGCATGTCATCTATGATGGGAGCTTTCTCTTGAGTCTACCATTTGTTGAATAGCATATGGGCTGTAGCAAGGCGATTCAATTTCTATATATGCAAGACAATGAATAGTTCTAAGGCGGTCATTATCAGAAACTAAAGGCCAAGTAACTACCTATGTTTGGAAGGCTTCTTTTCCCATTACATAGTCTATAAAGGGGGGGGGGGGGGAAAAAACAGTAAGTCAATTTGTGTCCTTTACTGAGCACACAGCTCCTACTGGTTTAAAAAAATTCAACAAAGCCAACAGAGTTGTTTTGGTTTGCTTTTTCTAAAGAAAGACCAAAGTTGAGCTAGGCAGCTTCTGCTTTTGGCCCAAAAACTTCATTCACCCATAAATTACAATTACATGAACAACTAACCACCACCTAAGGTAGCATTCAGATTGAAGCATCCTTCAGGATAAACTTCAATGTGTACATTTTCCCTCCAACACAAGAAAGATAACTCACAAGGCAGCTGTACAGGTGAAAGTTGCCTTGCACATGCTCCAGGATGTTATGGCAAGTGGGTTGCAAGCTCTCAGTTGCCCACACTGAAGGTCTGGGGTTTGTATTTAAGTGCAATTATTTTTACCGTAGCACAGGAAATAACTGGAGAGAATAACCGATGTCCAGCTAAGACATCCAGACAGTATTGTGAGATGCAGAGCAGCATGTTTTGTGATTTCCATGGTACCCACGCTTGCGAATGCCAAAACCAGCAGTAGGTAAGGAGACTGAACATCACACAGTGACTTCATTATCTCACTCTTTTTCATGTTGTACAAAACCCAAACCCCAACAACTAGCAATTAAAAAAGGAATTTTTGAAATTTCAGAGTGAGTCAAGCTTAGCAGAGTACGGAGTGATGTGGAATATTTGGTGTCCACAAAACTCAGCCTCTTCATGCTGGCAGAGGACTTAAACTATGTTTTCTTAATTCTTACAGACCTTCCCAACCTCCTGCAAACTGCCTATGGGGATGGCAGGAGTATGAAATGAATTTGGGTTTCTTGTATTTGTCCGAGTTAAGGGTTGCTACTGGTCAACATACAGGAAGTCTTCAAGTCCCTCCATTTTCTAGACTCTCCTTCTGAAAGTAGGGGATTTAAGGAGAAAGGTCCACTGAAAGTCAGTTAAGGAATCTGTGTGGTTATGAGAATTTGGGGATTTCAAAGTCCTCCTTAATATTCAAGAAGGCTACTGTTCAGTGCCCCCAAAATTGTCCCTTCTCCTGGCTGAACAAGCCCCTCTGCCTCTCCTCAAAGGGCACGTGTTGTAGCTCCCAAGCATCTTGGTGGCCCTTTGCTCAACTCCCTCCAGCTTTATCTTCCTGTCCTCCTGCCTTTTTTTTTTTTTTTTTTTTGTGGATACAATATTTGGAATATTGTCTAAAAAATGCTGAGCGGAGTGCATTGATCACTTTGCTCCCTCTGCTGGCTCTGCTCCTGCAGATCCTTCCCAGACTGCTGTCAAACCTTCCTTGCTGCCATGTCCACTGTTGCCTCGTGTCCCACTTATCGTCCCCCATGGCACTCAGGTCCTTTCCGCAGAGCTGTTTCCCTGGGGTTATTCCTTCTGAGGTGTAGGACTGGGCCGTCCTACCCCGGTTTGTCTGATGACATACAGTCTGAGCTTCCTTTCAAGACCCCCACGAGATCTCTTGGTTTTACACACAAGAGGCTTTGCGTCTTTTCAAACAAAATTGATCGGTATAAGGTAGGATATTCCAGTTATATGATGTACAATTACAACGTGTGCCCACTGACACCACAATCAGTATGAATAAGCTTTGTCCTACTGGCTATACTTTCTTGTTTCCACGCTAACATTCTTTAACCAGTAACGTGCATATTGCAGCTTACGTTTGCAGAGGAAAGAGTAAGTTCTCAAACCCACCAGACTGCTCTGAAACTCCTATGAGTCTCCTATGTACTGACACCGCTGTCAAAACACATCACTCTCAATACATTTTTTGGGATGCTGCCTTTTTTTTTTTTTTCATTTTAGAATTGGCTTTCAAACCATGTCTAAAAGATAATGAATAAAATCAGAATAAGGGGTTTTTTTGTGCAGTGGGAGCAAAAACCCATATAATTTTTTTTTAAATATATATACATTAAATGAATATGACAAACTTGGTTTTGTATTGTAGCAGCGAATTACAGGTACTGAATGATGAAAACCTTAAACAAAACTATATCTGAGGAAAAATAAGACCTGATATGATAGAGAAGTAACCAGTGTCACGAAAAAAAATATAAAATTGCAGCCTAAAATTTCCCAGTTCTGGTCCCTTAAGTGTAAACACTGAATTGTTTCTACTACTGACTGCAATAAGGTCCACTGTAAATTAAGGGACTTTTATTGAGACCCTTTACACACACATAGCTAGGAATGCCTGAAGGAGAGACAGAATAACTACAGCAGTTGTCTCAGATTTGACAGGTTGGATACAGGTCCGTCACAATCCTCAGAACACAGTTGTATCGAGTCTGGCCACGTATATACTTCACAGCCAGAGGTGTAGGTGTATGCCCCACCATCCTCATAGACCAGACAAAGCCTCAGGGACTTGGCTCCCCATCTATATGAACGGTGACAGTACCATATCTACCTCACCAGCACAAGGATCTCCACACTTAAGACTTGGGAAGCTGACAGCTAGCGAGGTACTTCTGACAACGATGTAATAACCTAAGGTTAAGACTTAAGTCTCATAGCAAATCACCACATCACACCCTAAAGTGTTTCTGAAGTCACCATTTACTACACTCTGCATTCTCCAATGTGTTTGGCTTTGGAATTCATCCTGGCAGGTTTGGTTTCAAACACCAGGCTGAATTTCTCCAAAGGAAGTACTTCCTTCACCTGATGAACGCAGAACACTGCAGCAGGCAGCACTCGGCCATGAAAGGAAGCAGTCATGATAAGCCTGAATAAATATTGACTTGAAGTTACAGACTTGCTGATACCTTATGGAAAAAGCACTCTGTTGCCAGGGGCAGAAGTGGCAAAAACATGACAACTCTGCCATCCCATCATCTTGTCATGACTTATACTTTGTTCATCCCCTTTCTGGTGTCTGTTGGGTTTTTCACTGTTTTGGAATAAAATGCCCTGTAAGGCGCATCTTCTTCCACCGTCACTTACTAATGCTTATATCCCCTCTTATGTTGCAACTGGTGACTACAGAGATACTGCAGATTAATGCTTCATAAAGACTAAGACGTTGACTATTATGAAGCCAAGGCAATGCTGTGACGAATTGTCGTTGCAAACATACAATTGCAGTAGAGGTTGGCAGAGGCAGACAATGGTGAACGCTGTCAACTACACCGGGTAACTACTACCATCTTCTTTACAGAGAAGCAAGGAAAAGACAGTCCAAGTTATGGAGACTAAAACATAATCAAAACCACAGAGATAATTTCACATGCTGTTTTTTAAAAGTAAATTTCCACTACAGTAACTGAACAAGACCACTTCCATGGTGAGGGAAATAAAAGACAGCCCTCATAACTTATGTTGTAATCCAAACCCAAGTTCTCCTCTTAAATCTCAATTTCTCTGCAAAAAAAAGCAGAGATGCACAAGTGCTGACCTGTGGTTTGGTTCATCCTTGGGACAGGGTGCCAGAGGAGAAACAAACAAACAAAACCAAGAAACCCTGAGACTCAGAATGGCAGCAGCTTGGCTTCCCCACGGCTGTCGGAAGGCAGGGGAATGTACAGGGCTCCAGTTCTGACCAGTCATCAGATTTAATCAGCAGAACTGCTTTTTCGGAGAGGCTCTTGTAGGTCTTTAAAGCTATATCCAATTAAGCCAAGATCACCCATAACATCAAAGAGGAAAATCACATGCTAGTAAAGGGCATGCCGAGCGGTTATTCATTAACTAGAACATTCCCGTGGCAGAAGTTTTGTAACGTTTTGAGATACTGGATTTCCAAGCCTAACAGATAAAGCCATAAAGCTTAGGAAAGACACTACGGCGCTATATCCGAATTCTGTGTATGTCTGCTCAAGAGCTGTGAAAGCACTGTGGTATTTTCAATAGCACATATTCAGAGTTAGGGTATGCTTTTAAGACCTAAGAATGCTATTAGTCAATGATTTCCTTAGCTGAACGCAGGCAGGGGTCACATCTCAAAGTCTACTGACTCCAAGCTTCTGATTCAGTGAGAAAAAAAAAGGAGAATGATCTAGGCAGCGGTTCTGCCTCCTTGCTCCGTAAGGAATAGCTTGAAAAAGCCCACCTGCTGCTCTAGCTCCACCACAGCACACGCGCCCAGCAAGAGCCGGAAGGTTTCTGCTTTTCCCAAGCCACCCCCCAGCAATTGGGATGGTAGCATAATTTTCAGACAGCATAAAGCACAGAGGGCTGACGCCTGTGTGTGCGCTCTTTTCAGTGTGCAGCAGAGGATCTCCACCCTTCCAAAACAAGTTCTGAGTTTGTGGGCTGTGCTGATCAGAAAGGGTCGGTTAAGGTCAAGGGAATTGCTCTCGGCTTAGGATCTGGATGAGAATTTTAAGCAGCTCTCAATTCTACATCAATAATTCATTGACAGTGGAAATAACAGGTCAGGTGAACGGCTTTCAAAAGCAGGGCTGGGAACAAAGGTCCTGGCATAACACAAAGAAGTGGCTGTCATGGCCACGTAACACTTACTACAGAGTTTTAAATTATTCTTGCTTATCAGCTTTCTGCTCCAGTGTTCTCCAGCACCAAGTGCTGTTTTGAGTGAGTCAAAGGCAGGGAGTATTTTCTTCTTCTTTACAGAATTTTGTAATGTACAGGAGAGGAAAAATCCCACCAAAAATAGCGGTGGCAGAATTTTGTTCCCACCTGACTCATTTTGAAGTGCTTAGTGACATGGTTTAGTATGGTTTTTTTAACAGGATCAGGTTGATGGTTGGACTAGATGATCTTAAAGGTCCTTTCCAACCTAGACAATTCTACGATTCTATGATTTTCTTCCCTTCAAGCCTTCTCCTACCACACAGTGTGATGCCAGCAGTAGATAAGGTAAGATAAACTCCTGCCCTGGAGTTTAGCACAGCTGCACACCAGAGGTTACTGCTTAGAAAGAACAACTCTGAAATAAGAGCTACAGGCTGGAAAGGAAAGAAGGCAATTTTAAAAACATCACCAGGAACTTATCACAGTTGATCACATCAGGGCCTGCACCATTTGTCTGGCTGAAGCCAATGCCATCTCCTCCTCTACAACTCTGCTCACCCAAATTCACCGTGTTATTGAATGTTCTCACCACTGCATGCCAGCAAAGTTACCCTCAGATGTTGCTTTCTTCACTTACCCAGCATGAGCTCTCAGGAGGTTCCTGTGGTGGTACCACGGAGTATCTCATCTACATTAGATTTTAAAGACACTTGGCTCTTGCCTCTGTTCAGACACTGCCCTCTGAGTACTGACTTCTCCTACGACATGACCTCCAAGCAGGTCTGACACTTAATTTTTCCCAATGCAGCTTTGATCAGGATGTCCAGGAAGGGTTCTATACCTTGTATCATCAGTGAAGATGATGATGTACCTCTGCCTAAACATAAAATGTCATGATTCCCTTGTAGTTCTTCCAATGACTAGCCAATGGTTTTCCCTGCTGATTTTATTTTCTGCATTGTGTTGCGCAGCTCAGAACTAACTGATCTGCTTTATGCAGCTATTGGCTAGGTTTGCAGAAGGCTAGTTTTGCCTTTTTTTTATATTTTTTTTATACTTAGGTGTACAATCTGCGAATGAAGTTATAAAAATTTGGTATGCCAATTAGTAAGACAAGTGTAGTTAGCCCGATTTCCCTGTGCAACCAATAGTACAGGCTTGACTGAAAGTCAAGTTAATGTTCATCTTTCTGTTGACTTCAGTGGTGCCCAGGGACAAGACAAGAGGAAATGGGCACAAACTTGGATGTCAGAAGTTCCACGTAAACATGAGAAGGAACTTCTTTGCTGTGAGGGTGGCAGAGCCCTGGCAGAGGCTGCCCAGGGAGGTGGTGGAGTCTCCTTCTCTGGAGACATTCCAAACCCACCTGGACACGTTCCTGTGCGACCTGCTCTGGCTGGACCTGCTTTGGCAGGGGGGTTGGACTAGATGATCTCCAGAGGTCCCTTCCAACCCCGTGTGATTCTGTGATTGTGTGACATGGCCCTAGTTAAACATGTTGCACCCGGCATTCTGCGGCTCTGATCTGTCCTTGTCATGATGCTCTTAACAGAAAATGTGTACAAGAAACCAACCGAAACAAATGGTATGCGGAGGAAAGCAAATTAGCAGCGTGGCCTCGATCATTCCGTCTTCTGCCTCAAGGGCTGCAGCTTCACTTGGGAGTTTTAGAGACGAAGAGTTGCTGTGTCAGAACACATGGGGAAAGAATGAACAGCTGAAGCTCTTCTTGGAGCAGCTAGGGCTGCACCCTGGGGACAAAGGCAACTGTCTGCAAAATTATTAGTTAATCCTTTATTCAACTTCCAAACATTTCTCAAATAGTTAAGTGTATAAACAGGGCACAGACAGCTCTAACTCACACCGACACCTTGAAACGCACTAGCACACGTCACACAGACACGTCCATGTCCTCCTGTCCGGTCTCCAGCAACAAAGCGAAACGCTGGCCTTGGGAAGGGGGGGCTGCAGGGGGCAAACAGCTTCCAATGCTGTCTCAGCAGCGGGTGGTAGCTGATCTCTGCAGCGAGTCCCTCACTGGTTATGGTCCCTCGTCTCCAGACATCACCCCAACCGCCTGCGCGCACAGCCCTCAGAGGCAATGACGCCACTACATCACGAGCGGGTCTTGTGAACAGGGAGCCGCAAAAGGACAAATGGCAGCATGGAGAAAGCTCTGCGTAAGATCATTTCTCACACTTCAGAACGACGTGACAAAATTTAGCCCTTTCACTTGGATTTCTCCGTCCAGCACAGTTTTTAAAGCAGCACCAGTATTCCCTTCCCACACACAAAGTTTATGTCCTCGTCATAGAAGTAGTTTCTCCCCAGCCATCCCAACCACCGTGGCACCTTATCATCACCTCTTTCTCAGACATGTGTTTCCCTTCCAGCGCTTCCAAGTGACCTATCTTGAAAGCCAGACCCTTTTTTGCCCTCCTCTCCCCCAGTACTGCCATACTCTGCTTCAACAGGAGTACACGCAATGCAGAAGAGAGCTGGCTCTACATGTCTCTGTGCAGCAGGTGGAAAGGCAAACGCAGGCTGCAGGGCAGCAGGATGAAGGGGCAATGCAGTGCTTGCAAGAGGACAGTGCGTTATGGGGCTACACGTCAATCCATCAGAAATCTCTGAATCCAAGCGCTTCGCCCCCTGCACAGATGCGCATTTATCAAGTTGCTTTGCTCTGTTTCTCCTCCCACACAGACAAAATGCAAACCTGAACTCTTTTCCCTAATGTTCTGCCAGACAAACAGGCAACTCAGCATCACAAGTCTCATTCCCCCACTGCTCTCACTGATTTTTGCTCAGCTCAGAGGCTCTGCAGCAATCTTGTCTCAAGCCACCTCATTCAGGCAGCCCGTTCAAGGGCTATTATGTAGAGGAAACAGCATCAGCTGGCGAGCCACAGAGAAATGAACAAAGAAGTAAATAAATCATTCGTGGAATGTTGGCATCTGCATTGTTTAATACCTTTGTTTCGGTACTCTCATCTGCCCCTGCACACACAGCCTCCTTGACTTCTCAGACACCATGGCTTCACTAGCAAAGCAGAACACAGCGACAGAACGGACCTACCTTTACGGAAACTAAAACACCGCTTAATTCTCCTGTAAGTGGTTTTAGGAATGAAAGGAGCTGCTGCTAAGGCACCTGGGCTGCGGACTCCATCACTTCTGTCTTCAGGCATCATACAGGCCAGAGACCCCAGGTCCCTCCAAAGCTTTCCTTTACCAGCTGCATCCAGACAAAACACCACAACTGCTCATCCTCACTGACTGCTGAGGAGTTTTTATAATAGTGTATTTTCCTCTGGAGCTAGGAGATTTGTGGTCTTCTAGATCTTGGGTAGGGCTTGAAGTGATTTCAATGTTCTCTTCCCTGCTCCAGTTTTGCTTTGGGGAACAATTTCCTTCCGTCTCTCTATTTCCTTTCGTTTCTTTTATTTCCTGCAGCAAGACAACTGTCTATTATGCAATGTCACAACAAAAGAGTTTCAGCAAAAATACATCTCTTCCATTCAAACAGAAGCGCCTGCACAGACGGAGGGGGAGAAAGATCTCTTCCTCCCAGCTGGAACAGAGGGTTGAGTGGCAGAGACTCCAATTCCACAGGAAAAGGTCAGCGCTTTGCGGTGTGCAAGGGGAAAGAGAAGAACAATACCAAAAAGGCCACTGAAGAATCCTCCAGGATACAATACTCCTTGCTGGCTCCCTTTATTTCTGCAACTGAGAAGCAAAAACAACAGCCCCTTTGTCCGAAAGGCTCTCTGTCCATAACATATTCTTTTCAAAAGGCCTTTTATGCACCCAGCTCCCTGTCTGATGTTCTTAAGGGCTTCTCGCTTGTTTTACTGCCTTCCAACTACCAGAAGCTCTCGTGGGAGAGGTGCGTCAGATGCGGCAGCACGGCGCATCCTTGTCGGCAGGATGCCGGGGAGCTGCCGAGGAGTCAGTGCTTCCACCCGGAGATGCTCTGCTCCTGGTCCCGCGCCTGGCAATGGCAGCCACCGCCGCCGCCGCCTGCGCCAGCCCCTGGCGTGCAGCAGGTGCAGGGAAGCGACGTAGAGGAGGGAGCTGCCGCAACGCAGATTTGTCTGCTCCTCCGGGTGACTTTGAGTTGACTTCAGGCGGCTCTCGCGTGCGGCAGCTCGGAAAGCAAGCAGGCTGTGCCGGGCTCCCGCAGGAGGTGCCAGACCTGACGTTACTACCCCTGCTAAAACGCTCACGTCCTTCTCCTCGCCTCCTCCCTCCCCCTCAGTTGCAAGCTCTGCGATTAAAGCTCGGGCCTTTCCCTCCTGTAAAAAATTGCCTTTTTAATCTAATCGGGAGAGGAATTTCGTGTGCAAACAGGCATTACATGCCCTGGCTCATTTACATTTCTCTTCCCTTTCAGAATTTTTTCCACAGTCACCTTATTCTGCTGGTGCAAAAAACCAAGCTGTTTCTCATCACCTTAGCAGATTCCCGCCCCCCACCCCCTTTGTGGCACAGGTTAACAAATAACAATTTAATGATATGGTTAATCATTTGCAGAGCTCCATGCTCTGCTACCAGGAGTCCTTTCCCACTACCAGACGAACTTTAAATATTAGTTGCTCACCAAGGCTCAGACACATCCGTTGCGTGTGCATGCACACACACACGCGCACACACACACACGCACACACACGAAGGGTTTGCTTACAATGCTTGAAAGAACCAGAAAATTCAAATATGTTACTCAAAGTGGCACTTGACTTGTACGACACCAGACTATTGTAGTTTACCATCCCATACTGAAATCTAGGAAGCGGATATAAAACTGGTGTTTTGATTAATTAGCTGTCTGAAATAATTTTGTGTTGAAGGTAATTACTTGTTACTGGCTACTCATCATCAGGTGACTGCAGCTTAGTGTAACAGATAAAAAGATTTTTAACTTCAGTGGCTACAGCTCATGAGGGCAGGCTCTTGGACACCTTCAGCCAGAAGAGCCCTTCTCTGGAAGGGTCAGGCTGCTGCAGCAGCTGTAGCAACATCCACGCAGCAAGGGGTAATAAAACTATGAGTGTGCCATACCTAATTACAGAACAGTTAATAGGGCTTATTAAGACTCGTTAAAATAGCTCAGACTACCAACTTAAGTAACAAGTAGTTAATAAAATGGGGGACATGCAAGAAACTCAGTTCTTAATGGTGACACATCCCACAATACTGCTTTTGCCTTGTTATTAGGGTCAAACATTCTGCATGAACACTAAACACAAAATCACGTTCCACCTGTTCTCGTGTTTTCCAGAGAGTTAACTGTTTGCTTCCCAATACAAATAACCCCAGGTCAGTGTATTTGCTCAAGAAATCCAATAGGAGAACCAACAAGAACATGCTTAGAAGTGTTCTAACTACAAATGAATTTAAACAGTAATTAAAGGACTGCACCTGACTTGTTTTATGCAAATCAGCATGCAAAGTCTTCAGCGAGGTGCCTCCCTCAGTAATTGGCATTAAACACTCCTACAACAATGATGCTGTCCTGAGAATCCTCAGGGTGGCTGGAAGGATTCCCAGCTGCAAACCAGAAATAGCTCTTGCCCTATAAAAGCAAATGAGGGGCTGGTGAAGAAAGCATGGAGTCAGGGCTCGGGAGATTTGGTTTCTATTCCTAGCTCTGTGCATGGGCTTAGGCTAGGAACGGAGTTTCACCTAATCTCAGCTTCCTGCCTGTAAAATGTAGGCACTTCAGCCCCTGCAGAAGGACTGCCAGGGTGCCTTTCCTCATCATCTGCCACAGAAAGATACCGCGGTGCTGGAAGCCAAGTGCAAAAAACCACTAAGATACTCTCTGAAAAATCCAGTTGTGTTCTGCTCCCAAGTTGATTATCACTGCAGTCGCTTACGCTGCTCCTGGAGGCTGCTCTGCAGCGAGGAGGCTGGGGGGTCGTTTCCATGCCATATAACAAGCAGGTTTCTTACCTCACCTAAGAGCAGACGGCTGTACTCCTCCCGCTGCCCCCCTCCCAAAGCAACTCAATCTGCCAGTAGATCACACCTTTCAAGACAAAACCTTTCACTTTGTGGATTTCTGGGGTTTGGTTTTTTTGGTTTGTTTTTATGAACACGCTCCTGGAAGACCTACATGTCTAGATCCAGGACCGTGCCGGCTTTTTAACATACGGGGCCAGATCCCAGTGAGATGACTGTTATCATCATCTTCCCGGGGCACATTTCCCCAGGAGGAGCCAAGGAGAAGACAGTCATGTTTGAAGAAGCGCCAGACAGGCCCTAGCTGACCATCTCCCTCAGCACAGCCCACCAGCGAGGCCAAAGCCTTCTAAGAACTGTCTAACCTGAATAAAGCACAAAGGGAGATGTGTGGCTTACAAGAAAAGTTGTTTTTTTTTTAAAATGGTAGTTTCCTTCAGCCCCTCCCATCCTCTCTCCTGTAGTCTACCTGGCATTTGAGAAAAAGACATTTGCAATCAGCCACCACAGTTTTCAGAGATAACTGCACTTCTTGGTCATGAAACAGCACGGATGATCCTACCTGACTTACTATTCCAGCAACCTGCAGCCGAGACCAAAAAGCATCTGATGCAATATGGTTGCTCTTTCACAGTGGAAAAATATTTCTGTCCCCAAACTGGGGAGATCGGAGCGCTCCAAGGAACAGGCTGATTAACATCCTGACATTTTGTGCAAGTATATCGATCCTACTTGTATTATAATAATATAGACATTATTACCAGAATAATAATGATGCAAATGATGATAATAATTTGCAGCCCATTCAACATAAGAAAGCTTTTAAAAAAGACAACTAGACATCTGACAATAAGTTTTGATCCAGTACTACTGAAATTATTGGCTATGCCAATCAAAAGAATCTATCTTATACTGCTAGTGCTAATATTCTGAGGCTTATATTGGAGTGTATAATTTTATATAATACTATTGCTGGTCTTAGCTGTCACTTGCAGGAGAATTGCTGACAGCTTCTTGTAACAGGCATTTATGAAACACATGGATGGTCTTTTAGCTGGTGACTAAAGGTATTACCCTGCTTCTCCCCGCGGGAAAGCTGATTTCACAGAAGACCAGCCTTCTGTGAAAACTTCCCGTCGCCTTGGTAATGCACTGCCACGTGCTATCCTCACCAAGAAAAGTGGATCCAGGCAGTTTAAAGCCTTTTAATTGAGCCCTCTGCACAGGAACATGCCTGATAATTGCATTGCGAGTGAAAACAAAGGGTTTACTCCACTTTTTTTTTTAACTATCTAGACCATTCTCCTCCACATCAAAACTCTGGCTGTGACTGAGAGACGACAGAAGAACCCTTGTGTGTTTTTGCGTATCAGGGAGCCTTGCACGTTCCCTCACTGACTCACCTCCTCCAAATGGCGCCCATATAACCCTGCGAATGGATTTCACCCAATCCTCCATGTCATTCTGCGTGCTCGCCATAAGAAGGTACGTCTCATGATTAGCTGTCATCCGCTCTCGGTCTCCTCCTGCAAGAGAAGATAATTGCACTTAGAAACCCTTTTGCTTCCCTGCCCAGCCGAGCTCCTGCCAGACTGACTGCTGAAAGCGGCTCCACAGCAAGCAGACATGGATACCATGCAGTGGAGTGTTTATCATCAGACACGGCATGAAAAGAAGGTCCCGTAAGCACATTCCACATCAGACAGCTTCCAAAAGGAAATGAGAGGATAAATGTCATCGGTAAACAAAAACAGTCCCGTGCCGTTCCAAGAACCACAGGGGCCTGCATTAATCTGTAGCTTGATATATGAAATTTTGCAGCAGTTGTTGTAACACGATGGAGAGAATAGACGCAGAGAGAGATAAGTGTCCTTTGAACAAGTGTGGATGACTCCATTTTTATTTTCAGGAACACAATGTGCCACATTCACGCAATGACATTTAATACACCCAAGTGTTGCTGTGAATCGCTAAGGAGAAGGCAGCCGACACTAGCACTGACACGGTACAACCCACCGCCTTGGATGGGTCTGATGAGGACTAGATTAAGAGGGAACACACTGCCTTATTATCCTTTATTTTAAAGGACGGGCCAACACTAGAAGGTCAAAATCAAACTTGGCTTGCCACTTGTGCTCGTCACTGGGTAAAAAACTGGCTGGATGGCCGTGCCCAGAGAGCTGTGATTAATGGGGTGAAATCTTGTTGGTGGCCGGTCACCAGCGGTGTCCCTCAGGGCTCAGTTTTGGGGCCAGTCTTGTTTAATATCTTTATTGATCTGGATGAGGGGACTGAGTGCCCCCTCAGTAAGTTTGCAGA
>KZ505933.1:149981-178499 GCA_002844005.1 Limosa lapponica baueri
CTGGGGAGCCCAGAACTGGACCCAGTGCTCCAGATGGGGCCTCCCCAGGGCAGAGCAGAGGGGGAGGATGACCTCCCTCCACCTGCTGGTCACACTCTTCCTGATGCTCCCCAGGATGCCATTGGCCTTCTTGGCCACAAGGGCACATTGCTGGCTCATGGTCATCCTGTTGTCCACCAGGACTCCCAGGTCTTTCTCCTCAGAAATTCAAAAGCTTCAGAAATTCAAAGTGCCCTCAAACTGTGAGGCCAGTTCGAGAGCTAAAACATTTTATGATCATTCCAACTGGGCCAGTGGGAAAACCTTATTGCAAAAAGCTTGGTCACAACACAGGTTGAAATTTGCACCGCAAAATAAAGGAGCTAAGCTCCGAGATGCAATTGTATTTTAATGAGATTATAATGTCTTACTAGCTCTGGGATTCATTAAGAAACCCTTCTTCATAGCAAGTGAGAATTGATGTTGAAGGCTTAGCAACTGCTGCAACTCACGTGACCAATTCAAAGGACGGAGAGAGACACAGCTACTTGAAACTTGGAACATTTTTGACCTGCACATGCTGCTTGCTAAGCAGCCGAGCGTATGTTCTTCTAGACGTGTTAGTGGAGAGGAAGTCGGGACAATGAATTTCTGCATATTGGCTGGGAACTTACTTCTTATGACGCAGGTATAACACGGAGCTTGCAGACAAGAGCTGGGGGAGTGGGGTTTTTTTCCCTGTTGTTTCGTTTGTTTGTTTATAATTCTTGAAAGCTTCTTTATTCTCCACATGCCTGGTATTGCTCCTGCTCTTCTCGGTAAAACTTTACCAAGAATTTACAGCACCCTCTTACTTCAACTTAGATGAGAAAAGGAGTACGCAGCCTAAGTTAAGTCACTGCCACCTTTTTCTTTTTCCACAAAATTAAGGTAGTCTGGAGAACCAAGTTCTTAGTGATCATGCAAAAACTCATGTCAAAATGAACAACTCACACTGTATGTAATCAGAGACAAACACTCTGTATTTACAGGAGCCTCAACATTATTTCTGAAGTGACTGTTACAGAATATATGCTGTACCTTCTCATCAGAATAGACCTGCTCCATGGAAACTACACAGAACGTTGTTGTATTTTCTGACAATACTCAACTTACTTACATCTCTCATGGCACAGATTGTCTAAAACGTATCTATATCATGGAGGAGGAAAGATGTCCATGAAATGAAGATGTGATGTTGGACTTTGTGAAGCTGAAAATCAACCAGGAGGGAGGCTAAGAGCAAGGCGGGTGGTGGGGAGAAAAGCTCGAACTTGGGGTATAAAAGAGCACCCTGGAAAGGTCTCTATTTAAGAAACATTATCAGAGCCAACAGTGATGGAAACCCCAAGAGCCAACAAAAATAGAAAACTAGCACTAAGCTAGGCTGCACTGAGGAAGTTACAGGCTCCTCACTTGCTGAACAATCAAATCCTAAAATACCCAATTGCTTTATCTTGCACTGAGCTTCCCAGATACTAAACTGAACACACAACCTGTCAACTCAGCATTTCATTCAGATCCACAAAAAAACAGTGTCCAGCTTAAAATCAAAGAGATTTGGGCAATCATATATCTTAGCTTATTATGCGATGATTCCTGAGATTTTAGGATCCATATTTTGAAGACTTTCATGACAAAACTGAGTGCAGAAACTTGCTTCTAGAAAAGACCTAGGCTAATAAATCAACATATTGTCACTACTGTAGCATTTCTTAGTATCCTATCATAAGAGACGGTGAAAAAGAAGCTGAAACATTTCACTTACATATATAAATAAAAAAATTGAGACATGCCACTAATTGAAACAAGGAACTGCTATAATATTATGGTATGTAACGTGTGTTATGGCCCTATTATGTAATATACGGCAAACCAGATTCCAAAGATCATAAAGCTATTAAGAGGAAACTCCTATGTACTTTAAAAGTCTTATCAATATTAGGTGAAACAATACGTTGGCTCGTTTTTCACAGATGTTTGGACAGATAAATCTGTCGAGGTGGCTGGATGTTACAACATGCGGGGCTACCATTAAAATTTAACCCCTAAGCACTTACAAAAGGTGTTCCACAGAACTTGAAAAATACCCTGTGTTGTTCCGTTCCAACCAGAGCAGGTAGCAGACCCAGTTCACCATTTTGAGTTCCACTCCATAGTTGCATTACCTCTAAAGCCTTGACAGCAAGTAATATACTGTGTTGAGGAAGACACAAATTACAAATGTCAATTCTTTTACCCCGGCCTGTCCCATTGTACCCTCTGCTCTTGCTTGTCTCAGTGCCAGGGTGGCTGGAAGATACGCGTCACCGATGTGTTGTACGTGACTAACGCCACCACCCCTGAGAAGCCTCAGCTTTGAAACACAGAGTTCCCAAACTCACCGTTGTTTTGCCACCAAACCATATCGGGTGCACTACTTAATTCTCGCTTCACAAAGAACTAACACATTTTCCTAAAGAGGGGAAACAAGTAATTGCAACAATTCAATAATGAAGATGCTGCTTTTTAAATACTTCAGTACAAATGCCATTTTCTGCTGCTAGTATCCAAGCTGGTCTTTTGCATTAATAATCTTGAACAGCAGTTTTCTGCGCTAAGGGTGTCTTGTTTTACGGGCATATTAGCTTTTCAACATAAAGGCTGCAGCCTCATTTAAGTGCAGGCCTTTTTCAATAGAAAGAGTTGTTTCCATGAAGCTCTGAACCAGCTGCTGCTGGATACCTGGAATCAAGCTCAGGAAATTTATTCGTGTGTAACACGACGGATACTCTGTACAGGCACCTTTCCTCTGTGCTGCAGAGCTACAACTGCAGCACATCTGTCTGTAAAAGTTTAGCATCTTGCACAATAAAAGCATAAAATCAGTGCCACATTTAAGCATTTTGTGTAACGCACAGCTACTAAGTCTTTATCCTGACATAATAATCATTAAGTACTTGAGCAAAAAACTGTGATGCTTGCTCACGAGCAGTTTTTGTGTTAGAAAGGTGTCCTAACTGAGGAAGAGAGAGATGTGAATTCAAATCATCCCTTGTGCAATATAAGAGCTCTTATTTTTTTCAGAGCACTTAATTTTTTTAGGCCTGTCTTATTCTTTCTCTCCCCTACTTTTGCTTCCCTTCCTTTATTCATAGTTTGAGCTTCTGCTGCGCTTCAAAGAGATTTCACAGCTATCCACCTCATCCTCAGCCACAGACCCCAAGGGGTACCTACTTTGTAGAGCCTGTTCCTCCTCCCCTTCCCTGTCACTAAGATGCTGGCACCAGCACAATTAACTTACGTATCTTGCCCTTCTCCAGTGCCAATCCCCCTTGGAAAAAAAAATCTCATCATCTCTCTCCTTGATGAAGGCACACCACCCGGAACATTTTGTTTACAGGGCGAATTGAAAGGCCATCAAGCTGTGTGGATCCCATCACAGCTCTACCCTTCGCCAGCCCCTGAGCAGCAGCACACACTGCTGCCTGCCCGCTTCATCCCCACCACGCAGCAGTCAGAGCCCTGCTTCTTTCGCACTGCTGTTGGTACTTCTCAGCTTTCCAGAATTTTTCAATGTTGTGAGCATCGTTGTGATAGAAAATGCTGCCTCAACCGTCATGTTTGCTGTTCTGTCGTTGTGAATTTCAGCTGTTTTTCAGAGCTGCTGGTAACATTTTTGCATGCACTGCACTTTCTTATTCATGTCGAAGTTCTGTGAAACCACACAACAATTCTAGAGACATAGTTTAGTAATGGGGGGGGGGGGTATGGTTGTTTGTTTTTTTTAATCAGAGTTAGGCTGGTGTTTGGACTAGATGATCTTAAAAGGTCCCTTCCAACCTAGACGATTCTATGATTCTAACAACAAAAAATATTTTTCTGCATGCTTTTTTTCAGCCATAGTAACTGGGTTGAAATCACATTCTTCTGCCTGTATAGTGAACACTAGCAGTGAACACACAGAAGCAGAGGAATTAGGGGAAAAAAAAAAAGTCAGATTTACAGTATGCAAGTTGTACCTTTACAGAAAAGAAATTGCTTCAGTGCATTTGAGTGCAAATATCCTAAACGCACATGCTGGCACTAAAATGAAACTTAGCAAATGTTCTGAGAAAGCATATATTATAATTTTACCCGGTCTTGACAAATTATTACACTTAGTGCAGGGAAGCAGGGAAATGATTTGGTGGAACCACAAAAGACATACCCAGTATCCCTTCTCAAGAAGCCTTCTCACTCCTCGTCTCTTGCAATGCAATCTCACACAGGCTTTTTTCATAGGAAGATGTGGAAAATATAAATAAAGAAAAAAACCAGAGACTGGCCATAAGAAATCCACTCCTCTACATCCTTCATTACTACTAAGATTTGAGACAGACATACAATATTGATCCAGTAGAGAAAAAAACATTGCAGGCCACACTGGTCTTATGCACATGTACAGTGCCATCACAGTGTCCTATTTTCAAATCTTCAACTATAAAGAGCTTTCCTCTGAAATTACGAGTTCAAGAAAATAAAAATAAAGCAGAGTCTTGCCTAATGCCATAAACTTCGAATTTGATCACAGATAAAAATAATGGCTCTTTATGGCATAGATACTAAGCTGCAAGGATGCAAATATCCACTGAGCAAGTATATATTATGCACACACATCATTTCATCGTGACATCACTTGTTTAATAATGCAAAGTCATGTTTTAGTAGTTTAGAAAATAAATCAAGAATAAGTTATTCAGTGAAACCTGTGTGCTAATTGACATATGCAGAAGACAATTACCTATGACAGAGCTAAGTCTCAGCATATGACGATCTGGCTTATCTAAAGTAGCAGGAGATTTTAGTCATCAGTTCAAGACATTTGTTACCCATCTCATCTGATATCAACGCTGAGGAACACTGAGCCTCTTAGCACCGTTTTGGGATATCAGCTCAGTATTAAGTCAGTCAGAAGCGTTCCACTTCATTAATTACCAGCTTAACTCTCTAGTCCTTTAAATATCTCTGAAATTTCTGATTCAAATGCAGCTTTCCTCAAGGAAGAGCCATCAAACACCAGTTATCTGCAGAGCACAAGCAGTGCTTAGTGTTCGGTAAATCTCCTCACCTTGCAATAGAGCAGATCAAGCTAAGAATGAGAAGAAACTTCATTTCAGCTTTGTTTCATTCCATATATGCCACAGACAGATACAAGTTGATAGTATGGTCCACACTTCCCCTTCTCATTCATGAGCGCAGAATGATCTCAGACTGCATGTACTTCTAATTTGGGGAGGTCTATACTTTTTCACAGATAGACCTTGTCCAAAGAAAAGATTGTCTTGTGTCTACTTTCCATTTCTTTGAAACACTGAAGAGGACCACTGATGAGGTGAGCCTCCTGCCAATCACAGATCTGTCTCTGATGGGTGAAGATGGCCCCTCCTTCCCTCTACGTTTACACTTGGGCAACTTCCCACACAGAAGAGATCCACAGAAACCCTGATACCAATAACAAACTCAACAACCGTTTGCCAGCACCATGCACAACATGAGCAATGTTCACCGTGGGTCCACTCCTTAGGAGAATTACCAGGAATTACACAGAATCACAGAATCTTAGTGGTTGGAAGGGACCTTTGAGATCATCGAGTCCATTCTTCAGTCCCAAGAAATTAAACAACACTTGAGGACTATAGGCTGCCCAGGGAGGTGGTGGAGTCTCCTTCTCTGGAGACATTCCAAACCCCCCTGGACATGTTCCTGTGCAACCTGCTCTGGGTGGACCTGCTTTGGCAGGGGGTTGGACTAGATGATCTCCAGAGGTCCCTTCCAACCCCATAGCATTCTGTGAGTCTGTGACTGTGTGAACGAAGAAGCAGCAGACATCAATGCTCTCCATCAGGCAGACGTGTCAAGGGGGGATAATACACATAACTCCAACAGTAGCTGTCATCTTAAAGGAAATTTGTTTATTGTTTCTTACATCTTCTCACTCACAAGTGAAGCACTGGGCTAGTCAAAGAGACCCTATCAAAGACTTTTGGCTCAGCTAGTCATAGTCTTAAGTGGTTTCGGGGCCATTGCAAAGCAATGAGCTTCAACTCCTTATACCAGCAGTTTTGTCCCCAGGTCCTCATTTGATCTGAGGACAACTCACAGATGTGCTCCTATGATACACTTTAAGAAAGCAGTTGGATAATTAAATCTGAACTAGTCACCACATGCTCTTTTTATGGCCAGGACCAACTGTCAGAGGGTGATTCATCTGAGCTATCTTTGGAGCCTCTTCTAGGATAAGATGAATCATGCCGTGGAGATGCCACTTGTATTGGCTTTCTTTGTGAGTTCACGGATGTGCGTGTGTGTCTGTGTGCGTGCGCATGCTTTAAGGATCCGTTTCTACATGCGAAGGATTCAAACTCTGACAACGGAAAAGGCAACAAAAATCCATCAATGACAACCTGGACACTGGCAATTTATTAGCCAACAACTGAGTGTGTACTCAGCAGACACTGGCCAATATTGAAGAGACAACATTTGTCCTTCGGCTAATCACCGACCCTCTCAAGAAGCACAAAGCCTGACCCAGGAAAAAGTTATAAGCTTGGGATAAGGACCTAACGATGACATGCAAATATCTGCTGCTGACAAAACAGGAGACAAGAGCATGCTAATGTCAGTTGGAAGTTAGCCAAAAAGATTTCCCTGAAGTTTAATGAGATTCTCTAGGAATGTTGAAAGCTCCAAAATTATTGAATATTAAGTTATGTTCTTTTGATGGATTCTTTATGCTTAGACTAAGTTTATAAACCCAAAAAAAGGGTCACTCATTCACTGACAGCTTATGATTCATTATGGTTATTTCCATATGGCGGTTATGGACTATTTTTTTTAATGAGTGCTGAAGACAGACACGGCAAGCAACTGTCCCTAAACCATGCAGCATATATGGCAGCAGATATTTTTGTAAGAACAGGAATAAAAATTATATGGTAAGTAGAAGTCAGCAAGAGATAAATACTTGCCAGTAATATGACTAAATTAATCACCAAGACCTCCTGCTCCAAATATAGTGGGAACTCCAGGATCCCAAAGCATGCCGTGCACAGAAGTTGCCAAAACCTGACCTATTTTTTCAGAAAGTGACTCTGGTATCTTAGAAAGACTCTCTCAGTATCAGTGCCACAGCTTCAACCGGCAAGTATCAGAAAGGTTGTGAGAGAGACAGCTCTTGTAAGGTTTCCCACGTAATTTCCAGAAATTCAGTTTTCTGATAGGAACACAAACTCTCTGATGCTTTATCCGAGCTGAACTGCTGAGCTGAGGCGTTCACCATGGGCAGAGAGAGAGGATGTCCTCAAGCGCAGGGTGTTTTTAAGTGACACACAGACTGTAGGGGCACAGCTGCCCTCCCAAGAGCTGAGCAGAAATCCCAGCTAAGCCTGACACAGCACTTTAAAATTATTTCTACAATTATTTTACGGTACAGCCAGCAGCTACACTGAACAGAACTATACAGAACAGCCTCAGGTTTCACTGGATGCTGTGGTCGATCTGTCAGCACAACATCATTAGTCCCCAGTTTGAAATCATTCCCTCCCTTGCAGTTTTCTCTCCGAAATGAAACATTCAGTTTAGCGTTGTTTTGTGCACTCACACAGAGCTAAATTCTAAGTTTGCTACCTAGCCCAAAGCCAACAGTGGCAGGCAGCACAGCGGCCTCGGAGCAGTCTGTGGGAACGACCGCAGTTTGGGGGTCCCCCTGCTCCTACATGGGGATCAAGTGAGATGCAGGAGGAGAAGTGTCTTCCTACGTACCAGCATCTGCTTAGGTTTTCAGAATGAAAAATGAAAGAGAGCAAATTAAAATACTTGAAAGATGATGTTCAGATGAGACCTAACCACGTGTTGCACTTGCAGTGCAATTTTCACTTCCCTTCAAAGAATTAATCTTCAAAACATCTCGATGGTCAGAGATATAGCATCTTTAAATTCTGAATAAAATAATAAAAGTACCTAAAAGGTAAATAATTCGTTCAAATCTTTACAGAAGAAAAAAAAATCTATTGTACAGTTCTGGAAAAAGCAGCATGATCTAATCTCTAGGGCAGTGCTTCCTTCGCAAGCACACTTCCCCTGTCACTTTTCGAGCTGTCAAGAAAACATATTGGATAAAAGTTACTTTAAATGTTCATTTTTTTAAGCTAATTCCCTGGAACTGTGTTCTCTGTGTTTCTTTCTATGAGTATTCTCCTGTAAAAATATTTATTGATAACAAGATGAACAGGAATATGGTTTCCATCACACATGCTACATGTTGAAGTTGTAAACACAAATATACCCAGAAGAACTACACAGTAACTCTTTATTCAGTAATAAAATCTCACAAAGAAAAGAAAAATCCAAGCTGATTATGGCTAACTAATCAGGGAAAGAGACTAAAAATTATTACAACTTAGTTTTCGGAGATCTGTGTAAGAGATCTTCTTGCCACGGACAGATGGGCAATATCCAGTTAAATCTCACCATGTTCCTTGTATATTAAATACAAAGCCAGCTGATGCCCAGCATTACAAATGTGTGCAGCATCGTAGCAGAGAGAAGAATGCTTGACTGCCCAGAAGCTGGGGGTTTTTTTGAGCAGAAAACACTTTGTTCAAAGTTAATGAACATAAGAAGTGAGCTGAATGACCAAAGGACACCCTTTGGTGTCTTGTCTAAAAAGACAAGAAGCCACATTACTCCGCAGCTTACGCCTTTGGAGCTGCTGCAGTACCCACAGATGGAGACAGAAGTGACCTGGCAACGGGAGGAAGCTCCTCCAACCAGGCTAAAAACCTCCACCTGGGAAGCAGGGTACACCATACAAGAACCAGGCTGCACTGAGATCTGTGCTGGCTGCGGCCAGGCTGTTGGCCACACCTGGGGGAGCCAAGTCAAATCTCACCTGTGTCAACCCCCGTGACACTTCAGGGACAACGCTTAAGAAGTCCTTCATGTATACCTGCTAGTCTACCTGTGAGAAATGATGCGTCTCCCTCTTGTAGGATGGAGTTTCTGACCGAGTCAGCTGTGGCAGGGGAGTTTGTTCTCTGCCGCCATTCCTCTCTCTTTACAGACTCCGATGACTCACTTTTCATGCAGAATCACTCCCAGAGAATTTGATTTAAGCCCTTGAGACTTCTGAGAGAGGAAATGGCCTGTTCGATATTCAGATTCGTCTGTTCTGTAACTGGTATATGCAGAGTAAATAAACTTAATTTACACAAAAGAACTGGATTTCTCCTCTAATGAAGGATTAACTATCAATTCCTTGAAAGGCATCTGGCAGCAGTAATCTGCAAACCCTCCTTCTCAGGGGGCTGGACTACTGCAGAAATAACTTCTGTTCCAGCCC
Organism: Limosa lapponica baueri; assembly: GCA_002844005.1. Taxonomy (NCBI): domain Eukaryota; kingdom Metazoa; phylum Chordata; class Aves; order Charadriiformes; family Scolopacidae; genus Limosa; species Limosa lapponica. The sequence goes on from KZ505933.1 coordinate 159,361, forward strand.
ACAGTGTGCTGGCAGGTCAACAAATGGATTAACACATCCCAAAGGCAAACAGACCCAGCCTGGTACCCCAGTGACCGGGCCGGTCCTTTTCTCCTCCAGCCGGTTACTACAGCAGTTATGCTGCCAGTAGTATGATGTCCAGCGTGCTGCGTGTGCCCCAGTCACCGCGTTGAGTTTTCCAAGAGGGAGAGAAGAGAGAACAACCTTTTGTTTTCCACAGTCACACAGCTCTTTGCTACTGACTTCTCCGGGAATCTCAGAGAAGCCATGCTGTTTCCTGGGTGTCAGATGCTCTGTTAGCAAAACGGGCACAAACACCTTGTGCCTTACTCTCCTCATTATTTTGAGATGAAACACTCTGTTTAAATGCTGATAAAATAATTATAAATGAGGCAATATCCCATGGAACAGAAAATTAAAAAGGCAGCAGGATCTGAGGGGAGATAATGATACAACTAGAGTGGTAAACAAATCTAGAGGTAATGAATCACTTTATTAAACGAAATGTCACTGTGCATTCTTACCGTGCAGGCATAATTCTCACAAAGATGCCTTAAATAACGCTGATGAACTCAAACGCACCAAGATTGCAATTTAAAAAAACTAATAGCGAAGTCTACCATTCAGGACTGCTAATAATATTTCTTCAGCTTAATAGCTTTCCTCCCTAAAATAGATTTTGCTTAGCCATGTAACTAAGCTCACGGATCTCTGCTCTCAACCTTCCAGGGCAACTTCCATGACTACTAAAATACATGCCACTCTCCTAGGTCTGGGAGACAGACCTGTCGCCACACAGGCTGGGCCACTGAAAGGTTAATTCTTTCAGTAACTGCTTCTCAGCCAGACTCGGGTACAATGTCCGACAGCTCCGCTCCAGCGTGCAGCGATAGAACGGTGGTTATACATGAATGGGTGGATAGGAACAGAACCTGGTTGTGGGCTGAAATCCCAACAAACCCATCTAGGCATCAAAACTTGGGGCTTCCAAAGCAAATATTCCCAGAAATAGGGAAAAGTCTCCTACCGCATGGTGCTCTCTCGAAGCCTAAGTCCTCATGAAAAAGACCAAACTCTTAGCTAAAAAGGGGGCCAATATCGCCATGCTTAGAAAAGGGTTTTAGCTACAACACAAAGTAATTCTTGGTTTGAATCCGAACAAGCGGTTGCAGAAGATGCATTTTCAAGGGCAGTTGTTTTTTTTTTCCCCCATTTATTTTTCAGAGACATCATTTGACCAGGCATGAGAAGGTTCCTTTCGTGATATGGCGACAAAGGCATCCTGACACACAGCTCGGAAGAACGGTAAGTTTGGGGCTCTCCCCTGGAACTACCAAGTCTCTGCTCCAGCTCAGTTGGGTCAGCTAGCACATGGCTCAGTCCTTGTTGGCAACCCTCTGCTGCAAAGGGCTTGTTACCAAAGGCAGGCCTATAAACATACGCTAACTAAAATGAGTTAATTACTGAGCTGCTCACTGTGTGAGAAAATAGTTGGTCACTGAGCTGACAGTGATAAGGATGGGATAACAAGAAGTAATTAATCACTTCAAGGTTCTCTCATATGTCAAAGTATGTACTCCTGTACCAATTAGGACACAGCTGTGGCTACTTCAAGGAACATCCTTATCATCCTCAAGAAGCTGACAAACTTACAGTAAACTTTTACTGTCCTGAGCTTTTTGTTTCAGGTAACACTGGGACCCATCCACGCCAGACCAGAAATGATCATGAGCCGTTACAGGAGCCATTACACCAAGCAGCTGCTGCTTCTTTGGGAATTTCCTTGGACTACATCTTTGCTCGAGCAAGAAGCAGCACCCTTGCGAAGGGGGAATGTGCAAAAGTAAAATCTCTTGTGCTTTATCCCTAAGTAAATACAATTGTGTGCTTAGTAACTCCACACAAGGTCTAGCCTCCTTGTGGTTTTGTTGTTTGTTTTTTTGAAATGTGATTTATGGGTTACTTCTTCAGACCCGTGAGGTCAGGAGCATTAATTGCAAGGCTATCACCTGTGGGGAGAGCCCACAAAAGGCTGTGTTTGTGTTAAGATAGGAGTGACCTCTGGGGAAGGGATAATAGGTGCAAGTTTCAGCTCCAAGGAGGAGTTACCGGACAAGGACACACATACCCTGGAAAAGACAAGGGAGGGGAAGGTGACAGCAGTGCCTGGGCTCTTTCTGTTTAGGCTCCAGATAGCTAAGACACCTGGGATTCCCCATCCAGCAAACCTGGCCCTCAGGATGACTCTGGATCAATACTCCACACACATATATGTGCTCATGTGAACAGCCAGCCAATACTGAAAAACTGGCTTTGCTCCATTACTTGCTTTGACTCAGGTATCCCATAAACCAAGTCATCTGCAATACTCACTACATTTAACTTTGCTACTGTATTACTTTTCGCAGGCTAAACCAAACACGTTGAAGTCTAACAACCGACTGCAGCACATGTGGAATAGCTTCACTCATCCTTTTTTCATCACACAATGAAAAAAAAAAACCCACATCTCGCACGAGGACCAAAAGATCCACACCACTCAGTCCTGCTGCACCAGGAGAGGGGCACCCCACTGCAACTTGGGAAGAGCATCTCCTCCCAGGGACCCCCCCCTCTTCACAGCAGCACAGAAGACCTCCCTCCCTTCTGGCTTCATTAATTAGACCAGCACAGGAAGAGATCTGTTCATCAGTTAGCTGCCACCCTAACTGTACGAGGTGTAACGCTGTCACCTACCCACCAGCACGCTGCCACTGCACATCCCCGAGTGCTATGGTCAGGGCAGCCGCCTTCGACTCCACTTAATACGCAAATCATTGCACCAGTTTCAGCTTCTGAGTGGTCTTAAGATGGAGCGCCATGCAGAGCTCGTTACACTAATCCCCTCGGGAGGTAATGAGGTGTTGGATGAATTTGGTAAATAGCGCGATAGAAAATGGTTATATTCTAATAGCTGTAGATGGAAAGCAAACAGTAAGTACAGCGATCATCTAAGACACCCTATTCCAGCTGCTGTTTCCTCTACATTTTGGACAGTGTCAACTCCAGCCTCTTAATCCAGGGGTCCCACTGCTTCATTACTCCACCACCCCTCCTAACCCATCTTGCACGGGCCAGAGCTATGAAAGAGAGCTTGCTTGCAAAAGAAACTACATTTCTCTGAGATACTACCAAACAGAACTGAACCTCCCAGACAGCATGTCCATTCTCTCTCAGAGATGGCAACAGAACCACACGAGTTTCTCTATTAGTATTTAAGCATACAACTGGGGAAAAAAACCACAGCTGGGCACCAAGCCCGTTGTGTCAGAGGCTGGTGAGTGCCCGGCTTCCCTCAGAGACTGCTGTAGCAAGCTGCCAAGCTCGCATCTTCAGCAGATGGTGATTCTCACCTGGCTTTTGTGCAGGTGGGCTCTCTAAAGGCACTGAAAGGAAAGTTACTACACAACATTTCTGCAGAGCCCAGAGCATTGGAATGGGCTGCCCAGGGAAGAGGCTGAGGCACCAATAATGCCTCAACCTGGAGGCAATAAATACCTGCAGGTATTTAAAAGATGGGTTGACATAGTGCTTAGTGACATGATTTAGTGATGGGTTGTTGTGTTTTGGTTTTGGGGTTTTTTTTTGTTTATTGTTTGTTTGCTTGTTGTTTGGTTTTGTTTTGTTTTTATCTGAGTTAGGTTGATGGTTGGACTAGATGATCTTAAAGGTCCCTTCCAACCTAGACGATTCTATGATTCAGGGCCATCCTAGAGCAGTCTGTACTCACCCACCTCAGTTAATATAGTCCTTTGGTAACTAGTACTGGTATGAACCAAGAAAATCCTTTTACTGCTACCCATGCTATTGTAGAGTCCAGAGATACGTGTCACCTGTGTTAGCTTCAGCAATGGAACAGACTCCCTGTTGTCACTTGCCAGGAGTTGCAGCTATAGGTCCCTAACTGGACTTTCTCTGTCCAGAAGATGGATCACTTCCCATCACCCTTACAGAATGACTTACCAAAACTCCGGAACACCACCAGAAGCTCTGCGTACCTTGCAGACCAGCTCACCTTGGCCCTTGCTCTTGTCAAATCTAGTTGTGTGCTTCTCACAGAGCTTCTCACTGACTATTTGACAAGTGGCAACAGGGAAATGCCGCTCGAAATGTGCTAATACTGTATGCTCCTGTAACTCAGGTCATAAGCAACCTTCCACCCAGCCAACTCTACAGCTTTTTGCTCTTATATCCATAGAATTCACCCATAGTTTCTTGTAAAACACATGTTTCTTCGCAGTCCACCTCTCTGTCTCCCCTCCCTGCAAAGGGCAAAGGAGGCTTACGATCAAAAGAAGATAGACAAAGATATCAGCAGCCTACCAGATCTGCTCAAGCCATGCAAACAACAGCTCTGACCTTGGAAGCAGTCAAAACAAAATTACATCTTATCTCATTCCCAGCATGGGTATCTGATTAGCCAGAAAGACACTTAACATGATGAGGAAGAACTATCCTTACTTATTACACACAGGAAAAACTTGCCTGCATACAACAAACCAACCCAACAGTAAATCCACAAGAGTAAATTCAGCACGGTTACTTTATGAAAGGAGGTTGCTGGGTCCTCTAAGTCAGCTGCCTGGATGCCATCCTATCACTAGGGTCTAGGTCACTTGCCGTTCCAGTTCAGTGTCCCTGCGTGTAAATTATTTTTAGAGGTACTGTTAGCCTTGAAAACATCATTATTCCTTGGACAAGGATGAGGAAGGATGGAATGGTTGAAGGTATTTCTCAAGGGTGAAAAGAAGTTTCTTGTGTGTGGGCATGGAGGTGCAGGAACCACTTTAGAAGGTGAAGGGCAGGGGAGACGGATTCCAGTGCTGGCAATTCAATTACGGAAGAGTAGCCTGTAGACTACCTTGGGATAAACTGCTAATCCTATCCAATACACCGGGTTAGAAAAGAAAATGGAAGGTTCATTTGCATCACAAACTACAGAGGTCAAACAGTTTCTTTGCAGCAGGAGGGTGAGGTGCAGCAGTTCAGCTAACTGAGTGAAACGAGGAATTTCTTTTTGGGGTTAAGATGCCCATCTGGGAATTGAAACATAGCCACCATCTAAAACATCTTTGCTGGGTATTTTGTTTGTATGTGCATTTGGTTTTTTTAAAGGAAGGATTTGCTATCCATACAAGTTATCCCAAGGTGTGCAGTAGCAGGTATGGAACAATCTCCCTCTGAAGCCAAAAACCCTACTGCCAAAGGAGCGAGTTGAGGGAGACCTGTGGGGTTTGGAGCAGCCAACCATCTTAAAAAAGCAAATCCTCTCTGAGGACAAACCACGCTGAAACTGTTCCCAGGCTGCATTCAGGGAAGGGAGGAATAATGTATATATTGGCTCAAGTTCTGAAAGAAAACCTTGCATTTTCTAACCTGGGAAAGTGTAGAGAGGTTTTATTTAAAAAACAAACAAACAAATTAGCCAAACATGTTTCCCACACCTCAACACACTTCCTCTGTATTTAGTCCCTGAGCAGTTATTTTAAGGGCAAAGGAGTTGCTGATCCTGACCGCAGTCTCCATAAAGCAAATAACAGTCAGAAAGACGTTTCTAGCAGAGACAGTGGAAAAATTGCCAAGTCTCACAGCCAGGTTCTGGGAACCAGTAATTTATCTGTTCATTTGTGAAGGCCGGGACCTGGAAGCTGCCCGGCATTAGAAATTGATGAGACTCATCAAAACACAGAAAATTCGATTAATAAAATTTCAGGTGACGATTTGGGAACAGCAGTTAATGAATAGCAACTGTATCACCCTCCTGTACACCCGGTGATGACATTTGGGTACATTTACCCGAGAAATATGCTCTCCTTTCCGTACCCTACATGCTGAACACACTGCTGCACACAGTACAGCTTCCCCCAGTGCCATCCCCAAAAAGTTCCATGTACTGGAATAACAGAGACGCTGCTATACAGATCTGCAATACCTTTATCATAATTTCAATAGCTTTTTCTATCATGTGATCTGCAAATGGTAAAAGATAATCAGAAATATTTAACTAAAAGGTCTCTGACTTTTTCAGCATTTGTGATAACTTAGAAAACAAGGGCTACTTCAACTCCTGATCAGAGTAACCTCCATGAGTGGTTTGCGAGGTTACAGAGATAGAGACAAGCAGAATTTAGCCCTATCCAGTAAGCACAGACTTTTTGCTGGCCTACCACAAGAACACAGATTTACTGACACACCGGTTTTCAAGGCACACGTGATGGTTATTGATGTGAGAAAGCTGCCTTGTGAATGGACTGCATATTGCATGCAGTCATGGAGCTATTCTCTGCCCAAATCCTCTGCTGAAAATACTGCAAACACACAGTACATAAACAGTCTATACTTGAAATTAAACGTAAAAAATTAAGTATTTGATTCATAAAAATAGAAAAAGTCCCAGCCAACAACAGAAACCCCAAGTAAACTCAAAGCATGATTTCTCCATCAGAGAAATTAATGCAATTATAGAGCCATAAAAATCAAACCACAAAAAGAAACAACTTAGCAGTTTTCCATGTCCCCCGCCCCCCGAGCCTGCTGAATGCTCACTTTTTTTTACAGTGGAGGCATTTTCAGGCTCAGTTGCCCACTGGGAACCTTGGCCCTATTTTGAGCTTCAGGATCCAGTTTCAGGAGGAAAGCTGAGGCTGCTGGACCCACCGCGGCCAAGCTGCCCTTTACACCACCGTGTGCCAGCCACACAACAGGAGGGGAACACCAGTTATCAGAAGCAGCATTAACCTCTTCTGTGAGAAGAAAAGCCTCAGGTAAAGGCCACAGGAAGATAAGCATCTGGCTCCTCCTGCTCCTTCCCGAAGGACGCACTTGAGGACTCCAGCAGGCTGTGACTGCCTAGCAGCAACGGGCTGAGACTTGCTTCTTTGCTCTGAACCAGACCTGAAATAGTCCTTGCTCCCTCCTTGAAAGCACAAAGGTGACTGAAACACAGCAGTGGGAGGATGCGGGAGGCAGGCACCTGAGGTTTTCAAAATCACTGATCACCTGAAACGTGGCAGCACCATCCACGAGCCTCAGACACAAAGAAAGGGCAGGTCCCAAGTGACGTTAACATGTGAAGTCTGCAAAACAGAAAGCTGGGCACAGAAAACCTCTCTGGCCTGAAACCACTGAGCTGTGTGAAATGCCAGGTGCTGGGGTTATTTCAAGGGGAAAAAAAAAAAAAGAAAAAAGAAACAGACAGAACTGCAGTCGTAGCAGACACGCATCCAAACCCATCCCCACCCCCAGGAACCAGAGACCGCAGTGATGCTGCACTGCAATGGGGGGAGTCAGGGATGGAAACCCCAATTATTATATAGAAATGACACCCATAACCAGTGGGGCACAGACCTTACCCCCACAGGAGGGTCAGTGGCTGTAGTGACCCTGCGACCCGTTCCCTACACCACGCTCTGCCCCCGGAGGCTGCCCAGGCTCCTCCTGCCATTCAAGACTTGCCAAGAATTTGGCCCAACTGCTCAAAAACGTGCTGGGGATTAATCTGCTCCTCAACAAACTCCCCCTCAGTAACAACCTCACATGCCAGACTGCATCGGCCGACAGAAGTCAGATGCAAGACAAACAGCTTTCAGAGACATCCATTCACAGCAATAAGCACATACTCGTTATGTGTTTTACCAACTCTGGGCAGGTGGTAATATTTTCACAGAATCACAGAATGACATGGGGTTGGAAGGGACCTCAGGAGATCATCTAGTCCAACCTTGAATATAAGAAGTTCCACCTAAACACAAGGAGGAGCTTCTTTCCTGTGAGGGTGGCAGAGCCCTGGAAGAGGCTGCCCAGGGAGGTGGTGGAGTCTCCTTCTCTGGAGACATTCAAAACCCACCTGGACACGTTCCTGTGGGACCTGCTCTGGGCGGACCGGCTCTGGCAGGGGGGTTGGACGAGATGATCTTCAGAGGCCCCTTCCAACCCCATAGCATTCTGTGACCTTTCTGTATACTCAGATGTCCAGTGTTAGGCATTTTCATTGCAGTTATCTCTGGACTAATCCTAGCTAATCAAGCTGCATTCGTTAACCACAGACAATTACTTAATCCACTATTTTTATAACAAGGGCCAGATCCCACGCAGTGTTGTCATACCACTTATTCTTTCCTCTTAGGGGGGATGCAAAAGAAAGGATGATGAGGCATCAATAATTGATCCTAATTGTCAGAGTTACAAATTGCCAGTGTGCAATAAAACTTTCTTCACGGTTTGGGATTTGCTTTTAATCTACCTCTTGCCACAATACACGGAGCTGGTACGCCCACTGCCTGCTAAATCTGCTGCTAAGGGGTATTTAGAGTAGAAAACCTTTCTAATGACAGAAATTGTATTTCTATTAGGTTCGCTGCATACCATGTCTCTACTGGAAATCTGAAACTGAGGGTTGTTCAATGTAACAAGCTCTATTCTGCTGACAGGCAAGGGTAGGCTGAAATGAAAAGCTGCTTTAACTCTTAGTTTATTTAAATTACAAGTAGCTTTCTACTTTCTTTGCCAATGCCTTAAAGAACTCGGCAGTAATGGAGAGGCTTTGCGAAACTCCTGAAGGTCTTACAAAAAAATAGGGTATGATAATTCAGCAGTCCCTGTAGAAATCTGAAGTATTTTCAATTACAGTATGACTGAACATTAATAAAGGAATCCACAGCTTGTGATACAGGTACAGTGGTACTGCTGACAATATTTCATTATAAAAATTCCTAGAGGGCAGCAAGGATCCACCTACGGAGACAGCACTAACATCGACAGCTCTGAAGGGAAGGAAGCAGAATTTAGGCTACCGTCTATTAAAAAGGAGCTTGCCTCCTACACTCATTCAGAGCTCATTCTGTCAGACACTCGTCCAGTTCTTCAGTCCACCAAAAGCACACGTTAAAGCATACCAAGATGGCATTTCAAGTTGGAGCGCAGTTTGTCTTCCAGACTTCACATTAATAGACATTTTACCTTAGTTTTGATTCATATAATTGCCACGCTAAGTTCTGATAGAGAAAACACAGCTAAAGAGGCTCTAAACCATGCTGTCAGGCTTCCCTGCACATTGATGTGACAGGCACATCGTCATCGCACAGTGACTGCAACACCTGTCAAGGATGATGCTTTTAATCCAACATACCGCGTCTGTAATTCAAGAGTGAGACTTGGTAACATACAACCTTGAGCATACACCGGTGTAATTACTAAATGAAAATGAGGTGGAATTTCAGACTTAATTTAGTCAGACATATTTGAAAAAAAAACACACAGTGAGATCAAAGGCGTAGCGATTGCGAGGCTGGGGCTGGAAACGTAATCACGTACGCCGTCTCGCAGCACCTCGTCCAAACCCGCGAGCGGTCCGCAGGGACCGAGCCGGAGCGGACAGGCTGCAGAGCCGTGCAGGGCCTCCTCGGGCACCACCTCACCCCACGGCCAGGGCGGCAAAGTGGATTATTCACTGCTCCCCAGGGTAGGCACAGCCCACCCCCACCAACTCCTCCTCTGTCACTGCTCACAGGGCATGATGTGATTGCCCGCAAAGCTAGAATTAATGACAGGGAGAGGAAGGAGACCACGGGAGAAGGGTGCTTCCCTTCTCAAGAAGCATCCTATTCAAGAACATCCCTATTCAAGATACTGGAGACAAACATTAACTGGCAGCTGAGACTTGTACCAGGTGCTTTGAATTATACGCATAAATATGCGCAGCCATGACTACTGCAGATGGGTCCCCTGACGACCGCACGGAGATGTGGCAGGGATGCAGGCTGTGGCTCAGGGCAGGGAGCGGGCAGGAGCCTGTCTCTGGGCTAAGTGAGCACTCAGCTAATTACCTGCTCCGCTCTGGTCAGGGTCACAGAAAGCCACCTGTCTGCCCTGCCGAACAGTCATCAGAAGACCTCCAAAACCTGGGGATTGTGGCACATTTCTCCCCTGGTCCTGTTTCAGCTGTGGTGCTTCAACAGTCCCAGTTGACTACTGAAGAAGTCTCCAAAACCTACCAACCACAGCACAGAAACCGGGGAAGAAAGCGACCAGCCTAGAAAGGTGTGCACGTGTAGGCTGGTGTTCGGTCTTGTTCATGACAACTAAGGCTAACAGGAGACGGTGCCCAAAGCTGGACCAGGCACACAAAGGAGCCCCCTGCCCCATTAATCAACAGCAGCTGACATTTCTACTGTGACAAAGATTTTACTCAGCATGTAACCGTGCGCTGCACCCAGCCCCTGGACTCCAAATGCAAGGCAGGTACCACCGATATTTATGGCCCTGAGCTTGCATTTTGTGGTATTATGCCAAGGGCTGCAAGCATCTGACAAAACTCTTTGTTTCCTCTCTTCTCTGCTCATTTAACCTCTCATTACAGATTGACAAAAGGACCTCAGTAAATTTAGGAAGGATTCCTAAATTAGGAAAATTCCTAAGGAATTTTGAGTTGTTTAGACAATATGCACGAAGAATGAGAATGTAAAATATTTATACAAACAAATGACATTTTACCATTTTCCATACTAATGGCAAGAGGAGAATGAAAACACAGTTTACACTGAAATTCCTTCTCCCACCAGGTAGAAATTAGATATCAGACTTGACGTAGCATTAAAAAAAAAGTCAATGGGAAAGTTAACCGTGCTGCAGCCTGACATTTGCCACTCCAGCCTCCCTTCCTTCTCAGTAGGTGTCTTCATATATGTGCAGAGGAAAAACATGCAAACCAGCCTCTGTCTTGGCTCCCTCAGCCCCATTTCTGGTACCAAAATTACCATAGTCTCAGATGTCTCATTCTTAAACTTGATCTAGTTGCATCCTTGCACTTTTTCAGTTCTTGTCATAGTTAAAATCTGCCTGGTCGTAGGAAACGTGCAGACGTGCACACTCTCCCAGGCTGCAGGAAGAGTAACCTGCACTATTATTTTAACGCAGGCAAATAAGTCAGCTTGCAAGAAGCAATTCTGAACATGCCTATAGACTGCTGAAGTGATGGACATGGAGATGCTTGGATAAGGAAAGTTGGCCCCAAAGGCTCGATTTCAGTTACGCTCATGGTTTAGCATAAGGCCCGACTATGTTGGCTCTTAAACCAATTGTTTTGTACTGCATTTAACCCTTATGGCCTATATTCCCAGAATCACAGAATGATATGGGGTTGGAAGGGACCTCTGGAGATCATCTAGTCCAACACCCCTGCCAAAGCAGGTCCACCCAGAGCAGGTCCCACAGGAACGTGTCCAGGCGGGTTTGGAATGTCTCCAGAGAAGGAGACTCCACCACCTCCCTGGGCAGCCTCTGCCAGGGCTCTGCCACCCTCACAGCAAAGAAGTTCCTCCTCATGTTTAGGTGGAACTTCTTACATTCAAGTTTGTGCCATATTTCCTCTTGTCCTACCCCTGGGCACCACTGAAAAAAGACCAGCCCCATCCTCCTGACACCCTCCCTTGAAGTATTTCTAAGCATTGATCAGATCCCCCCTCAGCCTTCTCTTCTCCAGACAAAAGCCCCAAGTCCCTCAGCCTCACCTTTTAAGAGAGATGCTCCAGGCCCCTCATCATCTTTGTAGCCCTCTGCTGTACCCTCTCCAGCAGTTCCCTGTCCTCCTTTACCTGGGGAGCCCAGAACTGGTCCCAGTGCTCCAGATGGGGCCTCCCCAGGGCAGAGCAGAGGGGCAGGATGACCTCCCTCCACCTGCTGGTCACACTCTTCCTGATGCCCACCAGGATGCCATTGGCCTTCTTGGCCACAAGGGCACATTGCTGGCTCATGGTCACCCTGTTGTCCACCAGGACTCCCAGGTCTTTCTCCTCAGAGCTGCTCTCCAGCAGGTCACCCCCAACCTGTCCTGGTGCAGGGGGTTATTCCTCCCCAGGTGCAGCACCCTGCACTTGCAGGGTATACACTATATATTAAATGCCTAGGTTGTATTAAGAAGCCATTCTTAAAGCACATAGCTGCTATGGCAACCACTTTTGTAGGAAGCAGACATTCTCATATCTCCATAGAACCAGCAGCTATAATGGAGCCTTGTATTCTCGGTGACACCCCCAGGAGATACATCTAGTCAGAACAAGCGAAGTGGGCAGACTGCTCCTGCCATCCGCAGTGCTGTTTTCTGCAGCTTGGTGGGCTTTCACTGGAGACGTTCTTCCTAAAGAAGGCCCCCTAAAGCAGGTTAGACAGCCAAGGCTGCCTCACGCAGGGACTACGTCCGACGAGCTGCTGAACAACCGCAGCTCTACTCTGTTCTCAGCGCCCGCAAAAGGCATTAATAACCACCATGATTAAAAGGCATGGAAAGGTGCTGAGCAACTGGTTCCTACAGCCATGGAGTTATTAAGAACACAGGCCTTCCAGGTTGCTGAGCGCCCCGGACATATTTTAATAAAAGAGCCGGAACACAGGCACTTCTTTTCATGATTTGTTGCAGGGGAGCCGGTCTCGCGCTGGCACAGCCGCAGCAACCCGGGCAACAGGGCACTGGAGGCGGATGAAACCACAGAGAGAAGCACAGCCACCACCCAAGAGGGGCATTTTCCCTAGTGACTGCCCTGGGCCGGAATGGAGCATCTGAGCCCCTTCCCCTGGAAACACTCTGGTAGAGCTGAGATCTGAATCAGGACTTTGTCCCTAGCGTCCAACGCTATTTTTCGTGTAACACTTGGTGCAAGGCTTGTGTTGCAAGCACCACGGAGGAGAAGAGGATGTGAGACATAACTCTTGGGGTGACAACAACTCCCACCTCAGCAGAGCTTTGGCTCACAGCTACAACTTCTTGTAAGGCAGAGGTGGAGCCCCCCCTTTACAAAAGGCCAATATAGCTGTGGAAGGATAACAACAGCCAGTTGATGAGAAGGTGAGAACTGCAGCTGTTAGCAGATGCCAAGTTGCTGATGACCCCACAAAGATGAAATCAGAGCCAGGGCTTGACCAACAAACAGCCTCAGCAGGTGCCATCGGGGTTGGCTCTCTCGGAGGGGATGCACCAGAAGCAGCTACAGCTATTTCTGAATGGTGGAAGCTGTTGCCCAGCAGACGCCTTGCCCAGACAGCCCTACACCCACCCAGGTAGCTCTTCATCCCCTCTAGGGATGCAAGGATGAGAAGAGTACACCACATCTGTGTCGTCCTTGAAACACCGCCGCTTTGTCTACATCAAATCATATCACCCGCTGCTTCAGAAGGAGAGTCAAGAAACAAACCTCTGCTTCCCTAAAAAAAAAAGATCAGAAAGAAGAAAAAACAAATGGCTCCATCCCAAGCAAAGCCCCCTGCTCTATCGGTAACATTTAGCAGCATGAGCATTCCTCCTCCTCCACCCTCTCTCCAGCCTGGTGTCAGCAGCCTGCCCCAGGCCCTGTGAATTAACCCCCCACAGAAAAGATGTGACCTGCGGCGCACAATGGTATTATTCTGTTTTTATTTTTTTGAAATGTGCTTCCAGTCCAGCCAGCAAAAAGCAAGAGGCTCCTTCAATGAGGCTGCGAGGTACAAGGGTAAACACAGTCACCGAGAATCCTGCAACACCCTGCCTAGAAAAGCAATATAAGGGGAGGCTTTAGGAGAAGATGCTCTCTAGCCCCTCAGGCTCTGTGTGACTCTTCATCCCCTTGCTAGGCAAGGAAGGAAAACGAGGTGCAGACAGGAAAATTAACAGCTGCAGCAGTCAGGTCTACCTCTAATTGACCCTGCTCTTAGCTGGGGAAGAGACTGAGGGTGGGAAAGTCAATATTTCCTTAACTCACCCCACAACCAGGGATTCAGTCTGCTGTGTCACCGGGGAGGCTGAGGGACCTCTGCCTTCATTACTGTTGCTTATGAAAATCTCAACAAAAACCGTTGATCCCCACATAAATCTTTTTTCTGAATATCTATAATGGGCAGGGGCCCAAAGGCAACACACATTTTCATATCATCAGGATTTTTCTGTCATGTGTGTAACTCAATTAAGAAGGGAAGAGATATACATGTGAGCGTATTTTTCAGCAGTTTGCCGTGGACTGCGAAAGCAGTTATTTTCTTTACCAGCTGCTGCTATAAATCAAAATGTGTAGATATGAAAATATTAAGATATCCTTCTTTATAGCTATGTAAATAAGTAAGTTTTTGGAGTGCTTGCCAAAGAGTGCTTGCTTTCTTGGCAAAACAAATCTGAAAATGCTCATTTCAGAGCAATAAAAAATATGGTAATCCAATATGAAAGATTTTGTTCTTTTTATGCCATATTTGAGTAGCAACCTTGACAATTTCAAAAGCAATGTAAGGTTCTTTCAAAAGGAAAAACACCTCCAAACCCATTATTAACAGCCGTGAGTAACTGTATGAATAGATATGAATACATTCAGATACATGTTATTATGTCAACATTAATTAACATTGTCCAGACAGCCTTACACCCACCCAGGTAGGTGTTCATTCCTTCTAGGGAGTCAAAGATGAAAAGAATACATCACATCTGTGTGGTATGATATTAATATTACATTATCTTAATATATTATATTATGTATTGGACAAGAGGAAATGGCCTCAAGTTGCGCCAGGGGAGGTTCAGATTGGATATTAGGAAAAATTTTTACGCGGAAAGGGTTATTAAGCCTTGGAATGGGCTGCCCAGGGAAGTGGTTGAGGCACCATCCCTGGAGGTGTTCAAAAGACGGGTTGACATAGTGCTTAGAGACATAGTTTAGTGATGTGGGGTTTTTTTTTTGTATGGTTTTCTTCTGGTTTTTTTATCAGACTTAGGTTGATGGTTGGACTAGATGATCTTAAGGGTCCCTTCCAACCTAGATGATTCTATGATATTATATGCTATTAATAACAATATAAATATATAAATAAATATATATTGATTATAATAACAACGTTGTTTGAACACACCAAACAAAATTTACCCGTATTTTCTACCTGACCCACGTGATGAATTCAAGTCAACTTCACATAGAGCTGCAGTCAACCAAGAACATCAAGCAAGCTTTCCAGCCCTCTTTTACCACAGAGCCCAAGTATTGCGTAACAGAAAGTACTTTTTCTCCCTTCCTAGTCTCAGAACTTTGGTCTTGAACAAGTAAAAGACTGCATGCGGCGACTCTGCGGTCACAGGCGGTGGCCAACCCTCTCTGTTGGGCTGTGTCTGCGGCACCAACCACCGACTCCAACAACCATCTCTTTTGCTCCTCTCCGCTCTCCCCCAAGTACACAAGCGAGTGTAAACACTTAAAATGTTCATTATCCCACTGATAACTTGCCCACGGGCACACTGATCTTTACTGGTTTGGTTTGATACCGTGGCAACACATCACCTGGGATCTGGCTGCACCCGCAGTATTTTGCAAGCGAGCTAGCACTTTGTAATTCTTGTAACAAACCATAAATATATAAAGTGGGGAATTAAATATAAAGCACAAAGAGCAGGAAAGACTTCTTTGGCCCGGCACTGCACAGACCCAGGCAGAAGAATCCCAGGAACAAGAAAGGAACGGGCAGCTGGCTCCCTGGGCCAGCAGATCCAGAAAATGCAGCCTGTTTTTTTGGCCTGGGTCAAGCAGGTAACTGTCAGCATGAGAGCTGACCCCAGTTCTCAGTGTTCCCCACGGATGATTTAAAATCTTTTTGCTCACAATGCAAACAAATGTCTCTGCCCTCACAGCTTCGATCTCAATGTGTACTCAACAGCCAAACCGAAAGGAAATGCATCATCACTGAGGTAGAAAATGAAGAATTGCAAACTACTGTTTAATACCCCAAACAGGTGACTTTTCACTGGAAGTCTTATCCAAGGGTACTTCCGAGGTAGTGCCTCTCCTCTACTTGGTACCCAGTTGCATTCACCTTTCAACCCTGACGTCCCATAGCTGAATTCAAGGAAAAGCATTTGGAAAACAAGCAATGTATGTTCTGAAATGTCACCCACGCTGTAATGCGCTCGCTCCCTTGCACGTTGCCAGTCAGCAGCGTCAGTCCTTCGCCTGGCTTCTGCCACTGAGCAGCATCCCTGTGCAATGACCTCTCCTTTTTTTGGGGTACTCAGTGGGGCAGCCCAGCCCCAGGTGTTTTAATCCCAAACCCTGGCACTGCCTGCCTTGTCCTGCATCACCCCAGCTGTAACACCATTATCCCTGGGTCCCTTACGCTGAAGAAAATAGAAAGCAAATCTGCTTTTGAGAGTTTTTTGGGAGACTGTGTCCTAACTCACAGACATTACTTAACATACTGCAAAATCTTTATTTTCAAGTCATTTATACTTTGTTATTCCTGCGCTCTTCCATCTCTTGCACTGGGAACAGAAAGCCAGATCGTAGGACCATAAAACAAGCTTCCACAAGGAAAGCTGCTCTGTGAATTGCTCTTTTAACAAACAGGGAAAGGATTTAAAAGGCAAAGAGAAACACAACAGCGATGACAGCCCTAACTGAAACCCGCCTGATAACTCCTGCCTGTATTTCAACATCAGCCACAGCAGGTAATATAACTATTCTCTTCTAAGCAATCTCAGTCAATATTAATTAAAGGTGCAGGCATTTTATCGCAACCACCAGGCTGCTCTCTCAATCTTCGCAACAAAGGCATCATTTTTCTTGCTCCTGCTCCTCCAAAATCATCTCAGTCTCTGGGTGAATTTAGATTTCAGGGAAAAGTATAGAAAGTCTCCAAGAAACTCATTAAAATGCTCCTTTCATCATTGGGGCAAGGCAGACGTTTCTATTTGTAGAAAACCAACCGGAGTCCCAGGCCAGGGGCAAACACATGCCCCAGTACGGAGAGCGGTGGCAACAGGCAGTCTGCACCCATGGGCAAGCTTTGCTTTCTGCAATTTGCTTTTTCAAAAGGTTAATTAATCCCTGATGCATTTCAAGGGGGCAAACACCATCCTGCTGCACATGCCGCTGCATACAATGGAAAGATTTTTATGGCCAAGGACAGAAAGGTCAGGGGCGCTCACCAAATTCACGTTTCTTCCAGAAAGCAGCGCTGAACAGCACGTCTCTGAGCGTGTACCTCTGCTCACAGTCAAACCAACACGAACTACGGAATATAAACCTCCAGGTGCTGGTAAAGGGGCAGGAAAGAACAATGTGCAGGTGTTCTGAAGGACCTTGTTTGTCCCAGGCATCCCCTGTGTTCCCTGTGATGTGCTATCAAGCTATGACAAAAATGAGCCATTAGTATTTCTGAGCCTTTAACGAATGGATTTGGTGGGCACGCAGTTTATGTGATACCAAAGCTTGAAAGGCCTAATAAATGGAAAGGCAAGCACATTTTTGTGAGCAAGGCTAGATCAAAGCAGGACCTTGTTGCCCACACACATTTAAGCTGAGCCTCACATTAGTTAACAACATTTTTAAGACCACATCGTTTAAGACACAGTTATCTTGGAAATGGGCACAACCTTGAACGTAAGAAGTTCCACCTAAACATGAGGAGGAACTTCTTTGCTGTGAGGGTGGCAGAGCCCTGGCAGAGGCTGCCCAGGGAGGTGGTGGAGTCTCCTTCTCTGGAGACATTCCAAACCCGCCTGGACACGTTCCTGTGGGACCTGCTCTGGGTGGAGCTGCTTTGGCAGGGGGGTTGGACTAGATGATCTCCAGAGGTCCCTTCCAACCCCTACCATTCTGTGATTCTATTTAAAAGCAATTTACAATCAAATATACCTGGCAGAAACTACTAACTATAAATGCTGGTATACTATCTGCTTTAAGCTGTAAAAAGAACAAGGCCCCACACAAGCACAAGCAAAAATGACTCTCACTGCTACTTATCACTAGCCTTAAGTGAAAGTTTTGCGATTAAAAAAGGAAGTCAGCTCCCCTTCAATACTTCAGAATCTGAAAGCTGCCAGTGGCTGTGCTCCCACAGGGTTGAAGGGCAGGATCAGTCTATGATTCTATGTTCTCCAGAGCTGGAAGGGGAACAAACAACATGGAGACAGGGACAGGAGGTGTGCACGTGGGCAGGGGACAAGCTGCTGCTGTAGAAGGAGCAGCCACCTGCAAGGTTAGAGGTAGACTTTGCCCCCAGGGCATTTCACACCTACTGCTATAAAGCAAGATACCATTCATAGCCTTAAGAACTTGCCAGCTGCCAGCCTGAGCAGCCAGCATCACAAGTCCAGTCACGGATCAGGGGAAATACTTCACAGTCCTTGATTTAATAATTACACAGCAGTGACTGCACCATCTCATGAGAACTCACTGCTGCCTCGGGACCCTTTTGCTACGCAGGAGGATGCAAACACCGTTGGCCAGAGAGGGAGGGCCGGCAGGTGAGGGCAACCACAGAATCACAGGGGGTTGGAAGGGACCTCTGGAGATCATCTAGTCCTACCCCCCTGCCAAAGCAGGTCCACCCACAGCAGGTCCCACAGGAACATGTCCAGGTGGGGTTTGGAATGTCTCCAGAAAAGGAGACTCCACCACCTCCCTGGGCAGCCTCTGCCAGGGCTCTGCCACCCTCACAGCAAAGAAGTTCCTCCTCAGGTTTAGGTGGAACTTCTTATACTCAAGTTTGTGCCCATTTCCTCTTGTCCTGTCCCTGGGCACCACTGAAAAACAGACTGGCCCCATCCTCTTGACACCCTCCCTTGAAGTATTTCTAAGCATTGATCAGATCCCCCCTCAGCCTTCTCTTCTCCAGACTAAAAAGCCCCAAGTCCCTCAGTCCCTCCTCATAAGAGAGATGCCCCAGATCCCTCATCATCTTTGTAGCCCCAGTCCTCCAGGAGAGCCTGGGTACCTTATGTTTCAGTCAGTAAACAACAGCCACAGCGAGCACCTGTACTCCTGCTGGAGAGCTCACCCAGCAAATGTTTTTGACAGTTCATTTGGGTGCTCTTAAAGCTACCAAAAGTTCATGTAATTTGTCATGTTCTCTGCCCCAAATCCCCACAGCATTGTTTCTTTCCCCTAAGTCCTACATATACCACGTGTGAAGCACAGGGTGTTACATCAGGTTTCGTAAGGTTGGAAGGAGCACAGAAGTAGAATCATAGAATCATTCAGGTTGGAAAAGACCCTTGGGATCATCGAGTCCAACCATCAACCCCACTCTACAAAGTTCTCCCCTACACCATATCCCCCAACACCACATCTAGACGACTCTTCAACACATTCAGGGATGGGGAC
>KZ505933.1:183757-195103 GCA_002844005.1 Limosa lapponica baueri
CTGTGAGGGTGGCAGAGCCCTGGCAGAGGCTGCCCAGGGAGGTGGTGGAGTCTCCTTCTCTGGAGACATTCCAAACCCACCTGGACATGTTCCTGTGGGACCTGCTGTGGGTGGACCTGCTTTGGCAGGGGGGTAGGACTAGATGATTTCCAGAGGTCCCTTCCAACCCCATGTCATTCTGTGATTCTAACCAAGGGTAAAAAAGAATTTCCGCATTGGATGGAGCACAGTTGAAGTGACAGACACAACTAACTGATTTTCACAGTGGTGGAAGGACAGAAATGATGTTAAGCCTCTTTTCTTGGTGGTCCTTAAAACTGGGTATCACATATTGTTTTCAATAAATGTGGTGCCTTCTGCTCCACCAGGGCTCTATGCACTGCCATTTTTCTGATAAAGCAGTCAAAACTAACACAGTTGAAATCTTTTTTTCCCTTTTGCTCAGGACAGAGTCAACAGTATTAATGGTGTGAAGTTGGGGCAGGGGAGGTTTAGATTAGATCTTGGGAAGAATGACTTTCCTGAGAGGGTGGTCAGGCACTGGAAGGGCCTGCCCAGGGAGGTGGTAGAGTCACCATCGCTGGGGGTATTTAAGAAAGGTGTAGAGGCGGCACTTGAGGGCATGCTCTAGTGCCCGAGATTGTTGGGTTGTGTGTTTTGTTTTGTGGTTGTTGGGGTTTTTTTTGGTTGGTTGGTTTTTTGGGGTTTGTTTGTTTGTTTTTTGTGTATGGTTGGACTCGATGATCTCAAAGGTCCCTTCCAACCATGAAGATTCTGTGAAGAGCATCCTGTGATCAAAATGGGAGTGAGAGCCAGCGTAACAATGAGTGTTGCCTCTTCACAAAACCTCCAGTTAATAGGCTTTGGAGCAGTAGTTCTGAAGAAGGACCCATCCCCTCCCTGGTGGCAGCACACCCTGCAGCAGCTATGTTGTGCCATCAGCACTGTCCACTCTGCTTGGTCCCTGCCTTTCACCAGACATAAGTGGCAACGGCCTGAGAAGTGCATTAAAACTTCAGCTAACCAAAGGCAGCCAGACAGAAACTTTGTGTACAGACACACACCCCACACCCCCCCGAGTATTCTTTGCTTTAGCTTCCTAAAAATAGCTCTTTAGAGGAGAATGAGGCTTTCAGGGTTTGCTTGTTTCTTTTTGAACCAGTTTTGAAAAGACTTGCTTTCAGGAACTTACAGGTCAAAAAGCAGAAGACGTACTGACAAAGGAAACCTGACCTACATCTTGCCTCACTATGCTAGGTTACATCTTTCCTGGGCATCTTTCCTTATGTAATAAGGAGAAATGGTCCATATCAAAGGGGGTTCACGAATCGCAGCCTCTGCTCCTGCCTCCTCAGTAGCCTTCTGCCCAGCATCGGTGAATTCCTTTGAAATTTCTCTGCCACATTTTCCTCTGTCTGCAAAAAACAATTAAGAATACTTACCAGCCTCACAGGAGAGCCATAGCACATAATTAAAGCTTGTAAAGACTTAAGGATCACTCAGCGAAGGGTTTTATAGGAATGTAAAGTATGTCATAAACCCAGAAAATGACCCAGCAGAGACACAAAAGTCATACCTGAAGTGTGTCAAAGAAAGATCCCATTTAGATTTAAAGGAAAAAGGAAAAAAAACATAATTTAAATTACTAAACGTGCTTTCCGACCATACCTTAACTGACATTTTACAACACAGTAATCAGAGAGGTAATACATTCACATGATACTTGGTGAACTGGAAGGAACATATTTAGGAGTGGAAGGAATGCATTTAGGAATGTATTTAGAAAGAAATGTGTATAGGAAAGCCAATGTCACCCCAGTCTTCAAACAGGGCAAGAAGGAGGGACCCAGGAAACTACAGACCAGTCAGCCTCACCTCCACCCCTGGAAAGGTGATGGGATAGCCCATTCTGGATGTCATCTCTGAGGATGTAGAGGAAAAGAAGGTTATTGGGAGTGGTCAACACAGATTCACCAAGTGGAAATCACGTTTGACCGATCTGATAAGCTTCTATGATGGCATGACTGGCTGGGTAGATAAGTGGAGGGCAGTGGATAATGTCTACCTCAACTTTAGCAATGCTTCTGACACTGTCTTCTGCAACATCCTCATAGGTAGGCTTAGGAAGTGTGGGTTAGATGAGGGGACAGTGAGGTGGATTTAGAACTGGCTGAATGGCAGAGCTCAAGGGTTGTGATCAGCAGCACAGAGTCCAGTTGGAGGCCTGTAACTAGTGGTGTTCTCCAGGGGTCAGTACTGGCTCAAGTCTTCTTCAATATATTCATCAACAACCTGGATGAGAGGACAGAGTGTATCCTCAGCAAGTTTGCCAATAACACAAAATTGGGAGGGGTGGCTGACACACCGGAAGGCTGTGCCACCATCCAGCGAGACCTGGACAGGCTGGAGAGCTGGGCAGAGAGGAACCTGATGAACTTCAACAAGGGCAAGCGTAGGGTGCTGCACCTGGGGAGGAATAACCCCCTGCACCAGGACAGGCTGGGGGCTGACCTGCTGGAGAGCAGCTCTGAGGAGAAAGACCTGGGAGTCCTGGTGGACAACAAGTTGACCATGAGCCAGCAATGTGCCCTTGTGGCCAAGAAGGCCAATGGTCTCCTGGCGTGCACTGAAAAGAGCGTGGCCAGCAGGCGGAGGGAGGTCATCCTGCCCCTCTGCTCTGCCCTGGGGAGGCACCATCTGGAGCACTGTGTCCAGTTCTGGGCTCCCCAGTTCAAAAAAGACACAGAACTATGACAGAGAGTCCAGTGGAGGGCTACAAAGAGGGACTGGAGCATCTCTCTTATGAGGAAAGGCTGAGAGGCCTGAGTCTGTTTAGTCTGGAGAAGAGAAGGCTGAGGGGGGATCTGATCAATGCTTATAAACATCTAAAGGGTGGGTGTCAAAAGGATGGGGCCAGACTCTTTTTTCAGTGGTGCCCAGGGACAAGACAAGGGGCCATGGACACAAACTGGAACACAGGAAATTCCATCCGAACATGAGGAGGAACTTCTTTCCTGTGAGGGTGGCAGAGCCCTGGCAGAGGCTGCCCAGGGAGGTGGTGGAGTCTCCTTCTCTGGAGACATTCCAAACCCGCCTGGACACGTTCCTGTGGGACCTGCTGTGGGTGGACCTGCTTTGGCAAGGGGGTTGGACTAGATGATCTCCAGAGGTCCCTTCCAACCCCTACCATTCTGTGATTCTATTTAAAAGCAATTTACAATCAAATATACCTGGCAGAAACTACTAACTATAAATGCTGGTATACTATCTGCTTTAAGCTGTAAAAAGAACAAGGCCCCACACAAGCACAAGCAAAAATGACTCTCACTGCTACTTATCACTAGCCTTAAGTGAAAGTTTTGCGATTAAAAAAGGAAGTCAGCTCCCCTTCAATACTTCAGAATCTGAAAGCTGCCAGTGGCTGTGCTCCCACAGGGTTGAAGGGCAGGATCAGTCTATGATTCTATGTTCTCCAGAG
Organism: Limosa lapponica baueri; assembly: GCA_002844005.1. Lineage (NCBI taxonomy): Eukaryota > Metazoa > Chordata > Aves > Charadriiformes > Scolopacidae > Limosa > Limosa lapponica. The sequence continues at coordinate 187,236 of KZ505933.1, forward strand.
CTGGAAGGGGAACAAACAACATGGAGACAGGGACAGGAGGTGTGCACGTGGGCAGGGGACAAGCTGCTGCTGTAGAAGGAGCAGCCACCTGCAAGGTTAGAGGTAGACTTTGCCCCCAGGGCATTTCACACCTACTGCTATAAAGCAAGATACCATTCATAGCCTTAAGAACTTGCCAGCTGCCAGCCTGAGCAGCCAGCATCACAAGTCCAGTCACGGATCAGGGGAAATACTTCACAGTCCTTGATTTAATAATTACACAGCAGTGACTGCACCATCTCATGAGAACTCACTGCTGCCTCGGGACCCTTTTGCTACGCAGGAGGATGCAAACACCGTTGGCCAGAGAGGGAGGGCCGGCAGGTGAGGGCAACCACAGAATCACAGGGGGTTGGAAGGGACCTCTGGAGATCATCTAGTCCTACCCCCCTGCCAAAGCAGGTCCACCCACAGCAGGTCCCACAGGAACATGTCCAGGTGGGGTTTGGAATGTCTCCAGAAAAGGAGACTCCACCACCTCCCTGGGCAGCCTCTGCCAGGGCTCTGCCACCCTCACAGCAAAGAAGTTCCTCCTCAGGTTTAGGTGGAACTTCTTATACTCAAGTTTGTGCCCATTTCCTCTTGTCCTGTCCCTGGGCACCACTGAAAAACAGACTGGCCCCATCCTCTTGACACCCTCCCTTGAAGTATTTCTAAGCATTGATCAGATCCCCCCTCAGCCTTCTCTTCTCCAGACTAAAAAGCCCCAAGTCCCTCAGTCCCTCCTCATAAGAGAGATGCCCCAGATCCCTCATCATCTTTGTAGCCCCAGTCCTCCAGGAGAGCCTGGGTACCTTATGTTTCAGTCAGTAAACAACAGCCACAGCGAGCACCTGTACTCCTGCTGGAGAGCTCACCCAGCAAATGTTTTTGACAGTTCATTTGGGTGCTCTTAAAGCTACCAAAAGTTCATGTAATTTGTCATGTTCTCTGCCCCAAATCCCCACAGCATTGTTTCTTTCCCCTAAGTCCTACATATACCACGTGTGAAGCACAGGGTGTTACATCAGGTTTCGTAAGGTTGGAAGGAGCACAGAAGTAGAATCATAGAATCATTCAGGTTGGAAAAGACCCTTGGGATCATCGAGTCCAACCATCAACCCCACTCTACAAAGTTCTCCCCTACACCATATCCCCCAACACCACATCTAGACGACTCTTCAACACATTCAGGGATGGGGACTCAACCACCTCCCTGGGCAGCCTGTTCCACTCTCTGACCACTCTTGCTGGGAAGAATTGTTTCCTAATGGCCACTCTAAACCTGCCCTGTTGCAGCTTGAAGCCATTCCCTCTTGTTCTATCACTAATGACCTGGGAGAAGAGACCAGCCCCAACCTTTCTACAATGTCCTTTCAAGTAGTTGTAGAGAGTGATGAGGTCTCCCCTCAGCCTCCTCTTCCTCAAACTAAACAGTCCCAGCTCCTTCAATCGCTCTTCATAAGATCTATTCTCCAGGCCCTTCACCAGCTTCGTTGCCCTCCTCTGCACCCGCTCCAGCACCTCCATATCTCTCTTGGATTGAGGTGCCCACAACTGGACACAATACTCCAGGTGTGGCCTCACCAGTGCTGAGTACAGGGGGACAATCACCTCCCTACTGCTGCTGGTCACACTATTTCTAATACAAGCCAGGATGCCATTGGCTTTCTTGGCCACCTGGGCACACTGCTGGCTCATATTCAGTCGCTTGTCAATTAGGACCCCCAGGTCCTTTTCTGCCGGGCAGCTCCAGCCACACGTCCCCAAGTTTGCCCGGCGAACAACGTGCTATTCAGGGTATCCAAATCCCTAATTTCTGCAGAAAAAGAGTGCCCGGTACAGCTTACGCAGGCTGCAGGAAGGCAGACGACACTGTGATTCAGCAGTGAGGTTGCTGGCACTAACTCGTCACCGTGCTGGTTCTGAGAAGACTTTGAGTTTGCTTAAACGTAGCCGACTGACCTTGTGTCGCTTCAGCGCCACCTTCTAACGGCTGCGAAACTCCCCACCACAGCACTGCTGCTTCACTCCTAAGTGTCCAAAAGCCCGATTCACAGGCTTTTGCCAGTACAAACCAGAATGAAAATTCTAGTTGCGGATCTGAGAAAGAAGAGGTGATGTAAGAGGGAGATAACAACAACCAAGGCAAAATCCAATTCCACAAGAATGAATTCTACTTTCAAACCCCCTCAAATTAAGTTTCAATGAAAAAATTATTTCCTGAAGACACACTTCTCATTCAAAGCAGCCACAGCTCTGATTCTGAGTGCCGAAATGAACATATTGCACACACCACTTTTAATAAGTATAGATTTTTTCAGTTTTATCTTTGACCATTTATTGCAGGCTGCGACTGCATGGCCATCTCTCCCGTATTTTAAGTCATTCTGGGCCTATGTTTTACACCTTCATCCTACCATTTCATTAGTTTCCATGTACAGGGTGTGACGTAACACAGATATCCAAAGCCACTGACCCGCCTCTTCTTCTGTACTGAAGCTAAGATCTCAATGGCGGGCCACAGGAGGACAGAACAAACGGGGCCAAAACACACCATCTCTTTCCTCTGGTGACCCGGTACCATCACTCAGCTCCGCAAGCGGCATGCGTTCAAAATCCACAGACAAGCATGGTGGGTTTTTACTGTCAGAGGAAACATTTTGGGGTTTTGTCCACTTAATATTGTAAACTTGGTACCTTCTCATTACAAGTCCAGCTCATTTGCAGTGGAGATATCCCATGGGGAGAATAAACTGAACCAAGCAAAGCCTGAAGCTGAATGTAAACAAGGAAGCCAAAACAACTGCTGGATGTTGTCAGCTCTTCCATGTGTTTTCAGGAAACACTCTTAAGTACACAGATGAGCATTATCTGTATTATCCGGCATGGGAATGGTTCAAAGCTGCATGAGGGGAGGTTTAGACTGGACATTGGGAAGCATTTCTTTACTGAGAGAGGTGGTCAAACACTGGAACAGGATTCCTAGAGAGGTGGTCAATTCTTCATCCCTGCCGGTGTTTAAGAGGCATTTGGACAATGCCCTTAATAACATGCTTTGACTTTTGGTCAGCCCTGAAGTGGTCAGGCAGTTGATCATTGTAGGTTCCTTCCAACTGAAATACTCTGTTCTATCCTATTCCCAAGCATATGTTTTTAACAGACATTCTTTACTGCTTCTAGCTGCCTCACTTTTATTTCTTGCTAAATGTAAAATGCCAATTCAGGTTTTCACTGACATCTTTCCCATCTACAGAAGCTGGGCTTTTTGTTTCTGTGCACAAGTGAGGCCACCCCTCTACCCTGCAGAGACAAGCCTGGTCCTGGCCGAGCAGAGAGCTGTCACAACAGGGGACAGGCAGCTTTGGGCCAGGAACCCTGCACCCCACTGGCGAGCGCCGCAGCAGCTCGGCGCTCTGTGCTGGCACCTGGGGGGACACGCGCTGCTCCCACCCTCCGGGCAGGAGCCCTCCTCTTTTTCCTGAGCTTACATGCCCATGACACACCGCCTGGAGACCCACATTTCAGCCCCCAGCAATCCGGCATCCAACCAGCAGACAGGAAAACCCCTGGGAGCCCGAGAACTGCATTACTTTTTCATTGACAGTAAAATTCATGGCCGTGTTCTCAAGAGCGCCATTCCCACAGCTGGGGCCAGGTTTTCACAAGGAGTTAAGAACCTATCTGCCTACCTGGAAAAGGGGAAGGTTCTCAGAAGCATCATAGAGCAACTTCTGTCACCACCTGAACGATCCCAGTATTTTCCTGGTCATTTTGAAAGTCTGCCACTAACTTTCACTGTTAAAATGTATTTTTCACAAGAGCGGTTCCCAAGAGCAGGCTGTAACTGCTCCTCTGCGAGCAGGAATGAACGCGGAGAACTTGCAAGTCTTTACACTGTATTAGAGCACTTCATAACTATGTCTTGGAAGAAGAGGGAGCTGCAGCCTATGGATAATGTTCAGGTTAAGTACTTCAGGAATCTGCAACAATCTGACATTCACAGACAGAAAGGCCGATGACTTCGTTTAATGATTTAAGGATTAGAATGAGTTTGGGTTTGTATCAGACTTGGCTTAAGAAGGATGAGACGGATTCATTAGAAAATGAAGTTTAATAATCTACTTCTAGTTAAAATTAGCTAATGAAGTTCAGGGGGAAAAAAAAAACCAACAACAAAACCCAACCAGAAAGCAGTTTCAAACCAGACTACGTAACAGCTCTGCATTGGCAGGACATGGAAAGAGAATGAATTTGAAAACTGCTCATCTTCACCAATAGCTCAGAAAGCAATATTTCTTTGAATCAACATTTAAATGACAAGCTCTGCCCAGACTCTACAGCTTGCTTTTGAGCTGCATCACTTAGATTTATTTGCCTGCAAGAGATACCAGGTGCAGAGCTTACGAGGAACCTGTCACTGGAACAATAAAGCCAGAAAGATACTGCATCTCCTTGAACTAAGAGCTCTGCCTCATCTCTGAGCCTGCACAGACATTAAAGCACAAGCAAAGCATAATCCCATTTTGGAAAGAGAGGACAGAGGCAGTGGCAGGCCATCTGCGGAGCAGGGGAGGTTATACCTCTGCAATATCCATAAGCAGCTTCAGAATCAGGGTGCTACAACACATCCCAGGGTACCACCTTCTCTGGCTGGGCTCAGGCCATGACAGGCGACCGGCATCTCACCCACTGAGCTAATTAAAAGGCCTAAGGGTCTGGGGGGAAAGAAAGAAGGGATTTAGCACATAGCACATGCTAACTTCATAACAGCCCTCAGGAACATTACAGCTACCGTCCTGTTACCTCTCGTGTTGTGCAAGCTGCACTACCAAAAGCCAAGTGAAGCACTGCTATTTTGGGCTGTCTTCAAGCAGAGTAGTTGACAATAACTGTAAGTAGTTGAGAGTAACTGTAGTATCTCAGAGGCAATGGAATTTGTCTTTGGCTTTGAGGGACATGTGTCTTTCCAATACAGAGGGGTACAAGAATATGAGGACTAGACGATTCAGTGAGTCACAGAGAGCGTCTCCTGTGCCAGGCTAATTCTAGCACGTACCACTCATGAACTCTATTGCTCACCTAAAAGGTAACAGGACTGTACTGTGCACAAGTATCCTTTGTGTAAATACGAATATGATGCTAAGACATACGGGTGAGTATTGCCAGAAGCGGTGTGTTTGGTACCTGCCCATGAAACGCTCAGGGTAACAGGAGGAAGAAGATGGGAAGATACAACACTGATCAGGAAACATCCAGTCAACCTTCCCAGCAGTTCGGTAAAGTTCATGCATTTGATCCCCGTAAGCAAACGTAGAGCTTTCATCTACGCAGATATGTGGAGTGTCTCCCGGAGAAGTACTATGTGCCACGGCACTAAAACATCTGTCACTGAAGTTTTAATGAAATCTCATCTACTTCTACTTTCTCCAGAAGAAAACCTAACTAATTCATCTTAATTATTCAGAAAGTAATAATAATGAGTTCTAAACCATGCAGGCTCAGCTTACTGAATTTAGCTCATGGAGTAACTGACTCTTCATTCCTCTTGCCTTTTTTTTTTAGAAACCAGCGTTGAGACTGGCAACTCAGCAATCAGTGTTGAAGACCATTACAGAGGATAAAAATCTAGATTGGCCAGATTGAATGAGAACAGAACAGGGTATTTAAATTTTAATATTCGAATATTTTTTTTTGAACCAGCCCCAGAACACTCATTATCTAATCTCACATGAACGCGACTGTTTATTAGCTCATTAGCTGAACTCAGTTCATGCAAACATAAGCCAAAACACGCTATAGCTGCTGCGCTTGCACCGTCTGCGCTGTTTACATGCGAACGCACACATCTAGCAGGGATATGCTGAAAACTCGATTATGGAACTGCCACCGGCAGTTCCATATTGTTGGACATATTGACAGTTATTGAAACTGTCTTTTCAAATGCACCCAAAGCGTGGCTGAGGCGGAGAGCGTGACCCCGGCAGCGCAGAGAGCGGTGCGAGAACAGGGCACTTCAGGAGTACCCATCTCTAGTACGCAGAGGAGGCTGCAGCAGCTCAGCACGCTGAAAGCTAGGCAGGATCTTTAAATACAGAGTTCATGGCAATTCAACAATTCCCCTTCCTTGCATTCTCTACCAAGTAACTCAAAAGAGGCGGCCCGTCATGCTATTTTAAGATGATGGGTAACACAGAAGTAGTTATTTTAAAACACATCAGTGCAGCTAAACTGCATCAAGCCTTGACCCAAAAATCAAGGTCTGACTCTTAAGCAAGGAATTTGCAAACTTTGCAACAACTGAGTTAAAACAAAAGGGTGAAAATGCAAGACAGCAAAGTCCTGGCCAGCTACCCAAGGTATATTACATATGTAGAAGTTTCCTCGCCTAAATCCAGCTGCTGCTCCAGCACCTTGTGAAAGCCGGGAGCTCCTGTGTAACCAGCAGGCTGAAACCCTCTCTCTCAACACAAAGCCTGCTTTAAGAAGCGGTTACGCGGCATCGGCCCCTGTGAACTGGTGAGGAGGTGGGCAGCACGCTGCTGAAACCCGACAGCTCGTCCCCCTGGCAGCATCACCAGGGGCTGTGACACAACAGGTGCCAGCATCCCTCTAGGTGACAGATCTGAAGCTTCAAGCTCTCACCTGGCGGGAGCACAGGCTGGCAGCAGCGTCGGCACCTCCGGCGTGACGGCCAGCGCTGCCGGGACCGCCACAGGCCGTGGCCATGGCCGGCCCTGCCCGAGCTCCGGCTATCCGCTCGCTGGCGGCCGTCACTCCACCGCCCAGGGACGGCACCCACCTCGGCCCTCAGGGCACGGTGCTCCCGGCGAACGCGAGGATGAGACGTGCCAGGAGCAAACCCTAAACCTCCCGGACCGGCTTCCTTCCCGTAGGACCAACCTGGAGGAAGCCCGCCCCGCCGGGACAAGCGGCGGGCAGGAGAGCAGGGCGGCGGGTCGCGGCGGGCAGGGAGAGCGTGTGTGCCGGGGCAGAGCTCGCCGGCAGACCCCCCGCCCCCCAGCGGGGTCACAGCAAACCCCCCCGCAGCCGGCTGGCGGCTCAAGGGCAGGCTGTTTTCTTTCACGAGTTAGTACAGTTAGCAGAAAGGAACGGACGGCGGTACTCGTTACAGGCTACTCACCCGGGCGCCGAAATGGCCGTATTTCTTTAAAAGCAGAACGCTCAAAACGGAAACTTAGTTCTGTTTTGCTATTGTCATTTGCTAAGTTGCCCGAGATCCTCTAAAATCCCACAAACGGCTGAAAAAATGACAAGAGACGATTTGGAAGCTGACGGTCAGGACAGGAATTTATGGAATGAAATCTCTAAGGGCAGGAACAGACGGAGCCAGCCAGCTAACGCTTTCATGCCCTGCCTCCGACCAGCAAATTCATTTCGGGGGGCAGATTGAGGCTTACAAGATGATTTAAAATACCTGCTGGTGACGTGTGCCTCTCCACATCAGCCGGGAGACGCGGCAGCGTGCTGGCTGCGCCGGAGACTCGTCCTCCTGCCTTTTCCGGCAGACCCCTCGCGATCCCGGTGTTGCAGCTCCCCAGGCCTCACAATCAAGTGGCTTGTTGTAAGAGAACTAAAAATAGTGCTGAATTTTTTTGCTGAAGCACTTGCTTGAGTGAACATAGTGCCAGTCAGCCCATGCGTTAGTGAGCTGTACAGACCTTTAATATTAAATATAGCTCAGATCCTCCTGGAAGTACGGCCACTGACTTTTTTGCAAAAAGATATTTTTCCTTTGTAGTTTTCCTTTTTTTTTTTTTTGAAGGACAGCACAAAATAAATCCTGTTTCTTACCACTAAAAGACCAAATGAGTGGAGTTGTTTTAAGA
>KZ505933.1:199013-212894 GCA_002844005.1 Limosa lapponica baueri
TGATCAGGTTCATCAAGCATGATTTGCCCTTAGTGAATCCATGTTGGCTTTTCCCAATCACATGCTTCATTTGACTTGTGATAGACCCCCAGGAGTATTCATCCCATAACTTTTCCAGGGACTGAAGTAAGACTGATGGGCCTGTAATTTCCTGGATCCTCCTTTAAGCCCTTCTTGTAGATGGGGGTGACATTAGCCTTCTTCCAGTCTTCTGGGACATCCCCTGATCTCCAAGACTTCTCAAAGATTACGGAGAGCGGCCTTGCAACATCAGCCAGCCCTCTTAACACTCTCCGGGGGATATTGTCAGGGCCCATCGATTTGTAGGGGTTGAGCTCCTCTGATAGATCACCTACCAACTCTTCCTTCATTGGTGGTGGACCTGTGTTTGCATCAACTCGGATTTTTTTTTCCCAATGTCAACAGTGCTGCCAATAGAGGTGAAGAAAGTGTTGAGAACCTCTGCCTTTTCAGTGTTGTTGGTGACTAATTCACCTCTCCTGTTTAACACTGGGCCAGTGATGTACGAATTCAACAGGCAACTACTGCAGTACAAATTTAGAAGTTATTGCTTCTAATTGCTGTGATGCCTTAATTTGTGCCCCTGCAAAACTATCAAAAGCAACAGAATGGGTCATTAACATCGCAAAGTCATGTTCATACCCTCAGGTAAGTGGACTCCGCAGTTTGCTGTGGGTAGATCAGCAATGCTGCTTTTTTTCCCCAACAGTTTTCTAATTGGGTGTGTGTATTCACACCTTACACGTAGGGAATAGGGTAGATACTGGGGGAGCGTGATTTATGGAAGATACCACCACCAAAAAATGGAACATTAATCACTAGTGAAAAGCGTAAAGCATGATACAGAACGTAATTCCATACGCTGACGAACTGGTCTGGTAACTCAAAAATCCCCAACAAGCGCACAACTAATGCTTGAAACCCATTCAGCGTCCAAATCACAACCTTGAGTCTTCACACGGTGTAAAAGCACAACAGCGAGTTACAGTGAGGCTTCCTCAGCCTTTTTGGAGGGTAAGCTTTTTAAAAATAGTTCCTAAGGCACAGGAGATATGGCTCCTGAGCAAGAACAGCAATTCAAGAAGATAAAACACCATTTCTGTGTGTGAATGGTGAATTGTACATTTCACCCAAGCAAGTCAACAGCCTCACAAAGTGCACTACATGGAAGATCAGGCTCTCAACTTCTGAATTCCCTCAGTAAAAATGACCCCGTAAATAGCCTTCCACCTTTCCTGTGGTTCATGGAAAAGGCAAGAAATCTCTCTCTGTTCCCTTTGTTGTCTCACAGTTCTGCTCCACGTTGCACCAGGGAATATTTAGAGCGATCTTCTGTAAACAGCGCGTGCTTCTGTGTCTGCCCCAGCACTGGCCACCACACTGTGGGGCATTCCTGAGGTTTTTGGATGTCAGTTGACCCCAGGCTGCCCAGGCAGGGAGCAGCTGTGTGTGTAGGTGGGCAGGGAACAAGGGGAGGGACAGGGAGCTGGGAAACTTAGCAACTTTGCTGCCTGCCAATGTCACGATCCCAACGGCACCTCCCTGCATCCAGATTGTTTCACGAGTTTTCCTCTCCTGCCAGCTGGCCAAGATGAGGGGGACTCTTTCACCAGACATTTTGCTTTCTTCCTTAATACCGTCACTAGCAATGAATTACAGTTCTCACCTGATGAAACAAACTGCTTAGTAACTTCTGCTCTGCCTCTACGGTCTGGGGTCTGCTGCTTGACGTATCTGCTTCACGTTTCCAATATCCCAATGAAATGTTATTACTGGAGAGACTGTAACTGAGCATACTGGGATTATTTTTAATATTTCATGTAACTTCAGAAACCAATTCTTTTTCATAGTGCGCACTTCAGTGGGACTCGAGCCTTGTCCTCCTTTCAGTTTTGGTAGTTCAAGTCAGGAGTGTTTTCAGAGGTGCCAGCTGGGCTACACCCACGTGAAAAGGCAGCAACACCCAGAAATGTTAATTGTAAGGATCACACGCTAATGTAAATTTAGCTGTCTGGCATATCTCTTGTGATTTATGACATATGTTTAATAATATGCTCACATATATATTAAAGAATGAGGTATGAAGGAATACAGGTAAGCAGTGTAGGTATTCACAGAATACTACTGAGTGGAATCTTTAAACACCCATCAATCCCCAACTGCTAAGGGAATTCCGTGTGGCAAGAACACTTTGGCTTCTTTGTTAAAAGTTCCTAGAAAATTTAGGGATGTCCAGATTTGGGCCTGCCCTCCACATTATCGGTAAGCCTCTCATTGTCAATAAAATAATCTCTATTGAAAGTAAAGCTGTCACCTTGGCCCTCAAAATTACTACAAGCAGCCTTACAATGATAGGCAATATCAGATGTTCCTGTGAGAAGCTGAACTGTTCTTTTGATTACTCTGCTGGATTAAACTGTGCTATAAGCATCCCACAGATACATCTCAAGGACATATCAAGCGGGAGACGAGATTAGAATCACAGAAAATGAGAATCAGGCACAAAAATTATTTCCTATGAGAGCCAGATGCACCATCTGGTTTTGCATCTTCCCAGGTGCTTTCCTCCATTTCCTTCCAACCTCACTGCAGTCCAAACGCAATTCAGCTGGTATGTAAGATATGAGCCTTTCTCCACATCTTTGCGCGTTTGGGGTTTGTGTTGGTTATATTCACGCAGCCCACAGGGATGCCCAAACAACTCTGAATAGGACATGCCGGTATCTTCTCATGGAAGCTTCTGTCGGCTGTACCATGTGATGGGCTCTCAGCTGCACAACCATTTAACGTTTTTAGCTGCTGTTCTGCCTTGCAGCTTAGAGAAACCCTCTCTAGGAGCTAGGTCACAAGAAGGAATTGCCAAAATATGCTACTTTTCAAAGAGCGTACTCCTGAGGGGAACCGGAGACGTGAGAAATGTTGTAGCAGAGAGCACATGAGACAAGACAGATACCCCAGTACATCCTCTGTAGTAGTAACTTGGCACTTTATTTACATGTGCCGTTAACATGTTGTCTGACATAACCAAGTATGGACTTTGCTATCTCATGTGCTTAAGCAAAATCAAGTCATATAGATGCTGAGAAGTGGCCGTATGCTTGTTCCACTTGTGTGTCCCTCGGCATCACGGTGAAATGCTGGTGAAAGCACTGTCTTGGTTTCAAATCCAGAAAGGAAATCAGAAAATAAGCAGAGGTTCTGAAGATGAACATGGTTTTGAGGTTGCACCATGAAAAACAACCCTCTAGGTGAGCCAGAAAAGCACATTACGTGGAAAACAAAACTCTTTGCCTTTGGGAGACACAGGCAGTACATCCTGCAAGTCACAGGGTTTGCTTCCCAGCAATTTTTCCAATAGCCCAGTGACATGTCCCACCCCGGTGGTGCAGTTCACCTGCCATGCCGCAGTTATGAACCCAGCTCTCTAAAGCCGTTCCCTCCTGGGTCCATCAGTTCAAACACAACCCTGGTCCGAAACGACTGACACCTGCCAAGCAGCTCCACCGGAACAAGGCAGTAGTTTCACTCCTATTGCTGCTGGAGAAGCACCACCGTAGAAATGACTGTAATCGGTGGCACCTCTGATAGCCAGCTCAGTAAAAGAGGCCAAGGGCAGGGCACACGTGGAGGATGGACTCTGACTTCATCCTATGGTTTCTTCTTTTTCTGGACAGAAAGGCTTACAGAATAAGAGACATATTGATTCTCTGCTCTCTTGAAACTTCTGGGTATTCCTTCTGTTACCTGCTGAATCTCAGACACACTTGGCAATACCGTCATTTCTGCTGTGCTACGATAACCACTGTTTTGCTGAGAGGGTGAAAACACGCTTCCTGAAAAGTGCTTTATCTCTTTAGATCATCTGTGGGACCTTCAGAGGTCCTACAGAAAATGTGACTTACAGGTAATTTATAAAATATTAATAATACACAAATCACACATATGGACCCTGGCAGCTTTCCTCAATCACAGCATTGATCCCAGAAGAGAGCTGTCTTATCCTACGGAACTTGGTTTCTGTCAGGGGATCAAACACTGTTCCTTTCCCGTTAGGGCATGGAGCAACGCAAGCTTCTATTTATTCCAAAGCTTCCAGGAGAGGAGAGCGAGCAACAGGGCAAGAATTCGCTGTGCACCACCATTTCCCATCTCACACGCAGACACATTAGCTGCAGCTTGACAGCTAGGATCAGTAGATTATTCCAAAAACATTGACTCAACAGCAAGCTGGAAGGTGAAGCTACATTTCTGTACTTTGCATTGCCCTAACTTTGAGAAGGGGCAAAGGGAAAACACGCTCAGAAGGCAGAAATCTCGCTTCTGTCCGCAGAAGTGCTTTTGTGCGGTTTATAAGCAGAGATAAAAGAAGAGTAGTGAATACTCCATTTCCTGTCCCTCACAGGTAAATCCTAAAATCGTAAGGGTCTACTGGCTATTAACTGCTGTCTTATGGGGACTAAGACAAGTGAACAGTTACTCCTATGGCTAATGCTAATAAAATATATTTGAGAAAGGGGTTACTTAGACGTAAACACATGATTCCTCTAGGATGCAGTAAGTGGATAAATACTTTTATCCCCTTTCCACAGATAGCAAAACGAATGTAATGAGGCAACAGTGAAATATCTAAAACAGACCTGAGAGAGGCAACTCCAGGAACAGCAATGTAAAGCATCCATTCCCTAGCCATTGCGACCGCTCACTCCACCACCGCTGCCCCATCGCTACTAGGCTAAAAATAATAAATTACATTTTCGCTTTGCCCAGGGTAGAGATGCCCTCAGCAGACAGCCCCCTGTTCTGCAGTGACCGCAGAGGATAGATGTGATCTTATTTCCAATTTGGCTTGCTCAGCTGCAGTATGGGGTGGGCATCCCTGAGGAACGCCAGAATTTACCGCTCCAAAGTGGTTCCACTCGAATATGAGAAAGAACTTCTTCACGGTGAGGGTGACAGAGCACTGGAACAGGCTGCCCAGGGAGGTTGTGGAGTCCCCTTCTTTGGAGATTTTCAAGACCTGCCTGGATGCAGTCCTGAGTAACATTCTCTAAGCAATCCTGCTTCAGCAGGGGAGTTGGACTAGGTGATCTATACGGTCCCTTCCAACTCTAAAAAAATTCAGTGAAATTCAGTGAAAGAGCCTCCTACCTGAGTGGCCCATTTTCGCTGGCAGCTGGAGCTGAGCCGTCACACTCGCTGCACGACTTTTAGCAGCTACTCCAAAAACCCTAATTTCTTGGTCAGTCCAGGCTAGAGAAGAAAGAAGTTAAGAGTATCTTCCAAAGGGCAGGATCAAAACGTGCCGAGAGCAGAGCCCTCTCAGAAAACATTTGGGCTTGTTGCCAGCACTCCGTGAAGGATCTATTTTACACACAAACAAAGGCTTGGGTACAGATTCACAGCTCAAATGATATTTATTTTATTGATATTTATTGGTATTATTGATTATTATGATATTATTTTAGCTTTTTACTTGGACAGGGCTCATTAGAGCCCTCCTCCACAGGGTGCTTCCCTGGCCTGTGCAGGCTCACCGCAGCCCTGACCCCTGCGGACACGAACACAAGATGCGGATTCGCTTCCTCCTTCGGGAAACAAGAATGTGACTTTTTATACTGTAACCGCCCCTGAACCAATCCAATATATTTCCAAGCTCAGCCTGGTCTTAGACTGTTTGGATAGCCTTTTCCTTTACTTCCTTCAATTGCACACTTTTCTAAGGAGATAAAAAAAGAAATAAAAATTTCTTTTCCCTTTCACCCCAAACATGTGATCCTTACGGAGTGCCACGAAGCTGAAACACCCTGAAGGCTGCTATGTCCTCATCTGTGTCAATGATGTTGGGTACCTCAACGTGTTGGGTACTTTGAGGAACTACACAAAATCAAACCCAACTCTGTGTTAAGGGGGATCATTCTCCCCGTGTGACGCACACACACGTAGACAAAATCCACTAATACAAGCACCCACAAAGCCTTGGCTGAGGTATTCCATACGTCTGTATCCAACACACTACCATATCACACCAGGAGACATAACTATTTAATATAATTTGGAAACAGCCAGTACTATTTTAACGAAGGACAAATAATGAAAGCTTATCCAACCGCTGGAGCTGTACAGCAAGGGCAACTGTCAGACAGGGTATGTTATGTCCTGTAAAAATCCTTTAAATAATTTCAACTGGAGTAAGAGTACTTCAAAAGCACACATGAATTTCTCATTAATACTACAAATTCAGCACATCCCAAACTGCAGATGTACATTCGCTATCAGAAGCATAAATCTCCTTTATTTTGTGTATCCTTCTCTGCCCCCTTCCTTGGCTTTATACCTGCATCTGGAAGGACACCACTTCCTCAGTTGATGCACATATTGCTTTCTTTGTAAAGCCCCTATCCAGACAAAATTTGTACACAGCCATGGTATTACAGCCAGACTAACGGCGCTTACAACACTCCAGTGTCATTCCAGGCAGTAGATGAGCTACAGTCCAGCAGCATCAGGATTTACAAACACACCTGACTTAGTTGACATCCTTCCTTCAAACAAACTGAAACAAACAGCTCAAGGAGTTCCTGAGGTTACAGCGACTGCACAGAAACGAAAAGCAGTGCAAGTCACGGGCACTCACCAGGAAGCTTGCTGCCTCTTGGATAATGGTGGCCTCGCTGGTCAAAGACAACCTAGCTCTTAGTTCTTGTATTTTGAAGAAACTGGATACATAAAAACTAAAGTAAAAGTTATTATTTTTACCAAGTGCCATTATCAGGGAAGAGAGAGTCTGAAGCTGTTTTCCTATACTCTACCCAGACTCCTAGATTTTATCCGTAGAGCATCAGCTCAAATATTGCAGCAGAAAGAAGACGATCTCGCTCAGAGATAAGAGCAGGCAGATAAGTAGTTACCTGAGCTTAAACAGCCAATACAGCAGTACCGGCTCCCAAAAGGCTTCGTCTGTCCACCAGCTACTTCAGCACTGTATAAGGGGGAGCCCAATTCAAGTAACACACCACCTACTTCAGCAGGAACAGACTGTTGCATGAAAAAGTTGGATCAGCACATCTCAAAAACTTAAATAAAATTGTTTCTGGATTCAGATTATCAAGTGATTTCCCTCTTGGCCTTCCCGGGAATTGAACCTGTCTGTACAATTAAAGTGTGTAAAGATTTCTTCTGAACCTATACAAGTTTTTCTATTTATGGTTGCATCTCAGCGTATCAAACACCTGCTCTATTCTATTACAAGTTGAAGGGATGACAAATATTAAAGCATGAGGTGAATACACTCAGCATATTATGCATTCAAAGCACTGCAAAATTTTACTTATTAATTTCCACTTGAATTAAGAGCAATCTGCTCTTGAGCTGACTATTTTGTATCAACCCAGCTAGCACGGAATAAATACCCAGAACAATGTGTTTTTTTTACTAATCTCCGTTTCGTGGCTGTCCCTGTGTGAGCCCCTCACCAGTAGTGGCTGTAGCAGTGGACAACCATCCGTCTGCACCCTAACAGCCGCACAGGCGGCTCCTGCACAGCTTCCCATACTACACTGCCCGTTGAAATGGAATCTCCTGCTGGCAGTAGCTCCCCCAGCATCAGACTCTGCCTCCTCCACAAGCCACACCGTTCTCCCACCCCGAGGAAGAGGAGCAGCCAGCCAAGACAGAGCATCAGCAACATAGCCTTGGTTAAGGCACATCGTAAACATTTCTTAATCTGTGGCCAATACTGCCTATCTGTTGACTGAGGTTTAGTTACGGAAAATAAATAATTTTTATATATCTTGTACTACAGTAGCAGTCGTGGCTAGCACTAGGTAGCAATGCATTAGTAAAACAAGACCTAACAGCAAACCCAGAATTGTTAAAGAAAAATTACACAGCTCAGAAACGAGGTGCTGCAACATACATGGTGTCACAGATACTTTGGCTGAGTTAACTCCAGTGCTCTGGGGCTGGTGCATCTTCCTGAGAATAACCCAGAAATCACTGAAGTACACCCTAAATCTAAGAAGCTGTGGAGAGCATTGCAAATATAACCCACCCAGATGGCGTGATCTTATCAAAGTTTAAAATGTCAATCTGCTCATTTAATTAAAACCCTTTTCTCTCCATGGCTAGTGGCAGGTCTGTACAGCAGAAACGGCACCGGAACAGATGTTCGTAAATTTGTCAAAGCTGCAGGATGATTGCTCTGACTCCGGTGTCTTTTGAAGGACTACTCTATTTACATTCCTACTGATCTCTCATGTCAAATCTGGTAAATATTACCTCTCCTTTGGCTGCTCTACAAGACAGCGTAAGCCAAATTTCTTAGTGAAAGTCATTTGCTTTGAGAAAACACCATATGATTATAGGCAGCCCTTTTTAAGATTTCAGGAGAAAAACTGAAATGCTGAAAAGCATGCCTTAATTTTAAATAAGCCTTTCTCCACATTTTCTTTCATCTCGTCTGTACAGGATCCTATGGAAAACTGCAGTCACAAGTTAAACTGCAGGAAAAAAAGAACCTGGAAATTGGCTTGGCTAAGACAAAGGAAGACCTGTATCATAATCCACATTTTCGTGGCATCAGAAGCCTCTGTGGCATCTGTGGCAAAAGTGCACAGAAGAATCTCACCGAGCACCCTGGTGTCCAACCCCATGTCTGATCAACCCATCACGTGCAGAGCAGCCCAGGACAAGGGAGGGCAGAGGTGCCAGCAAGCTTTTGCCCCAGGGACTGAACGGCATTAATGAAACGCTTCTGAAAAGTTTCCATTACAAAAAGCAATCCACTGAGGAAGGCAAAATAATTGCCAGCAATGTCAAAGGGACAACACAGCTGTTTAAAGTGACCCTACGCTCTGTTCAGGGGGCAGGTAATCTGAATTGGTGT
The DNA here is from genome assembly GCA_002844005.1 of Limosa lapponica baueri. NCBI lineage: Eukaryota > Metazoa > Chordata > Aves > Charadriiformes > Scolopacidae > Limosa > Limosa lapponica. Next base: position 207,919 of record KZ505933.1, read on the forward strand.
GGGAAAATACATGGGGTAACATTTTCTTTTCTAGCTAGGAAAATTACACTTCCAAAGACTAAAATATGCAATGTACCACAGCGAACAGTGCTATCCCAAAATACTGTTCAAAGAGCCAGAGGTACCCAGGAATGCTGCAGGATCAGCCGCCCAACGAAGAAGGGCAAGGGGCATTCAGAAGAAGCAGTGGGGGCTGTCACGTTGCAAAGGAGGCACTGTGCAGAAGAGCCATCCTCTGGCACCAGAGACCTGTCTGTTTGAACAAAGACCATCCCAGGCTGAGTAAGCAAATTTCCTCATTATTGTGATTCTATGCAAAAGCTCCATGAATTTGAGATGCTCCAAGACAATGAGAACAACTATAGTTGAAGAAAGCGATGCTAAGGCATTACCTGTCTTCCATAAGAATTGCTCTGAGAGCTTTTCAAACTCAGTTGCCATCACTGCAGTTTATCATTATGCAAATTAAAGCAATTAGGCAGTAAGTGGCTCACTTGATTTTAAGTGAATATTAAAAGATAAGAAGAGGCTGAAAAGCAATCTGGGTCCACACTAATGTGATTTATAAGCTGTAAATATAAAGTTATGCTTTATAGCATGAGGGAAGGGCTAAAAAGAAGAGGAACAAAACCTTAAAAGGATCTGAAAGGATCTTCATACTCCAGCTACAGGAGGCATCACGCTTGAAGGCTCTCATTCTGCTGGGGGATTTCAACCACCCCGACATCTGCTGGAAAAGCAACACGGTGAGCTGCAGACAATCTAGGAGGCTCCTCGAGTGCCTCAATGATAACTTGTTACAGCAGGAGACAGACAGTATCACATCCCCTCAGGTATTTGGCAGCTTGGTGTAACTGGAGATAGTCACCAATACAAGTGGGCTTATCGGGGATGTCAAGACTGGAGGCAGCCTGGGCTGCAGCGATCATGCCCTGGTGGAGTTCACAGTCCTAAGGGGTACGCAACAGACAAGGAGCGTAGTCAGGATCCTGAATTTTAGGAAAGCAAATCTTCAGCTCTTCAAGGAGTTAGACAGAAGGACCCCCTGGGAAATGGTCCTCAGGGACAAGGGGGCAGAGCAGAGCTCTCAGATCTTTAAGGATGCTTTCCATAGAGCACAAGAGGGGTGAGGTTAGGAAGGCCAAGTTGTGGCTGGAGCTGACCCTGGCAAGGGATGCTAATAACAAGAAGGGCTTCTACAGGTATGTCAGTCAGAAAAGGAAGGTTAAAGAAAGCATACCCCCGTGATGAGCAAGAATGGCAAACTGGTAACAACATGAGGAAAAGGCTGAGGTTCTCAACAACTTCTTTGCCTCAGTCTTCACTGCCAGCCCCTCTCCTCACACCTCCCGAGTTGAAAGACCAGGTGAAAACAGGGGCTATGAGAATCAAGAACTGTACACTGCACACTGTAGGAGAAGTCCAGGTTCGAAACCTTCTAAGGAATCTGAAGGTACATAAGCCCATGGGACCTGATGAAATCCATCCACGGGTCCTGAGGGAGCTGGAGAATGAAGTGTCCAAGCCACTTTCCATTATATTTCAAAAGTCGTGGCAGTCTGGTGAAGTTCCCACTGACTGGAAAAGGGGAAACATAACCCCCAGTTTCAAAAAGGGAAAAAAGGAAGACCTGGGGAACTACAGGCCAGTCAGTCTCACCTCTGTGTCCAGCAAGATCATGGAGCAGATCCTCCTGGAATTTCTGCTAAGGCACATGGAAAGTAAGGAGGTGACTGGTGACAGCCAACATGGCTTCACAAAGGGCAAGTCATGCCTGACCAATCTAGTGGCCTTCTCTGATGGCGCTACAGCATTGGTAAACAAGGGGAGAGCAACAGACGTCATCTGCCTGGACTTATGCAAAGTGTTTGAGGCTGTCCCGCATGACATCCTGGTCTCTAAACTGGAAAGACATGGATTTGATGGATGGGTCACTTGGTGGATAAGGAATTTGCTGGATGGCCGCACTCAAAGGGTTGCAGTCAACAGCTCAATGTCCAAGTGGAAGCCAGTGACGAGTGGCATTCCTCAGGGGTCAGTGCTGGGACCAGTGCTGTTCAACATCTTTGTCAGAGACGTGGACAGTGGGATTGAGTGCACCCTCAGCAAGTTTCCGATGACACCGAGCTGTGTGGTGCAGTCAACATGCTGGAGGGAAGGGATGCCATGCAGGGGGACCTGGACAGGCTTGAGAGGTCAGCTCGTGCAAACCTCATGAAGTTCAACCAGGCCAAGTGCAAGGTCCTGCACCTGGGTCACGGCAATCCCAGGCACAAATACAGGTTGGGCGGAGAATGGATTGAGAGCAGCCCTGAGGAGATTGACTTGGGGGTGTTGGTGGATGAGAAGCTCAACAGGAGCCAGCAACATGCGCTGCCAGCCCAGAAAGCCAGCCGCATCCTGGGCTGCATCAAAAGAAGTGTGGCCAGCAGGTCGCAGGAGGTGATTCTGCCCCTCTACTCTGCTCTGGTGAGACCCCACCTGGAGTACTGTGTCCAGCTCTGGAGTCCTCAGCACAGGAAGGACATGGACCTATTCAAGGGAGTCCAGTGGAGGGCCATAAAGCTGATCAGAGGGCTGGAGCCCCTCTCCTATGAAGACTGGCTGAGGGAGCTGGGGTTGTTCAGCCTGGAGAAGGCTCTGGAGAGACCTTACAGCAGCCTTCCAGTACCTAAGGGGGGGCCTAGAGGAGAGATGTGGAGGGACTTTCTGTCAGGGAGTGTAGCAATAGGATGAGGGGTAGCAATTTTAAACTGAAAGAGGGGATATTTAGATTAGGTATCAGGAAGAAATTCTTTCATGTGAGGGTGGTGAGGCACTGGGACAGGTTGCCCAGAGAAGCTGTGGCTGCCCCATCCCTGGAGGGGTTCAAGGCCAGGCTGGATGGGGCTTTGAGCAACCTGGTCTGGTGGGAGGTGTCCCTGCCCATGGCAGGGGGGTTGGAACTTGATGATCTTGAAGGTCCCTTCCAACCCAAACCATTCTATGATTCTATGATTCATCATCTTTTAACATCATTGATCCTGCAAAACCCATTTATAAAGTTAGTGTACAACTTACCTTTTTCCTTTTACACCCACTTGGAGCTTCCAGCCCATACTTAGCTGGAAACCAGCAAATGCCAAGTCATTTGACATTATTTAAGCATGCACTTACACAGAGCCACTGAATGAGCAGCTTCCTTCTGAAGGTTTTCTCACACTTGGGTTTTATTGCTTATCATCAGAGCTGCCTTGGCTCGGCCCTAGCCTCCCTTCACTTCAGCAGGTGGGGCTTTCCATGCCCACAACACAACAAAAGAGGAAATAAACTATTAGTTCATACAAGGAAACACATAATGGACATCTTCAGGAGTTAGAAAGGATTGCTTTTCAGCCCAGGAAAGAGTTTCATCTTGAGGGAGCCTGCAGATGCAGTTCAGGAGTGGGTGTAAAAGGGCAGGACTAAAAGGCTGGTCCAACCCTGCTCTGTTCCCATCAGGGAGCAAGTCAGTGCTGCAGACACAGGCTAGGGATTCCCAGACCACTACTTTGCCATCGTCGATCCCCTAATTGTGCCCTCTATACACAGTAATTTTTTTCTGCTCGAAGCTAATGCATTACGGGCCAGTATAAAGGAAATGACCATGGAGTAGGACTGCCCATGCATAATTTTATCAGCAGTAATTCCTCCCTTATTAAGCACTTATTGTCATAAAGCACTTAAGCTACTTTATGACAAAATCCAACTGTACTTAGCTCTTAGAGAAGATGGAGTACCTTTCTGTAGAAGAATAGGAGGGAATGCCCAGATGTCCACATCTCTCTAAGACAGCTGGTAAATTATTCCTTCATTTTCAAGTTTACTGAACACACCTGTGTACTTCTGTCTCAGGGAACTAAGACACCGTGCAATCACTTATTTTCTACTTGCTTCTAAGCATAATGTTTCAAGAAAAAGATAAATGTTGAGCAATTACAAATTTAATCTTTCTCCGTTTTAATGTGATATCTATTTCCAGATGATCACTTGAAACATTATGCATCTGCAGTAAGTAGCATGGTTCATAGTTTTGCTCCCTCTATAGCCTGTTCTTCCAAAAACATTCTAAAGCTATTATTTGTTTGCTAATTTAATAACAGAGTTAAAGATAATTCTTCTAAGTAGATGTACGTCCTAGCTCTGATGTAGGGATGACTGACTGAATAAATGTCTGTTAACAGAGGAATTACCCTGGCTGGAAAATAGCAGAGCAGTAATTTCTTTGGATAATGTATAGAGTACATAACGGGGATTAATAAAGGTGTGAGTGTAGGGAAGCATGTGTTGGAGTGCAATCCCCTTGGAGCATCTGTGTTATTTTGATCTTGTAAAGGATAAGCAAATGCCTTGTGAAAGGGTTCTAACATACCCCTATAGCTCTAAAAACCATCTGTGTCTTCCCCCAAAACACTCCCGGGTGCAGGGAATGCACACACCGCTGTCGGTCCAAGGAGGGCTGAGCCTCATGAAGGAGCCAGGTAAGGGCAGGTGCCCTAAACACACGCAAGGAGAGGCTGCAGTCTCTGCTCCCAAAGAGCGGGAGAGGAAAAGCACCTTGGAAGTGGAGAATGGGCAACAGGGTACTGCAGCAGCAGCCCACATACATACCCCAACGCTGCCCATCCCCACCTGGGCAATACAGAATCACAGAATATTCATGGTTGGAAGGGACCTTTCAGATCATTGAGTCCAACCACACACACGAAAAAAAAAATCCACCACACCCACAGACAGACACAACCCCACAATCTCGGGCACTAGAGCACGCCCTCAAGCGCCACGTCTACACCTTTCTGAAATACCTCCAGGGATGGGGACTCCACCACCTCCCTGGGCAGGCCCTTCCAGTGCCTGACCACCCTCTCAGGAAAGTCATTCTTCCCAAGATCTAATCTAAACCTCCCCTGCCCCAACTTCACACCATTCCCTCTGCTCCTGTCATGAGTCCCTTGGGA
>KZ505933.1:213168-224806 GCA_002844005.1 Limosa lapponica baueri
GAGGCCTCCCCAGTGCCCAGGACAGAGGCACCATCACTGCCCTACTCCTGCTGGCCACGCTGTTCCTGATCCAGGCCAGGATGCTGGTGGCCTTCTTGGCCACCTGGGCACACTGCTGGCTCATGTTCAGCCGGCTGGCCACCAACTACCCCAGGTCCTTTTCTGCTGGGCAGCTCTCCAGCCACTCTGCCCCAAGTCTGTAGCGCTGCAGGGGGTTGGTGTGACCGAAATGCAGGACCCGGCACTTGGCCTTGTTGAACCTCATCCCATTGGCCTTGGCCCATCGATCCAACCTGTCCAGGTCCCTCACTGCTTCTCCACTCTTACCTTGTGCAACTCGTTACTCATTGGTGCCCTCACAGAGCTGGTCCTGCTTTGCCATGCAGCTAGGTGACCTGCTGCTGGAGAACCTTCCTAGGCCTGCAGTTATCAGGACTCCTGAACTACCCCCTGCTTTGTGCTGGATGAGGGAAGGAAATATAATACATTCCCGGGCTTAATACTAATTCTGCTTTTTCACTACTTCAATCGGTATTTAGCCAATTGATATTAGTAAGGGGCTTTTTTGTTAATGGAAAGTCATTCAAACACTTTCTTCACCTCTGGGAAAAAGATTTCCAGTAAGAGTTTTAGAAAGCTCAAGTTGATCTTATTTTCTTTAAGGGAGAAGGAAAAAAAAAATCAGTACAGGACAGAGTAACCTCTCAGGGACATCCTGTTTTACTTCACAGAAAGAACAAGCATATCCCCACACTGCTGCATTTCTCTGAAAGGAGTCAGGCCAATTTTCCCAAGTTTTTCCTTTCTTTGGTACATACAGTCTGGAGGAGCAAGGTGTCTATTGAACTGTGGGCTTTAGAGACTGCTCAGCTGTAGAGCCATCTGATTATGCAGTCAAATCCTTTGGGAGCCACTAGGCTACTGAATTTCCAGTATATATATCTATATGCAGCAATGTGAACGTGAGGAGATAATCTAAATTACCACCCATCATATTATTAAAATAACCTGCAGCAAAGTTACCTTTTGTATTAAAAACAGTGTCCGGTAGGATTCAAAAAAAACATTGAAATATCACAATTTCTTGCTTTTCTTCAAATTTAGCCACTGAAGCTTAGCGAAGGCAGTTTGCTCCCTCACAGAATGATGTCAGCACACTCAGGTTGCATATGCTCGTCACAAGTATTTCACAACTGTAAATTTCTACACCATGACTTTTGAAAGGCCTATAGGGATATTTTCACTCGTGCAAAGTTTTGAAGATCCCACCCTTCTTTTGCAAACAAAGTAAGAAAACACCAACCGTGTTTGAGATCGCACTGTCCTTCCAATCTAAGTGATAAAGTCTTCAGAAAAAAAGAATATTACTCAGATGGCATAGCAGAGCTCTACAAGGAAAATATGGTCAAAAAAATAAAAATAGAAAACTTGCAAGGGAAGGCAGAAGATGGAAAACAGACAAGGAAGAGTTCTCAAATCACTCAGGATTTGTTATGATGTAAGATTCATTACTTTCACAGATGCAGTTTTTGATAGCTTGAATTCCACGATTCAGCAATTTTAGTGGAAAAAATTCGTAACAAGCCGTGGGAACTGCTGGATTTGCAGCAATTAAACATAGGCATGGGAAGAGATGTTATGTTCTGCAGTTACAGGGAGCTCACGGTATTGTGCTAATAAAAGTCTTGCTAATATTACGCTTAAAATGAACATTTTTTTTTGTGGAGCCTCTAGCAAATGGAAGATGTATGAGGAAAAAAAAAGTCACCTCCTTCCCTCTTTGGAGAGCTGGGCACCTCTGGGGTTTTGTCTCTGCAGCATATTTGTGTCAACTGCCCCTCATAACCTCAATTTGTTTATTATTATTTTTTAATTTAAAGCAGCATAAGTTTCTGATTTCCCAGAACATTTCTGCTAAGGGAAGGTTAAAACAACTCTTGAGATTTGAACATTTGCTCTTAGTGGTTTAAAGCAAAGCTAGAGGCAGCTGCTGATGACTCAAACTGCTGCCATTTTGTCTGATGACTTAACTGTAACATTCCTTACAGGAATACAAGACACAATTTTCTTCTCACATGAATTTAATTGAAAAAAAAAAAAAAGAGAAGTAAGTGATGAAAGACAAAAAAAAATATATACAACCAAGTATATTTGTACTGGCTCTCTCATAGCTCAGATGCAATAGCTGGATTATAGCTGCTGTCTGAAAACAGAGCAGAACATAAGGCACCTTCTCCCATGGTCGTGTGCCTGTGCTAACAGCGCTAAAACTCTGGGCAAGGGCAAGGGCAGCAGCAGGGAACAGAGGATGGCACAGGTTTTTGAATCAGAAACAGAGCATTATTATGCTAAGCTCTCTAACAGTATGTATCCTGGTGGGCAAAAATAACAAGAGAAAACAAACAGTTATCAGCCAAAGCCTTCCAAGAAGGGGACGGAACAACAGGAGAGAGCCCTAGTTTTCATGTGCATACGCAGTAACCCTTTCTGATCTACAAATATCTGATTAGTAGAAATGACAACAAGCTGTGTGTCCTCTAGCTGGTATCTGTGACTGCAGTTTAAGGAGCCAGCACTGAACCAAAAACAATAGGGGAAACAACAAAAACATAACACAAAAACATAGGAAGAAAAATCAAATTAAGCGTAGTTGCAATTTCCAAATCACTAGGTCAGGATGAGTAGGAAATTAGATTAATATGTGGTTGTGCAAAGGTTAAGAGTGGGACTTCTCTTCCCACACTTGAAGGGAAAAACAGAAAATGAAAAGATTTTTCCAGGTCAGGGTTTGTTTACAGTTATTAGGATGAAAAGTCTAGGGCTTATGGGAAAAATGCATCTCCAAGTGGATAGCTTCCCCTTTTTTTGGACCAGTTTAGTACGGCCTGCCATGGCTGCATCCATGACAACTCCAGAGCTGAAGAAGTTCTGGGAAAAGACATGCCAGAGGGGAGAGATTGCCACTGTCCTTGATCTCCTCTGGGTCTTCATTAACTTTGGAAAACTACAAAATTCATTTCATGCACATAGAAGAAGATGTACTCGGGCTTTTGGTGACTGACCTTCAGCCTCATGCTCTGTAATGCCATCACAAAGAGAGGTTCGTGCACTCTGCAACTACAGTGGTGCAGCCAGCTGCTTTCTCAGCAGAGATTTCCAGACTGGGCATCCCCCACCGCCATTTCCCTGTATACACACTAAGTTTGCAGCCAGATGTGTTGAGGGTGCTCAGCTGGCTGCTGCCAGGGCACAGGGAAAGCACTAACAAAGGGCTTGGAAACCAGGATCCTCTTTTCCAAAGAGGGAACTTACCAAGTGAAAAAATTAACAACTTCATAAGCGTAATTATTACCAACGCAACCTCCTGGACATGTGCTAGGCATTACTCTTCTTCAGAATCCCCTTTTACACTCGTGTCCTAATTAGAATGGGATTTTATAGATGCATATATAGAGACGGTGTAGTATAAAGCACAAACTCTCCCCATCTCAGAGCAACGGATTTTTGATTCTTCTGGTTTTCCTTACAAAAGGACAGAAGGCCAACCCTACACGGAGATTGCCCCCTGCCGTGGCAGCTGTACCTGGAACAATTCCACCATCTCAAGCAGATAATGCTCAGAGACCTCTGTGACCTCAAATGACGTTTTCAAATGCCATGACCAAAACGAGAAGTGCTCCAGGCCTCAAGGAAAATACTCCCAAACATATTGAGCACTGAATACTCTGTCCCCTGGGAGTCCTTGTCATATAAGCCCATGCTGTACTGCTGGGAGCTCACGTCGCATTCACAAATGAGAACCTATGCGTTGGTGGCAATATTAAGCTGTAATATCTCATCTGCTTAGTAAGACCAAAATATCCCCGCCTCCCTTTCCCAAAATGCAGTCAAGAGGACATAAAACAGTCAAAACTGCACACCCTCCTTTATCCTGACCTCTACGGCAGACATGCATGCATGCAGCTACAGCATTTCCCAGGGGAGCGACGGGAGAGTGCTGGCTGTGGCATTCCCAAAGAGCTCAGAAACATTCATCACATTATTACCCAGAAACTGGTTTCCTTCTCGAGCCCAGGGCTGAGTCATGCACCTCAGCTCAGGCTTTATGAACTACACAAGCCTGTGGCATTTGCCTACAAGCAGCATTCCACAAGACTCTGCAGACACATTAATAACGTCTATCAGGAAGATTCGGCAGGTCTTTAGGCATCTGTGGGTCTCAAAAAGCCATTGCCACCCACGATCAGGTACTGGCCAACCCTGATCATGGTAACTGCACCGAACTTCGGTGACTCCCTTCCCAACAAAATCGGGTCCTTGTGTGATGTTTTAAGCAACAAAGCAGGTTTCCCTGTATTTCCCAGAACTCAATCAACCAAAGGCAGATGCGTGCTGTTTAAGGTTCCAATGACAACACAGCTCGCTCATTTAAAGTTTCATTTGATTGTCTTCATTTTTATGCAGGGAAGAATGGAAAGCTTCTTGTAGCACTGGCAACAAGCTTAGTGCACAAAGCAAAATATGAAAGGGTTTCCTCAAAAAAAGCCCCACTGTAAATTTTTCACAACAGGTGACTCGATATTGTGAGAAAGACTTGGTTAGAATCATAGAATCATAGAATGGTTAGAGTTGGAAGGGACCTTGGAAGGGATCATCAAGTTCCAACCCCCCTGCCATGGTTGATGTTCACCAGCCACTCATGGAAAAAAAATATTCAATTAGTTTTTATGGTAAATCACATTAAGTCCCTTTGACAGAATGCAGAATAAAGAGGGTAATTCCAAAGGTTTGGCAGGATTAGCCAAGGAAAAATTCCTAAATACTGCACAGTCAAAGATATTTTGCCGTGCAAGAGCAGCCTCAAAAAAGGCTGACTTTGTTCAGTGTAAGAATCAGAAAATTATTTGTGGGTGTGATAAACGTGCTAATCATCAATATCAGCATCTGGAACCATGCTTCATGCAAACTAGAAGAATTATTAAGTAGTGTCCAAACCAGATATTTTTTTGGCATACATTTCACTTCATGAGAAAATGCATCATGCACATTGCAAGGGGGAGTCAAGCAACAGAGCACAGGAAAGATGAGGTGCAGAGAGAGAGACACACAGAGGCCTGAGCAGAAGGCAGGCGGCAGTACGAAGGAGAAGCTGCAGCATTATTACATACATGGTCATCCCAACAGAATATAAAGCCCCATGATACGCTCACTGTGCTTACTCAGCCTATTCCCAAAAAGTCACTGTCCCTGTCAGAGTTATTTTCTTCTTCAGTTAAGAAATTTGGGAAACACTCCCCAGTAGTGAATATTTCTGTGTACTCACTTATAACTGGAAAATTGCTTTACTGACTCTACAGGTTCAGTGTTGAAAGTTGTTCCATGTATGACCTCAAGGAGTCACTTTAATTTGCTGACAGGGCAAAGCATCCAGCACCCATCTTTAGAGCTCCGAAAGCCTCTGGGAATTGCAGCCTTAACATTCAGAAGCACCGAGCGCTGTGCGTGGAGACCCCTTTTTTGTAGAGGCATTACACAGCTCCCTTCCTGACTCCGATTGTACACTCCAGTGGAGGCCGTGTGCTGATTGCGCTTCAGACTGCATTAATTCCCCAGCTCCCAGGCCGTTCTGTTTGTTTTTCATCAGAAGCAACAGCCTAAAGCAATGGAAACTGTGGGAATCAGCTGCTGTGTGTGAAAACACCATTGACGGTACCGCAGCGTTCAGGCCTCTCAGACAATATAAATTCCTCCCCTATGGATGTCTGTTGCTAAATACCCCCAGCCCAGACACAGCACATACCCAGAAGGATCCCTGGAAGTGCTGAAGTCGAGCGGGCTGTCCCCCTGAATGCAAATGGAAATTCTCTCTCTTACACGGAAAGGGAAAGGTAGAGGCAGAGTAGAGGAAGGAAGGAGGAAGGCACCGAGCTGCTGGGATGCTGCGGGATTTAGGCTGCCTTACTTTGAAGGGAGCAAAATAAACCTCTAGCAATTATATCGGTGCAAAAACTAGTGCGTGCATCTCCTTGGCCTTATCCCTGTGAGGCAAGACTTTCATTCTACTACCCATTGCATCAAAAGCCTATCAACAATATATTGATGCTCACTTGGAGGGGGGCATTGCTGTACCTCTCTCTTCCCTTCTCTGTACTCTCCTCCATCATGTAGCTGCAGACAGCAATATTGACTCCCCTCCACCTTCTCAAGGCTGAAAAGAGCCACCTCCCTCTGCTTCTCCTCTTCCGTTGCTGCTCCAGCCATCCCTCTAACGACTCAGTACATCAGGAGCCCAAACTGGACCAGGCACCCATCTCTCACCCTGCCTGGGCTGCAGCTGGCCCCAGAATGCCTCGCCGATGCCTGCTCAGCTCCTTGCCCACCAGGGCTCATTCCAAGGGGTCAGGATTCCCCAACATAAACCTAGCCTTCAGTTTCTCTACCGCAAGAAAAACTCAGGAAATAAATTTGGAGTCTGTGCAAAATCCCTACCTCTCTGGGCACACAGAAAGGGAGGCAGTCTGCATATTGTTTCATTTGGTTTGGTCAGGATGCCAGGAGGACATGGCCTGGGAAAGCAGAGGTGGATTTGTTCATGCAGACCACAGTCGCCAATTCAAGTGAGAAATGCAGAGCTCCACAGGAACTCCAGAGGAACCAGTGACACCCCTGTGGAGTCCAAACTGTGCTCACCCAGCCAGCACCAGCGAGGCTAGTTGTACACTCACAGTAGGAAGCACAAGTCTTCAGGAGATTCTGTGTTGTGTAATACTGAATAAATATTTTAAAAGCTAAAATGCCTCGTTGAAATTCCTCGGCACCAGCAGAAAGGCAAGAATTTCCATCTGAACTTCAGCGTACAATGCATTTGAGCAGCCTGATTAGACAACAGCGCTGCCCTAAGTCATCCCGATGTGCTTTCAAAAAGCAAAGGGAAAACACCCACGCGCACTGCTCACTGAGGGATTAACGTCAAAGACTTCAACGTGGTTGTCTGATGTGAACAATGTTGTGACAAACTACATAACCCGCACTGCTGCTGCTTCTCTCTGTATAATGCCCTGTTATCTTCTGATTCCTAAAAATGCTATACATTTCTATAATTCACTATTATAATCTCTTGAAAATAGTACTTCAGCTTTTCACCTTCAACTACATATAAAAGTCATACCACAGGATACCATAGTGTGTGATAAGTACTTCAAATAAATCCAAATTGTATTTTATTTAAGCATAAATGCGATCCCCATAAAAGAAGAGACAACTGGTAGCGCCTTCAAAGTTAACTGCTTGAGCAAAAGGATTCATAAACTTATGTTACATCAGACTCCTAGTTGCTCAGAGAAACAGAACATTTGCTTGAGGTCCTGGGGAAATTTTACCCTTGGACAGATACATTAAGGTACAAAACCCACAGAAATGCCAGCAGGAACTATATCTAATAAAAAGAATCACAGAATCTTCTTCATGGTTGGAAGGGACCTTTGAGATCATCGAGTCCAACCACACACACACACACATAAAAACCCCAACCCAACAATTCCGGGCACTAGAGCATGCCCTCAAGCGCCACGTCTACACCTTTCTGAAATACCTCCAGGGATGGGGACTCCACCACCTCCCTGGGCAGGCCCTTCCAGTGCCTGACCACCCTCTCAGGAAAGTCATTCTTCCCAAGATCTAATCTAAACCTCCCCTGCCCCAACTTCACACCATTCCCTCTGCTCCTGTCATGAGTCCCTTGGGAGAAGAGGCCAACCCCCACCTCTCTACACCCTCCTTTCAGGCAGTTGTAGAGGGCAAGGAGGTCTCCCCTCAGCCTCCTCTTCTCCAAACTAAACATGCCCACTTCCCTCAGCCTCTCCTCCTATGACTTGTTCTCCAGACCCCTCACCAGCTTGGTGGCTCTCCTCTGGACACTCTCCAGCACCTCCATGTCCTTCTTGTGGTGAGGGGCCCAGAACTGAACACAGCCCTCGAGGGGAGGCCTCACCAGTGCCCAGGACAGAGGCACCATCACTGCCCTACTCCTGCTGGCCACGCTGCTCCTGATCCAGGCCAGGATGCTGGTGGCCTTCTTGGCCACCTGGGCACGCTGCTGGCTCATGTTCAGCCGGCTGGCCACCAACACCCCCAGGTCCTTTTCTGCTGGGCAGCTTTCCAGCCACTCTTCCCCGAGCCTGTAGTGCTGCCTGGGGTTGGTGTGACCAAAGTGCAGGACCCAGCACTTGGCCTTATATAACTGGCCTTGGCCCATTGATCCAACCTGTCCAGGTCCCTCTGTAGAGCCTTCCGACCCTCAAGCAGATCAACACTCCCACCTAGTTTGGTGTCATCTGCAAACTTACCGCGGGCGCACTCAATCCCCTCATCCAGATCATCAGTAAAGATACCAAACAATACTGGCCCCAAAACTGAGCCCTGGATTAACACCAGTGGTGACTGGCCGCCAACAACATGAGCAGCACCTTCCCATTTAACTTCAATAGCATCTCAGCACGGGCACCAAGAATCACTTTTTGCTGTCCAAGTCATGCCATGAAGCTCTAGCATCATGACAAGAGTTTGAGATTCCTTGGTAGCACACTCTCAGACTGCACGTGTGAAGCATGAAAAATAACAGAAATAACTGCACTATATTGAATGGTATGGATGCCAAGTGCTGCAAAAAATTGAGACAACTCAAAATTGGAGGCACCATAGGTTACAGACAACTCTTCAGCAAGCCTCCTCTGCAAGAGACTGAAGTTGTACCATGTTCTGTGTCCTGTCAGACAGGCAAAACGGAATCACCGTCCCTTGTCAGTATCCCAAAGAGGTTCTACACACAAAACTAACATTTCCATCCACAACCTAAGCAACCCACCCACCTGCCCAGGCCCACTAGTGACTCGTGCTGCTGTCTGCCGAACGGCAGGGATTCCAACAGTCAAGTAACAAAACATCAACAGGCTGCTGGCTAGTATTAGCTGGGGTGTAGAACTTCCATGGGCAGCTGCTGACCCAAGGGTGCACTGCTCCTTGACGTCCCTTGCAAAACAAAGTTTATCCATTCTCTGGCCATGTGTAAATCAGCGTTTTCCCATCCAAATTTTTCATAAACAACAGATGGACACTATTTTTCTTAATTGTTCATCCAGAAAATGCAGACCAACAGTTCCTCTTGGGTTTCAGTAGGCAAAGTAACAAGAGGACAGATAGCTAGAGGAACAGTTTGAAATTCTTATTCTTCTCCACTGAGAGCACTAGCAGAACAACGGTATCAGGCACTATGAAAATATTTTTGAAAAAGCTCTGTCAGCCTTTCAAAGAAATGTAGTACATCAATCTTTTTCTGATTCTGACTTGACTTTAAAGCATGTACATTACTGAAATATTTAATGTTTACTCTCAATCTCAGCACTTTCACTAAAAACCTTATTAGAAGGAATCCACAAACGTCAGTGAGGGATTCAGAAATATGCAGTGGACTGGACTGATAGCAAGTAGCAAACCATGAGATTTTAATCAACTTTTGCATTCCAGTGCACGCATATTTTGACGTCTTTAGAAATGCATGTGAACTACTTCTGTCCTCATACACTACAGGAAATATGAACTGTGAACACAAGTCAGAAGACATAATACTATCAACACAGACAGACAATTTTATCTCTTCACCTCTTCTAAGTTCAAGCTTGCAAGTTATTAACTGCCAAGCTCTTCAGAGGTAAAAGCACAGTGGATGCTCTGGACACTTTTTAACAGCCTGAAAGAGCAACCATTTGTCTAAACAGAAACTAAGAGGATTCTGGCTTAACATTTATTTCCCAAGCTTCCTGGGTTCACTGTTTTCTTGAACGGAACAAGCTCAACTAATCAAAATAGCAGACCCACAACAATACTGTCTCCCCGTTACTGAGAATTTTTAAGTTATTTGTTTCAGTCACTGATGTTTCAAGAATAAAAGAAAAGTTTTATTTTTAACATATGTTTATTACATTTTTGGAACGAGAAAGCAAATCATTTTGCACAGGCAGCTTTATAGATAATTCAGTCTTCCATCTTGGCTTGCTCTATGCTGACTCCGAGTTCTCCGGCGAGCTACGAATTACATTACCTCCTAGGTTTTAGGTCCCAGGGCTCCAATTACAAGAGTGGGCTTTTTCTGGCTTTCACAATTTCCTAGCTTCTTCTAGGAAAAAGGGCTCATTTCATGCTGACCCTCCTCAAACAGATTTTTCCACCAGATTTATTAATTCTATTCTAGTTGTCTTTCAGTCTCCAGCTGGTGCCTGGAGTGTGTTTCTCCTTGGGCACGTGTATTTAGGGGTTTCTGCACGAGTAACCAGCACACAAACTGGTCTAAGAGCATCCATGCTTCGAACATATCAAAGACTTAAGTGCACAAACACCACATCCACATATCCTGTAACACAGACCCATAAAACCTAAGTGTAAAGGTAATTACCCTGAAATACTCCCAAGAACACACCTTGCCCTAGGACACGCTGCCAGGACGATTTCAGCCTCCTGTGCTGTACGCAGTCTAACAACGTCTAAGCTGTTTTATCAGTTTAAAATAGCATTAAGGGACAAGGGCATATGCTCACTGTATCTTTTGTGACTAATGTTACACAAGTAGGCAATGTTTTTTTCATATTTCCACTTATTTAACACAGAATTTTGAAAAAGAGCAGTGGTGGGTGAAGAGAGAGGGATCTAGGACTACTCCTGTTCCCAAGATCCCTGCTCCCATCTCCAGACCAGACAATCAGTCAAGCTCATGCCTTTCTTCCCATCTGCCTCTTAACTCTCAGCTGGTCTGAAGCTCCTCAGGAATATAATTATTTTAATATCTAGAATTAGCCGGATGCATAAAAAAACATACAGTGTCTGCCACACAGAATTGCCATTTAAAGAAGGAGTGTAACAGGTTACCATGAAGAACTGCTTTGAGAAGGGCCAGGGACACCAGGGTAGGGTTCATGAGTGTGTAGTTTCCTAGTGCAAACGTGCATAAAATTTTGGAGGGTTACCATGTTTTATACATAAAGCCATTCATTTTTCTCAACAATCATCTCTCTCTTGCTCACTGCATGCCGGCACCTACCCAAAGACAAAGGTGAGCACATCCAAGCTATCTTCCAGGAGAAGTGTGGTTTATAATGCTTCCCCCCGAAGGCTTAGTAACCAACTCTTGCCTGACTGCTAGTCGTGCACGTTGGGCTCCATCCCATCCTTTGCACACCCACCTGGTGTGGAAACGAAAGGCCATGGTGCGCTCAGAGTGCAAACCTAATTCTCTGCAGAACCCTGCTACATTTCATAATCCCAGCCCTAAAAACAGCTCCCCAGACAGTTTTGGGCGCAGTATGGGGCTTCTTCAAACCACTGCTCCATCATGCACTTGGCTATTTGCAGCAGTGCCTTAAAGTCAGCACAGGGAAGGGGAGGAGGCAGTGGATAAGTGTCTCTGAAGGGTATTTTTCTTTTAATAAATCTTTAATAACCCTTCAGTAATCTTTTTAGCTCTTTTATAATAAATCTCTTAATGAGTACGTCTGAAAGCACAAGGCTCAGCAGACTGGAAAATCCCAGCATATACCGTGATTTCCTCCTGCCACACCTTATGGCAAATCCTTTACTGCTGAGGGTACCT
>KZ505933.1:225319-242131 GCA_002844005.1 Limosa lapponica baueri
GAACTGGGGAGCCCAGAACTGGACCCAGTGCTCCAGATGGGGCCTCCCCAGGGCAGAGCAGAGGGGGAGGATGACCTCCCTCCACCTGCTGGCCATGCTCTTCCTGATGCCCCCCAGGATGCCAGACGCACACAGACCTTAAGGATTTCCAGATAGCGCTCACATCCTAGTATCTCAGAGTATAGTTTATGCCTAACACGCAGCTAGGGTGAAGGAAAGCGCTGTGTCAGGCAGGAAGGGCTTCCTGCATGCGTGTTAGGAGAGGGGGAATATTTACGGGGGAATACTTACGGATCAAATCATTTAATTCCAGGCTTACAACAGACTTAGTCGATGACTGCATACACCACTGCTGTAAGACAGCTAATAGGTATGACTCTCAGCCAGACAATGTGCTTTTATTTACCAGCTTATACCTGCCTCAGTCTGGTGACACCCAATGACCTTCGTGTTTAATGGAACTGAGTTTTTAAGCACTAACAGAGAAGGCACAGCTCTCTTCTCCAAACTGGACACCAAGCAGCCTCTCTGCCCAGGCTACACCGGGAACTCACAATTACACACGCCGGGTCTGCCTGTTCCTTCCTGTGTGACAAACACCACGTGGCTCTAACAGGTATTTCGGTGTTTTTGATAACAAAATTCATGCCGTGCATAATGCTCTATGCAATAATCTCTAAAATCGGATGTACATTCACATACAAACCTTCACGGCCTCAAAGGAATGATTCCAGACTGTCAGAGAAAGGCAACTGCGACGTGTGCGCCTTATTTTCCTTATAAAAAGAGTCTGAATCTTTCACTGAATAGAATTACTAAACATGGTATGATAAAATCCATCAGAATTTTTAGCTTTTAAAAGAAAAAAATGCATTAATAAATCAAATTATTTATTGTCTTAATAATGCAGCATAAACGGGGGTTATCTATCCTGTATAAAGGCTTTTTACAACTGTGCTTTTATTTTATCAAAGAAAAATTGAAGGACTAAGCCACAGGATGCCCATTTCGCCTGTGTGCCTGCAATAACAGCCATGGAAACATCCGAGTTTCTGATGGATAGTGAAACTACCACCTACAGATATATCAAAGAGGTATCACAGTTATGAGCGCAAATATCCCAGGAATGCAACTTGTCTCACAGTCAGCAGGCAACAAAACTTACAGGGAATTAACTTTCCAGCAAAAGCTGCTAGCTGAATCTCTCTTCTATTGACTTTCTGAGTTAATGTAAAACCTTCAAACGGCCTCCAAAAATTTCAGCTTTGGGGAAATACAAGTGTCCATCTGGCACCAGAGTTTGCAACATGGACTTTCTCTCCTAGAAGTTAAAATATCTTTTCATAAACCCAGACTTCCTTCGGAAAACCTCCTGTACTAGAGAATTACTACTTTCATTTGTCAAGAAACTTTTGTCTTAGGAGGGACCAAGTTAATGTTTGTTGGCACTGGAGACAATACATTCTCATATGCTAGATCTTTAGGCTACACTCTTATTCACAGAAATAAAATACTATTTCATCTCTGGCTCATAGGGAGAAATAGCAAGCAGACACAGTTGAAAGGATGTATAAATCAGATAATGACCCTAACAATAATTATGCTATGAAGAATATATTGGAGGTGGAGGTTTTTCAGCTGTTGTCACACATTTTTGCAGGTCTGACTAACTGAGGTAATACTTACTTAGAAGGTCAAGCCATTTCCTACATTCCTAAGTGAATAACCACCCAGTCCGATGCAGACTGGAGACCCACCGTTTGACATGACTTGTCAGCGGGTCCTTTACATTTGACTTTGCTGTTGGTGGCCAAAACAAAAATACACTAGCTTTGGCTTTGCTTGTGTGTTGTTTCTGAAAAAGATAGCCCTACTTAAATTTGGCTAATCGAACAAAGCATCTCTTAGGTTTCTTTCCGCCTACTTTCTCCCACCAGATTTTAAGACCACAACAGTTCTACAACGTGAAACGACCAGCAGACAGCTTGAAGCACCATTTCTGGGACCTTATCCCACAACTCAGAGCTACACTAGAAACCACTGAAAGCAGTCACGGTGCAGAGGTACTCCAGCGTGTTTTGATTATGCTTTCTGCTTTTCAGTGCCAAAGTTGAGCAGATTTACATCCAGTTTCATGACACAAAAAATATCAGAAAGCACACATGAAGCAGAAGCAGCACTATCCCTCAGTTTAGAAAAAACTAGGGGCTTCCTGACAACCAGAACTAAAAGTAGGACAATTTTTACTTTCTGGTTTTAGATTTCCCTTTCAATCCACCATTACATTCTTTCATTTCAGTTAGGCTTAAAATTAATAAATGATGCTCTCATGGCTCCCAAGCATGTTCTAACCCCTGAGATAAAGGCATCGCACTCAAACCACAACCATTGTAAGCCATGAACTCACCACAACCATCATGCACCACCAACAAGAAAGCAATGACACAGAGGCAAGCCTTAGTGGTAGCAACCTGCAAGTGAAAACAAAATTTTTCTTACATTTAGCTGGACAACATTGCTTCACTCCAGCAAACATCCACTCCTGAAGGGGAAACAGGGCTGGCTTTTGCTTCCTGTGAGTGTGTGCCATCTGAAATGGGACGTGCTCCCGATACAGCTGCTGGGGGGCCACTCAGCGTCAGAAGGCAGCAGTGTTTGGCCAACACAATTCAGCTAAGGTAAGCTGGACAGCCTTCAGGCCTCCTCGCCTGCTGGTGATGGAGAACTATAGTTGTAAGCCATGACAACAGCACATGTCAACATTTTGGCGCCTACAGTAACTTTACTTTTTACTCCCAGGTAATACCGCAGCACTGAAACACCGAGTGACCCAAACCCATGGCTTCATCCGGTTAACAGTTATCAGCAAGGGTTATCTCACTACAAAGTAAAAAAGATGCAAACCAACTGGCTGTCAATACCGCCTTCAGCAGCGCTCCACCAACTGTGTGAACTGTCCCCTGTGGGCGCCTGCCCCGTTCACTGCTTGGCACATACAAGGTGCTTCAGCAGAGAAAGCCTGAAAATCCAAGTAGACACACAAGGGCTGCACGAGTATGTAGCTGCTTGATTCACTGTGATCGCACAAACTGCAGAAGAGCTGAGAACCTCAAGGCCACCAGTGGCAATGGTTTGGCTTTGTTGATCTTCCCAGCAAAAAATTGAGAGCAAGGGGAAGAAGATCCAAGACAAGCAGCTGGCCCAGGGCCACCACCCAAGGCAGCAAAGGACACCAACACAGGGGAGCTGAAAGGCCGTGTCAGGAGGGAGAGAGTCCTCAGTTCTTGCTGGATCTCAGTAAGAGGAAGGACTCCCTGCTTGGGGGACTGGACAGAGAACAACCAGTTACTGACCTGCATATTTTGTTCATTTGGTATCCATTTCATTTAATGGTATCCAATCATTTAAGGCCCAAAATGTATTCTCCCAGGATCCGTATTTCACCATCTAAGAACTGGCTTCAGCATTCGCAAGTGCTTAGAACAGAAGCATGTGCATCTATACCATTTTTCTCCCAAACCTTGAGCAATCTTGTTTCCCAGGCAGTGCAGATCAGGAAGATCTTGAAGCCTTCCCTTTAATTGCTAGCCCTTATTCATCAGGACACTCACACAATTGAAGTAGTGTCCTCTTCACTTGGTTCTTCTAAAAAGCAGCTTCTGAAGATGATTGAGATCTAAAGAGTACTGTAAAAACTCAGAGCAGCATCATATAAGTTATTGCTTGTGCTTCCAAATTTTCTTCCCTCCAATTCCCAAAACAAATGCAATGAAATGTGTCCAAGATTTCTGAGACATCAGAGTGATGTTAGCTGCCTGCTATTCTTGGAAACACCTTTGCCTACAGACTCCCAGTTAATCCATCAGTAATGACGTGAATCTAATCACTCTGCCATGAATCGTTGAGCTGATGGGCTACATTAGCCAGGAAGTACTGGGAGCAGCTGTTTATTTTAGTGCTATTTGATGTAATTAGGTAGCTACAGCACTAAATCTCCTGGGGGAAAAAAAAAAAAAAGAGAAAAAGAGAAAAAGAGCCAGATCAGAGTGGGAAATGTTTGTATATGAATGCCCTTTTTCTTCTGCTTCCTGCCATTAAAGGAACAGAATGTTCATCTTTGGCTGAGTCTTGTGGGACTTACTGATAAGATTCCATAATCACAGAATCATAAGATGGTTTCGGTTGGAAGGGACCTTCAAGATCATCTAGTCCCAATCCCCTGCCATGGCCAGGGACACCTCCCACTAAACCAAGTTGTTCAAAGTCCCATCCAGTCTGGCCTTGAACCCCTCCAGCTCATCCCTCACCCACAGCTTCTCTGGGCAACCTGCTCCAGTGTCTCACCACCCTCACAGGAAAGAATCTCTTCCTGATACCTAATCTAAATCTCTCTTTCAGTTTAAAACTGCTACCCCTTGTCCTGTCGCTACACTCCCTGATCAAGACTCTCTCCCCATCTCTCCCGTAGGCCCCCCCTTTAGGTACTGGAAGCCCGCAATAAGGTCTCCCTGGAGCCTTCTCTTCTCCAGGCTGAACAACCCCAGCTCTCTCAGCCAGTCTTCATAGGAGAGGGGCTCCAGCCCTCTGACCAGCTTTATGGCCCTCCACTGGACTCCCTTGAACAGGTCCATGTCCTTCCTGTGCTGAGGACTCCAGAGCTGGACACAGTGCTCCAGGTGGGGTCTCACCAGAGCAGAGTAGAGGGGCAGAATCACCTCCCGTGACCTGCTGGCCACGCTTCTCTTGATGCAGCCCAGGATGCAGTTGGCTTTCTGGGCTGGCAGCGCATGTTGCTGGCTCATGTTGAGCTTCTCATCCACCAACACCCCCAGGTCAATCTTCTCAAGGCTGCTCTTAAGCCATTCTTCGCCCAGCCTGTATTTGTGCCTGGGATTGCCGTGACCCAGGTGCAGGACCTTGCACTTGGCCTGGTTGAACACTGTCAAACATGGTGGCTCGTTAGACACAGGACAGGACAAGAATATCTGTATTTCCATATTAACTCCCCCCAGAAAGAATTTCAGCAACATCAAGGTAAAACCTGCAATCCCCCTCCCTGCACCACCCAAACCCCCCAAAAAGTCAGAATGTTGTCAAATTCTGGTTACAAGCAAAAAAGGTAAAGAGTAGCTACACACCGTCTTTGAAGTGGCATTTCTGTAACTGACAAATGCTTCATAAAGATGAAACTACACTTGCTTCCTTGCTTTAAAATAGGATGCTCTTTTGTCTAATAATAAGTATGTAAAAAATTAATGTTTTAGGGAAAGTTTCCTTTGTATGGAATACAAATCCTACACTACGTACACCATTGAATTGTTAAGTATGTCTACGTTATAGGCACAGGAGCTTCCCAGGAGGATGGCCATGTAGAAGATGGGGGCAGGAGTGGAAGTGTTCTAATGTTGCACCATTTGTTTGAAGTTTCTGAAAACCAGCACCATGCAGATGGATTTTATCAGTACCACGCATAAATTCTGACCTCACAAAGGAGAAAGCTGCTTGTTTTTTAACCATATCCGCACGTATATAAATAATACCAAATACACATACACACTTGTATTTATGTATACGTCCCTCTGCTGAGAATAAACATGCCCTGTAGGTGCTTTCATTATTAAAATTGTGTTGCTTATCCCTAAAATAGGACCTGATCTTTGCAAACGTTATTTCTAAGTCAATTTAAGGGAATCCGTTTCTAGCCAGCAAAAGTGAAATTTTAGATGCTGTTCTGATTTAAAGGTCAATGCACTTCAGAGGTAACTCAACCTTACAGTCGTCTTCTTTTTTTTTCTATAATAAATTATAGGCAAGGAAGAGCTTAGAGAGGGCATGGCTGTGTGGGTTTCTTCTTATTCTTTTCATGTAGTTCTATAATGTAATAAGATCCATGAAGAACAACAGACTAACTTTCAATGTTATTGCTTGATTTTTCACTTGAGAACATAACTCTCAGAGCTGCAGTATCTCTTATTACATATATAACTTTTGGATGCAATCTGGAACAGACTTCCTGACCACATGCAGTTTTTCAAGTCCTTGCGATGACTTTACCCCCTCAGAACATTCATGTGGGGGAATGACGGAGAGAGGATGTTTGAATTTTATGGCCTATTATGGCCATAAAGCTATTATGGACAAATTAAAATTTCATACTTACCAGTTTTCAACCTAAAATCCTCTTCCCCATATCAATGTATTACGGTATTTTCCATAATATCCTATCATAATTAGGCTGCAATCTTGTTTATATTGAAGTTGCTGGGAATTCTGCCCCCGGGATCAGGAGTCAGATGTAATGCTGCAAAATTATAAGTGGTGGTTTGACAGACAGAGGTCATTAAATAGTGGTGGTTTGACAGACAGAGGTCATTAAATGTTTCAGATAGATCCAAAAAAAAAAAAAAAAAAAAGGAAAATACATTACAAGGGTTTTAAACTATTTGGGAGCTTGCTTCTTGCAAATCATTACTGGAATCAGTGAGCCAGTCACAAGTAGGATCAACACACAAGCATTTAACTAAGTTATGTCCCCTCTGCATTAATGAAACCATAGGTTTTAGTTATAGCAACTCCTCTTATGTAAATAAATATTAAAATACTGCCAGCTAAAAAAAAAGAACAAGCAGGCCATGTACTGTCTTGGAAAGTGCTAAGCTTTGTGTGTAAAACTACTTTATGACAGGATTCTGATTTGTTACAAATTTCTGTTCCTTGTTGGGGCAAATTTATTTCAATAATAATATGCAGGAGCTTTGCAGTACTGATAAGAGTGTAGATTCACCTCCACTGAGGAGTCGGTTTCGCCAAGCATTTGATGTTTTTGAAAGATGAGGTGTAGCTGCACAGACCAACACAGCTGCAGCTTCTCACATCATAAATACTGACTTTCCAAAACAAGCCCCTGTAAATCTGTCCACTTACTACGGAACTACACGTAAAGAGAAGTGGTTCAAAGACCAGAAAGGTGTCACAGCACAGTCCTCACATTCAGTCCAGTTGTTGTCCCTCTGCAGCCTGAAGCTGGGCGCAACCGGAAAATTTAAAGTCAAGCTCACCGTTTGTTCTGTCTGCACGCATTTCTTTATCCCCGGCAGTACAGTGCACTCTTCCCTCCCTCCCCCCAAACACAAAGTGTTATTGACATTGCAAATACATCAGAGCAGAAGAGAGCTCAAGCCGATGCTGAGAAGATAGCTCAAACTGGTCCTGAGAAGATAGCTCAAACTGATGCTGGGGCAAGACCTTGCACTGCAGCCTGCAATGTGATCCCAGTGCCCGGAGCCCCCAGAGAGCTGGCTATTCTCCCTCCAGCTCTACCATCCACTCCGCTTATTTTTAATTAATCTTTAGCAATATGTTCGAAGTAGATTTCAGTCCCATCTGCGCTGAACCCAGGGTGCTGCCCGTCAGAGTGCACCCATGGAGCTGGACGCTCTCCGCTCTCCCCTGAGGCTGTGTATCCGGAGGGGAATTCTCCCACTCCAAGTTTGCGTTTCTGCTTTGGCTCCTCTGTTCGGAATCGAACTCGGCTGTGCTACAGGTTCAGTGGGAGCCAGGCCCAACTACAGCATTCTCCGCTTTTCCCAAGACAGCATTATTAACCAGAAGATTAAAACAAGAAAATAACAAAACCAAAAGCTGTGAGTAGTCCCCTGTAAAACTTTTGCAAAAGATGATTAAATTAACCTCAGTTTAAAAATTATGGTTCTGGTACAGGATCTGGAACGTTTTGCCCTAACTACTGACTATTTAAAAGTTTAATAGCAGAATGGGAAAAGAAGAAAAATCTAAACAACTTCTGAGGTGCCCAGAGGCCGTTTGGGGCCAGGCTTCTAAATATTCCCAGAGTTACGCTGAGATTAAGGTCAAGTGTCACAACAAACACTTAACGCTCAGTAATCTTTAGTAATCATGTGGGCGCACTTCCCTTTGAAAAGAAGAGTGAATCATCCCTCTTCAACACAAGCTAGTTTTGAAATGTATTAATACCAGGTGGAATATTTCATTCTTCTTATTAAAAATGTGATACACTTATTATGAAATAGCAATGCAAGAAAGGCTTTTCTGAAATAGCTGCATGTGTCAAAAACACATCCCAGGTAAAGGCTCTGTCTGTATTTACACAGAACAATCAGTCACAGAAATGTAGTAACCAGAGTGTACAGCATCCCTCTTGTGCATGCATGGCTCTGTGCAAAATAGGAAGCCTAGCTTTTTCCCAGCACTAACAGAAAGAGTTACAAGTTATGAGCAGTGTTTCTGGACTGAGAATGGGTGTTTTTATTCCAGTCAAAAATGTAATTTCAAATTTACCCTCTAACCCTTTTAAAAGCCTGCAGACACCGCTGCGCCTTGGCTTGCTAACCTGCACCGTGCCAGGAGTCACTGAAGTCAGCGGGACACGGCCAGCTCCAGAATTAAGATGCGTCAGTGCTGAGCAGGGAAAGCCTAGAGCATTTGGGATTTGTCAGAGACCTTGCTTCTGGAGATGCTAAGCAGAATGGCTGCTCTCATCATGTGGCTGGAAGCAGAGAAACTGTACCTCCAGGATCTCCTGGAGTGACCTAGATGTAGAAAATCCTAAAAGATACAGGTCTGGAAAGTAACGGAAAAGTCTGTTCTGGCATTCCGTTTCGGCAGAGCAACTTGTGCACCGTGAGCCGGTGTCGCTTTCCTTCCCACTCCTGGTCATTAGCCGACACTCTGTGGCAATTACAAAGCAGTGTGTATGTTACGGCCTGGAAGCCCCCGTGCTCCTCTGCACTCACCCTCAAAGCAGAGGAAGAGGTGGGAAAGTCGCACGTTAAGGCTGAGAGGACATGCTGCAGACGGAAAGAAAATCTTAAGTGTATTGTACTAAAGGTGAATTTCCTAACCCACAGTTTAAAGCTCATTTTCAAATCTCTGAGAGCCTGCAAGGACAGGAGAGGACGGTTCCCTGTTCTCCTAGAGAGGAGATACAGTCTATTCAATTGTAGAAACAGGTATTTTCCAAGAGGATGCCAGGGATGATCGCAATTGATGAAAACAAAACACAAAGACCATGCGTAATTTTCCATCTGACTGCTGATCGCAATACAACACGACAGTTCTGCTTATAACTAGATGTGCATAAATATAGAAAAATAATAGGAATTAATTTAGCAGTTTTATGGTATTTACATGTATACTTTTTAAGAACCCACGTTAATACAATCTGATTCTATAATTTTTTCTTAGTACTTTTTTTAATTATTGTATGTATATTCACTGAATTTCACTGAATTTTTTTTTAGAGTTTAGAGATCATCTAGTCCAACTCCCCTGCTGAAGCAGGATTGCTTAGAGAATGCTACTCAGGACTGCATCCAGGCGGGTCTTGAAAATCTCCAGAGAAGGGGACTCCACACCCTCCCTGGGCAGCCTGTTCCAGGGCTCTGTCACCCTCACCGTGAAGAAGTTCTTTCTCATATTCGAGTGGAACCTTTTATGTTCCAACTTGTGCCCGTTGCCCCTCGTCCTGTCACTGGGAACCACTGAGAAGAGTCTGGCTCCCTCCTCCTTCAACCCACCCTTGAGATACTTGTCAGCATTAATAAGGTCTCCCCTCAGACTCCATTAACTCCTTCCATCTATTACATAGCTGAACCACTGGCTATAGTAGCACACGTTCTTTGCTGACGAGGGACATTGAATGAATTAAATAGACTTGATTACCCAATGCAGAAAATAAAACAAAAATAGAATATGAAAATGTTATTTGACTTTTTTCAAAGTTATCTCAGCAGACCCATCCGCTCTTCTTCAGCCCGCTCAAAATGACTGCCGTGGAAAATAGATAGAAATCCAATCTCTGCTTCAAAACATCTTCCTGATGCACAGTCCAGACAGACAAACTGTGCCAAGCGCGTTGTCTCCATTTTCCCCAAATATTTTTTTTCCAAGCAAAGAACTGTACTCCATGAAAAACGCCACCTATAAAGCAATTAAGTCTTCTTGCCATGGGCTGCCAGAACTGGCAACAGGCACAGAAAGGGCAAACTTTCAGCGAGAGACAAACAGGGAGCGAAACACAGCCGTGACTGCGTGTGTGCACACCTACTCATCACACCCACTGCCCCTCAAGCAGCTCCACCAGCTCTGCTGCGTATTTCTACACCAACCTTGGGAGCACCATCCACGTGGGCTAAGGCTTAGAGTATTCTGGGAAAACTTGAAAAAGTCCGGCTTGCTGAACAGCAAGGGGAAAGGCTGGCTGGGGCGTACAACAGCCTGCTGTCAAAAAGCTCATTAGCAGGGTGACCCCAGAAGGAGCGAGCATCAATGTGCCCTTCCTGAGGGTGGGCAGCATTCCAGCCTTGCCCCGGTTGGGCTTCCCTAAAACAACTTCCCAAGACCCCTGTGGCCACCAAAGCGGGAGGCTGCAGAGGGCAGCACTGCCACGCACTTGGCTTGCATTACCCAGCATGGTACATCACAGGCAATACAGAGGAACATTAACCTTATGAACCTCGTGGCTGCAGAGATCATAACACTTCCTTGATTTTAAGGTCTCTCTGAAAACCAGTGGACTCTTACCGGTATCAGACTTTGTACATGCCGACACCATAGAGCTTTCACTTCACAGTGAAAGCTGGGACAGAATCTTCATGGTTGGAAAGGACCTTTGAGATCACCCAGTCCAACCACACACACACAACAGAAACCCAACCCCACAATCCCGGGCACTAGAGCATGCCCTCAAGTGCCACGTCTACACCTTTCTGAAATACCTCCAGGGATGGGGACTCCACCACCTCCCTGGGCAGGCCCTTCCAGTGCCTGACCACCCTCTCAGGAAAGTCATTCTTCCCAAGATCTAATCTAAACCTCCCCTGCCCCAACTTCACACCATTCCCTCTGCTCCTGGCATGATTCCCTTGGGAGAAGAGGCCAACCCCCACCTCTCTACACCCTCCTTTCAGGCAGTTGGAGAGGGCAAGGAGGTCTCCCCTCAGCCTCCTCTTCTCCAAACTAAACATGCCCACTTCCCTCAGCCTCTCCTCCTGTGACTTGTTCTCCAGACCCCTCACCAGCTTGGTGGCTCTCCTCTGGACACGCTCCAGCACCTCAATGTCCTTCTTGTGGTGAGGGGCCCAGAACTGAACACAGCCCTCGAGGGGAGGCCTCACCAGTGCCCAGTCCAGAGGCACCATCACTGCCCTACTCCTGCTGGCCACGCTGTTCCTGATCCAGGCCAGGATGCTGGTGGCCTTCTTGGCCACCTGGGCACACTGCTGGCTCATGTTCAGCCGGCTGAACATGATCTTTATATACTGCTTCATCACCCACCTAAAGCAGAAGAAATAAATGGATTTGGAGAAGCTGATCTGTGAGTATTTAGATTAATTTGAAGCACAGGCAAACTATTCAGTAGCCTGTTTAGTAGCAGAAATTAGGAGGGAGGTTCTTTGTCACGCTGCAGAACAAAATATTGCTGTGGAGCACACACAGAGGTCAGGCATCACTGCCTCAGACACAAAAATCCAGCTTAGACTCAAACCTCATTTTGTTTGAGAGCTGGACAAGATTATTCACTTAAGTATATAAATTAGCGAAGTGACCACTAAAAGAACTGCCACACACTCCACGTAACATTGATCTCATCATCAACTCACCAAAAGCAATTTTCACGTTACTGTTAGAGAAAATATGAATTCCACTGAGCAGTTTGGCTGTACCAAAAAAACCTTGGTATTTTTCTTTGCAGCAAGCTGCACCACTGAAGAAGGAAAGGGCAAGACGAAGAGCTCAGCACAGTATTTAATCTTCACCTAGTCTCTTCAGAAGCAGAAGCAGGTTAAGCACAACAGACCTCCAAGGATGTACTCCAAAGCTGAAATTGTCCAAATGCTTTTGGTCAATATTTCAGTTGGGCTCTGAACTGTATGAATTACCTGCTTTAGAAAATAATAACACTGATATTCACACAAACAATAATCAAAAACCACCATGGAATAGGGATGATGACCAATTAAAATGACCATTTAAAGTTCGAATTCACATAACTCAGCAGCATCACGCTTGTCTCAATTTCACTAATGGGCTGAGAAGCACAAAACGCCTCGGGAAGAACGTGATGCATTACTGCCTCTATTCCAGAGGCTGGGACCCAGCCGTGGGCTAACACGGGCTGAGGGAGCATCACGCGTGCTACCCAGTGCTAATAATTACTAACGTGCATCTTTGCATGACAGATTATATCAGCAATTTCATCTGTTGAGTTACAGTGTCATCAGTCAGACATTTAATTACTACAGAATAAAAGCCTTATTAAATCTCTTCCCCAGCCTTTGCTGGCGCAAGGTAACTGATGAACATGACTGAATCTTCAGGGCACTTCCAGGGGAGCATTCTCTGTCTATTTATTTTAAATAACATGCTGATATATAGTTGATGTTGTTACGACAGAAAAGGAATTAAAAGAGAGCTGTTGCATTGAAAAACCAGCTGCAGATGCAACAGTGTTTAATGGTACTCTGAGAACATAAATCTCAGTTATCCCAGCTAGGCGTTGACACTCTCTGCCAAGCATACCTGAATTTTGGTTTCATCATTGAAGTACGCAGGAGTCCCAAGACATCAAAAGCACTTTCAAGTGGAAAATGACTTTCACATTTTTCTTCTCCCATCATCTGCATGTATGGACAAAGTTGTACTAAAACCACAATAAATCAACATATATATACGTACACCTATTACAGCACCTTCCCTAAGAGAGCCCACTTCTCTGCATTTCTATGTGGCTTTAAAAAGACTGACGCGTATGAAGCCTTTGGGGAATCTTTAAATGGGTTTAAGTGCACTGAAGTCTAACTCGCCTTTGAGAAGGCTTTTAAATGACAATCCCAAATATGCATTTAGAGTCAACAGAGCAATTACAGCATTTGAAATAAGGGCTGGTTAGGCATCACAAAAATTCACAAAGATGAATAATGTGGAACCACAATAAACGGATTTGCAATCATCTGTGGCAAAATCCTGCTCTTCGATCCATACAGATTGCCTCAAGGGATACACAGAAAGAATAAACCTCTGGAGGGAAGACATGCTTGTCCATGGGCCCAGCTCCCAAGTTTAGACAACCTTCTGAAGGAGCATCCCAGGCTCTACTATGTGCCAGTGTTGCCGACCTCTCGCCACTTTCCAGGAAGAACTACCGAGTACTACAGCTCCGTGTGTGGCACCATTTTGCGTATTCACAACACATTTTTATTTTTAATTAAAGCAGAATTATGTAAGACACACCTCAATGCCTTTTTTTTTATTACGAGGCAAAACAAATGTAAAAAATTATTTTTATAATAATTTTTATAATAATTTTTTTAAAAAATTATTTTATTTAATAAATATTTACATTTCAGAAATTATAGAAAATACTATATTTGGCAAGTAATCCATTTCTAGTATTGCACTATAGTTGAACATCTAGGTTCTTTATTATTTTCAAGCTACACTCATGCTGTAATACTATTTCATAAACTGTAAGGTAATAACGCATATAACTAGGAAAAAAATAGGAAAGCAAAATTACAAATATCTGGAATGTGCCAAAACGTATCCTTCACTATTCCCATTCCCCACCATTTCTGTTCCAAGCACAGCAGTGGAAGAGGGAGAGGCAGCAAGGAGAGCCTCACCATCTAACGCTTGTCGCTAATCACCACCTGTAGTGTATCTGGCAATACACACCAGACAGAAAATAGATGTCCAATAAACAGAATAGGAACATTTTTGGAACAGCTGAAAATGGCAATGGTTTCAAATACCCGACACTGCCAAAGCTATGATCCTTCTCTCAGCGTTGTCCAAAACAGAACCGATAGAAGCTAAAAGTGCTTTTATCTATCACAGGCACGTAACAAACTGCAGGCTGACGTCCCTGCCTGGACTCTGCTTCAGCAGCGCTGAAAGAAGTGCTTTTCAGGACTTCCTGAATATTATATTTGCAATATTGCAAATGGAAAAACAGCAGGCACATGCATGCATGCCTGGCATGAACAACTTTTATACTATTACTATCCTTTTGCCTTTACCATAGCTCAACTTGACCTTCCATTGATAAGGAAATAACAAGGGTACGGCCCAAATTATTTCATGATCCCCCGATATAAACACTCCCCCTTACATACCTTTTCGGTTGCCCACTTTTTAGTTCTGTTATTTATTCTCCTTAACTCCAACCATTATTGTCTCCCACACCTTGGTTTTACTCTTCGGCTTGCCTGCTGCTAAAAGTACCCTCTCCCACCTCTGCGCCATTTTATTCTCATAGCTGAGATGTTAGTATTTTGTTCTCTGTGCGAAGGTGTACCTGGTGGTTTAGGCAGTTTATCCGAAGTTTTTCCTTAACCCCCTGCTCTTTTCATCTCTGTCCCTAGAAATTGAGGTCCCCACTTGGAGATTGCAGTAAGCCACAACACAAACTGAAAGGCGTGAAGCTGCAGACGCCCTGTCCTGAAGGAAACCAGCCCCTGGTGTAGCTAATCTTGTTTGGGGATGTTTATCCAAGTTCAGCGAGGTCTCCCACTGAGCCAGCTCAATCTCTCATCAGCCTGCGTAAACCTCCTGTTATTACCCCTCTAACATTACTAAGAGCTTTAATGGTGTTATTGTCCTTGACAGGCACATTATTCCACCGCAGTTTGGGAGCCCCTCGCTGGCCCCATGGGCAAGCAGGACCCGCTCGCTCCTGGTGAAGCGTGTCCTTTCGTGGCAGGAGCAGGAGGCACGCGGTGCCCAAGGGACCCCCGTCCCGTCCCATCCTGTCCCGTCCCTCTCCCCCAGCACTCCCACCGCGGCTGCGGCTGCTGTTTTACCACCACGTCCCTCCCACTCCTATCTCTTGCCCAAGACAGCAGCCCAGGGGGCACGCTGCCAGCTCCTTCTGCCAAGGTCGAGGACAATAATGCACTCTGTGCTCCCGCGGCCGAGTCACACCAAATGGAAGCAGATGGCACCTTCCCCCCAGACTCCATAGCTGTGGCCCTGCGGTTGGCAAGTCGCAAAGATGACTCTTCCATGGGTGTTTTTCTTCTCCCTCCTCCACGTTGGCACGCAGCAGACTGGCTGAGGGGGCTGTCACATTTTCCACAACCACCCTGAAAGAAGCCCTTTGCAGAGCGGATCCTCCTGCCGGCCTTGGCTGCCAGCAGCCAGCCCCGGGATGAAAGGGCAGGCTGTCCCCAGACATGTGCCGCCTGCGGGGACATCGGTGGCTGGGTACAGCCTGTTTAACCCGGAGCAGCAGTCCTCCTCCTCCTCCTCCTCCCAGGGAAGAGACTGCTTGGTCTGCAGCAGCAGTCAACATAATACCATCAAGCACTGCTCCTTTGTCATCACCTAAATTGTAGACCGGCTTTATTAAGACCTGACAGTCAACCTTACACTTGTAGTTTGAAGCTCTCTCTTCACAAACATCCATCAATCACATGCTCGAACAGGTTGCCCAGAGAAGCTGTGGCTGCCCCATCCCTGGAGGGGTTCAAGGCCAGGCTGGATGGGGCTTTGAGCAACCTGGTCTGGTGGGAGGTGTCCCTACCCAGGGCAGGGGGGTTGGAACTCGATGATCTCTAAGGTCTCTTCCAGCTCTAACCATTCTATGATTCTGTGATTGCCTCCAGAAAATAAAGGCTAACCACTCACTGAAGTTCTGAATAGAATGGGGATCTGAAGTTCAGCACAGAAGACCAAGATTTCACAAGCAGTGATGCCCATTAGCTTTATAAAAGACATGCAATTTAATTAGCAGAGATTTTAATCTCCAGAGGTAACAGTAAAAGCCAGGAATCCACGAGGAGAGAGGAGACAAAGACCTTCAAATCAGACAGAAAGGTTTTCCTCTCCTGTCAAAGGGGAGGATTCAGGCTAACCCCTGAGTAACACATCAGCATCACGTACTAGTACATAATGTAACTGTGAAACGGGCAGATGTGAGGTAGAAATTCTGCTTTTCAGCCTTAAATTTGGCACGTGTGCTGAAGAAACAAAGACAAGCAAGATCCTTGCGCTCGCCACAGGCTTAAAGTGTCTTGTCCCACTCCTCTAATACAAGGCTGAAAAAGAAGAAAGCTGACACTTTATTTTAAATAAAGATCAATGTTCCCCTAGCATCAGTAATGGAGAAGGGGAAAGATGAAAGAGTCTGCAAAGGACTGGATGAAGAGCAAAGGACTGGAGAGCCTCTTGTCACCACAGCCACAGGGCGGAGGATTAGGTCAGGCAGTGACATCCAAGCACATGAGAAAACACGAGGCATATTGCCTTAAGATCTGTAAACTTTAGGAAAATAGTCCAATTTCTATACAGATGATCTAGGCACTAGGTAGTACCGTATTTTGAGGATGTTTGGCTAAACCATCCTTTAATCCAAATGGAGCTTCCATTTCCCACAGAGATGAGAGGGCTTCACAAGCTCACTGCCTGTGGAATTTTGCCTCCCCCATCGGGGGCACAAGCTCTTTGGTGCACCAAGGAGGTGAGATCTGCCTCCAGACTCAGCCCTGGCTTTTCAGACTACTTCAGACAAGTCACCTATTCTCCCTCTTTCCTGCCATTCTAAGTGGGACACCACCAGCTACTTGACAGAGGTATATGCACTTTCATTTATTTACTTTCCACATCTGCAGAGGTTCTTGCTGAAAATTACAAAAAGCATGGGAATTTCATTATTATTATTATTGGAATCATACAATCGTCTAGGTTGGAAGGGACCTTTAAGATCATCTAGTCCAACCATCAACCTAAGTCTGATTAAAAATAAAAAAAAGAAAACCATACAACACCCCCCCC
>KZ505933.1:242525-299207 GCA_002844005.1 Limosa lapponica baueri
CTTTTTTGTGGGAAGGGGCCCAAAACTGGACACAGCCCTCGAGGTGGGGCCTCACCAGTGCCCAGTACAGGGGGACCATCACCTCCCGAGTCCTACTCACCATGCTAATTCAATTGCAGAAGTCCAGCAGACGTCTGTTCTACAGAACACTCCACCGTAAAAGAGTGTCTTGAATGCCTGTACTTCGGAGCATAACGTTTCTGTCTCGTTCCTACAATGCTATTTTCATTACTCAGTATAATCAACTACAGATCGTCTTTTAACAACTGAAATATAGAAAGTGCACGCAGGCAATTGTAATAAAAACATCATAAAGCTTTGCATGTTGACTAAAGCTTATGGATCCTCAGTTCTGTAAGCAGAGGCAGATAGCAAAGTAATCATTGTCATAATTCATCAAAATAATGTCAGCAATATGGACATTTAGGAAAATCTTTTATCAAAAAGCTTGAGTTACCGCTGCCTCTGACTTTCCCCAGTAATGTCTTCCCACTTCACAGAATTTGCTTGGGAATATAAGTTTCAAGCTGTGCTTCACGATATGCCAAGGATACTGCTGGCATGAAACAAGGCAAAAACTGAAGCCCTGAACAAGATATCAAACACAGTACATCTACTACTTCACTGGACTTTTTGATGTCGCCACTAGAGGGACGTAAATGAAGCTAAAAAAATGAAGCTAAGAGCTGTCAAAGACGCCGTTCAGACTGCTATTGTAGTTAGGAAGAAAAAAGGTATTTTGTTTCTTTTGAGACAAAGTTTGTGTTTCTACACCAGAGAATGCCAGAAGTATCAACAAACATGATTTCGTATTGGCAAACAAAATGGAGTGTCCCTGACATACGGCCACAACACAGACATTGCTGAAGACCGACTGTAGCTTCACAGCTCCTTCAAGCCATCCAGCTGGGGTGTGATGTAGCTTCATCCCCACGGTGGAGAAAATTCCTCACACCTTAACAGAAAATGGAAAAAGCCAATATTGCACCACTTCCCCCAGCCCCCAATTTGGTCCCCAAATCACTATCAAAAGTTGTCAGAGCAACAAGCTCTCGTTCGAGTTACCTTTCTCGCTTCCCACGGACCACCTGGCTTTTTGGAAACGATCTCAGCGTGTCTGGCACTACCTAAGCCGTTTGCCAACATCGATATCGATCGTCAAGCAGCCATACCAGCTGCAGCACTGAGACGGAGGGAAAAAAAGCTTCATCCTTGCTGGGATTACAACTGGTGGCATTTAATAGGGTGGGAATAAACCATGTCCCCAGATGTAATTTTCAGGACGTGAGCTACATCCCCAACTGGGAGCAAATCTTGTGTACTCATTCATAAAGATAGAAGGTATTCAAGATAGCAGGGTTTATATATGAAAATTTGGGATGGCTTATGTTTCACTAACTTCAAAGTTACACACCCGAGCCGTGTGAGTGAGAATAGTTTGTCTATTCTGCACATGCTGCATACCTCAGAGAAGACATTTAGAAAGGGCTCTTTTTAAACATTTTTTTTTTAAATAGTTCTGGCATCTAAATTTAATTCCTTCAGCTTTAAAAGCAGACAGTCTAAACTGCTAGGATTTCTATCGAATTAATTTTACCCTGGAAAAAAAGGTATCTATGAATGAGTAGTTCTATATTTAAAGAAATGATGTTTAAATCAGCTCTTGCAGGCTATTCTATGCCAGGTACAAGTGCTAGAGTTCTACCAAAAAAGGGACTGCATCTTCTGAATGGGAAAAGGTGCCCCATTTCCTCTTGCAGGATAACCAGGACATTTTCTAGTAGTTCTTTAGTAGCCCAAACCGGAGTCACACCAATCTTGATCTTTAAACAGATGTGATACCATGAAGGGATCTTCCATATGAAGGAGAGGAGGGAAAACTACTCATGTCACTCCGCAAGTATGTGTCACAGTCCTGGTCTTGCCTTTTTCCCCCAAACCCCCAGTATAAAGGTTATAAAAATTTCTTGCTGGCTATCACTAGTTCAGATTTACATTTCCTTAACATCATTAATTTGCAAGGCTTGTACCTCTCACCAAGATGCAGGTATCCTCTCAATTAAACATGTGTGGACACAAGGGCAGAGAGAGGCGGTACTTGGTCCAATGTCATGGAAGGAGTCACTACTGAACTGGAACAAAAAGCAGGTATCTTGAACGTGGTGCCTTCCCCCAGTGTTGTTCAGTAGTCATGACAGCAAAGGCACGAAAAACATAGCTAAAAGGGATATTACATGCATTGACACGTAGGGAACTGATCTGGAAATTAGCAGATTATATGGTGTCAGCACAACAGCTTGGTGGCTAACTCGCCATCTCATTTCACAGGGCTGTAGGACTGGGGATGGGTTTTGGTTTTCTAAAAACTATGAAGGAGGCAAATCTATAATGGGCATGTCAAATATTTGCGCATCACAAGAGCTGCTGCTCGAGATGGAAAAGAGATCATTCGCACTGAGCTCTCACCATTAACCTTGTGAGAAACAAACAGCAAAGCTTCAGCCAGCTTCTTTTCTCTGGCTCGCTGACTCCATGCATTTCCAAGGGTCACTTAAATAAAAGGCGGCTTAGAGTTGTTACAGCTTCCTTTGAAGGACGAGAATGAGACAGAGCATGCCAACG
The DNA here is from genome assembly GCA_002844005.1 of Limosa lapponica baueri. Classification (NCBI taxonomy): domain Eukaryota; kingdom Metazoa; phylum Chordata; class Aves; order Charadriiformes; family Scolopacidae; genus Limosa; species Limosa lapponica. The sequence goes on from KZ505933.1 coordinate 245,148, forward strand.
TGTCCACACACAGAAAGGTGGCTCTCTACCAAACACATTTTTGAGAAATCACTCTGTTAATAAGGATAGCAATGTGCTCACAGCTGCTTTAGCACAATATGCCATTGCACAGAGATATTTATGCTCAGTAAGGCTGGTGCCCACTTGATTAAACAGCCTGCCTGCTCCCTCCAGAAGATATAAGAGGTACAATTAGTTCAGCCGACAGTATCAACAATGCCCTTGAGGTCCTGTGCTCCTCACAGCTAATGAAGAGGCACTGCTGGCTGTCAGCGTGTGCAGGGGGAGGCATTCATCTTTGTGGCAGCACCAATTAAATCCACCGAGGTCACACCGGGAGGAGACAGGAATTCAGCGCAGGGAACAAGTCAAAGCAGCCGACTGGTTTAACACTTCATTTTTGGGTTTTATATCATGGAGAAAAGGGAATCGATTTGTGCTAGCCATGCTGATGGCGAAGGGAACACAGAGCATCTGCATGGCAGCAAAGGTAGAGGGAGCACCTCCGTGCTCGGGTGTGCGTGCATGCGTACTATGGAAAGATTGGTTTCTGCAGCACGGCAGGAAAACTCTTAATACACAATTTTCTTCTAAAGTAAAAAAAAGGGAATTTGCTTAGTGCATCGTGTTCCTAACACTCTGCTAAGCCTTCAAGGAAAGCTGCTTGCCATATGCGTGGCTGCGTTCTCACCTTGGACATGGCAATTACGTCTAAGAAGATAAGGCAGGGAACTCTTGCCCCTTATTTCTCACAAGGCTACATCCTTATAGAAAACAAACAGTTCTACTTCAAAGCAACAGGGTTCAAAACCTTCTAAAACACTTCCATCCCCAGGACATCACGTTGAATTATACCAGTCGCAGCCAAATACGTCAGCTGATCACCTGCCCTGTTTGGTGCCTCGCTGCAGAGTCCAATCTTTCCCATCCCACAGAAGTCCTGCTGTCCTACGACTTCTAGGACTGCAAAGTAGTGCTATCAGAAGATAAGAATATTGAAGTAGAAGCTACAGTAAGTCTCTGGTGTTCAATCTGTTGAGGTACATGGGAGCTGGATTAGCCAAAAAAGATTTACCTCTAATTCCTGGTTTGCCTTAGTTGTGTCCCTTGGGGAAAAAATGCAAGTGAACTTACCAAATGCACACTCTCTAGGCCTTCACGGACCCTTAATTAAAATATAATAATTAAAACAGCTGTCAATCTGTAGGTGACAAGAATTATCACCTACTGCAGCCTTCCCATTTCAGATGTTTGAGAGCTCATGGCGAAAGTCTCAAAGGGCTTAATCTGCTAAGCACTGTGTATCAACAGGGAACTGGAGAGTTTTTAATAACTCTACAACAAACTGGCAGCCATTTATGTTCTCAAACCTCCCGACACACTTGCGGAGGGTAAAGGGCCTGTTTACCAACAGTGAAATCAGTGTGACATACACATATGAGAGTCAGATCCCTCCTGACCCTCAGCCATGGGTACAAAGACCCAAGCAAATCTAAGCTGTCTTATATTTAAGACAGCTATCCTGCAGAAGTGAAATAACATTGTCCTTTGGAACTAAAAAAATCATTAAGGTTTGAGGAGTGAAAGTGTATTGCAGCACTAGAAGCAAAACATGTAAAGGAAGCTTAAAAGAAACCCCTCAAGCCCACCTCATGCTCCTCACCAGAACAGTTAATCTGCAGGAAACTTCATTTGCCATATGGTATGCAATTAAAGACATAAAGAAATAAAGAAAAAGACCTGTGGAGTCCTCTTTTTTTTTTTTTTTTTTTCTGACTAATGAACAAATAATTCTAACAATTTCAAAGTTCTGGGAACTAATATTTCACTCCCTTGCAGAGATTCTCTAAAAAAGCCATGGGCTTTTGGGAAATGCTCTGCAGTCAAAGGCTTCACAAATGCATAAAGTCAGCCTATAAACCTGATCAAACACTGCTCCCTGTTCTGAGAAAGCACAGAGTGAGAATTTCATGCCAGAAAAAATGAGATTCAACCATGCTGTGAACAGCAACAACTTAAGTTCTCCAAAATAATATAAAAATACTTTGCAGAGCATTCTCCACAACAGCATTGGGGAGCACTTTCCTAACACCAATTTGTAAAACCTGCTACAGACTTCTGAATTACCTGAAAATAATTGTACAAGAAAAGCTGTGATGCAAAAGCACCTGAACATTTGAACAGTATGGTAGAAGACTGCCAGAGTATCGAACGCAGTGCTGAGACAGGGCTGTGCACGGCAGACCAATGAAACCGCTTTTGTTTCACATCCTCTCCAGCCTAAGTATTTGGGAAGGTAGCTCAAGTATTTTAATTACATGTCATATTTTGATATATGTCCTGTCCTTCTACTTTAAGGAGCAGAAGTAAGCTGCCTCATTGCAGCAATCTCTTTGGCCTGTTTTCAATTAGTACTGTGCAAGAGGAACGAACACTTCTGTTGCACAGCATCCCTGAGAAACTGCCCTCTGAAAAGATGTACGTGCAGAGCTCATCTAAACAAGAATAAAAATGGTGCTGTTTCCCTCAGCAATACGTTTGGGCTTGTTATTTTGATAACAGCTCTCAGGTCTGACAAACTGACCTTAAACAAAGAAAAGCGTATGGCGCTGAAGGTAATCCCTGCCTTCTGCAGTCTCCACCATCCATGACTCGAATTTCAAGAAAGATCTTGTGCTCCCTGATGGGAAGAGAGATAGACCAGGAGCCATACACACAAGAAACAAGCAGACATGCAAGTGCAGAAAAAATCAGCAGCAGAGACTACAAGTAAATTCCCTGAAATATTACTGTTATTTTCCTAACAGTGTCAATAACCCCTAAAAATAAAGCAGTGCGTTACGCTGCAGACACGTAACCTGGGGCTGCACTGGCAATGCTGTTAGAGGAATGAACAGACTTTGGTAATGCAGGACTACCAAAGTACAAATTCACCCACACAGACGCACATGCTGGACTGTGACACTTTGCCAATGGTGAAAAAATACAGTACATGTATACAAAGTTTACAAGCAAGGTGACAGAGCCCTGGAAGAGGCTGCCCAGGGAGGTGGTGGAGTCTCCTTCTCCGGAGACATTCCAAACCCGCCTGGACACGTTCCTGTGGGACCTGCTCTGGGTGGACCTGCTTTGGCAGGGGAGTTGGACTAGGTGATCTCCAGAGGTCCCTCCCAACCCCTACTATTTTGTGATTCTGTGAAAAGATTCCACAACGAATATCGAAGATCAACATTTGGAAATGTATGTTTTAGTTTAAATAGTACTAATTAAATATTAAAATTCATGCAACTGAACAACTCATCAGAGAAATCTGGGAGCTCCTACAAGCATCTGGACACTCCTGGAAAAGCCCCAGGCTCCTACTCCAAGGCTTTCCATGCTGCCCTCACTTGAAATGCCTTCAGGCAGCAACCCTCGGAAAGTCCAGGGGACTCCAAAAAACCACACTTGAGCCTTGTGTGAAAAACACTGGAAAAGTCTGAGCTTCCCACATCTCTGTGCTCCGCTCCTCCTGGTGCAAACAGGGCGCAGCAACTCAACTGGAGCAGGAATCAAACTCCCCACCTGCAAACCGCCACACACAGAAACTATGGGGCTTTGAGGTGCCTCCGTTCTGCACCTCCATACCTACTGGTGACACTGGCTAACTGAGACACAGCCAGGGCACCCAGTTCACTTCTGTGTGAACACAAATGCCTTTCCCCATTCCACCCGCACACCAAGATAAAACCCACAGGTTTCCTTTAGAAAGGAACAAATACAGACTGAGAATTTATCTTCTAAAATAAAACTAGTAACAATCAGCAAAGAAAACACAATCACTGGAACCAACCTAATCATACAACTTTGCCATATGTATATGTATGCTATATGTGTTTCCCATTAAAAAGGTATTTATTTAAACCCTCTTCTAGTTCCTGTTGAGTATGAAACATTCCTCCGAGTGTGAGAGAAGCTGTTAGTAACAACAGGCATCACTAATCACCTCCTTGTCACACTGACTCCAGTACAGAAAACTCCTGCGCAGAAGTGTGGCAGGGGCCTTGTGCTGTACAGGAGGCAGTTTCACTCCCGTGAATTAACTTCATCAGCACAGCAAAAGAAAAAAAAGGAACAATTTTAAGTGTTAAACCATGTCAGGACTTAAGGAATGAACAGAATGTTTTCAAAATGCAAATTGAAGGCATCTGTATTTTAATTACAGCATCAAAACTACAAGATACTTGTCTCCACACACATTTCTTTCATTCATCTTCAGAGATGGCTGCGTACAGAGAATTAGTTTCATAGTATAAACCTACTCCCACACACATTCTCAAAATAATTTGCATGTATTACCAATAAACAAACACACAAGTTTTCAGGCCGCCCACAGACATCACAGACAAAAAGAGGACTTGTCACTATTGCCTTTGGGATTCGGACTAAAATTACTTCAACTTTTAATACATGGAAAACAGAATCCAAGAGCAGCGTGAGCTCCAGCACCATACATCTAACAACATTCATTTAAGCTGACAAAATAAAAAAAAGCCCCTGCAAGTAGATCCTGTTGCTATGTAGCTGTTTTCTCACATGAAAGCTAACAAAGGCTAAACAGAACCTTGGCTACAATATATTTTTCTCTATTATATTCAATGAGCTCAGTTTTGTTGCTGTCAGCCTATAAAGCTGAGTTTTACACTGAGTCACTAAGAGGAAGCAGATGACAAACTGCTCCATTACAAATACTTGCCTTGAGAAGCAACAGTGACACAATGACAGTGGCAAAGCTCGCTTCATCTTTGCTTAACATACAGCTGACAACCCTTCTACAGCACTGTGATGCCTGCACAGTTAGTCTGGGTCTCAATTTTTATTTCATCCCCCAAAGACAAGTGCTGTGGCATGAAATGTCTTATCTGATTTCCCAAAAACTCTTTTTTTGGTCATGAATCCCTAGCATGATATCTCACCAGGAAAATTACTCCCGTATGAAGTCACTATAGCTACATGCTTGTTAGCAAGGGGGAGAAAATAAATATACTGGTGCTATCCTAAACACATTCAAAACCCCATACTCAGAATTTAGAACACAAAACACAAAAGCACAAAGCACACAAAACAAAAAAATGTACCTGATTCTCAGAGAGGCTCCAGATAAGGAGGCAGCCCAAAAACTAATTGCAATTTACTTTTTAACTTGACTGCATAGAAAGATGGCATAGCATATATTTTGGGAAATCATCAGAGCAATTATGCTCTCCCATCAGGATTGCCCATCAGTTCAGCAGCTGGCACTCCCATTGTCAGCAATGCTGCCCAAGGCTTTTTAACTTGGGCATGAAGGATGACCCTGGGCTGGAGCCTGGCACATAAGGGCTCAGGCTGGAAGAAAACGGAGTGAGAGGTGCCAACACTTTGAAAACCAGCAATAAACAGTCAAATTATTGACTGGGAGCAGAAGCAACATAGATGGTGGCTGAGACTTAACGGTGTACTGGTAACTCAAAACATTGCATTTTCTGGGGGCTTCCTACAATTTAGGCAACAGCCAGGTACTGTGGTAAAAGCATTCAAATAGCAGCAAAGTACAGTATGACCTCCAGAGGTGCTGTACGTATCCCCCAGGCATCAGCGGTGTTTGGGATCATATGTAGAAAATGAGCAATCTCTGAGGAAGATGCTTGAACATGGACAGAAGGGCCTGCCTTCAAAATGTAATTGTTTGACTGCTCAAGCCTTATTCCGTTAACATTTCCTACCACCCTCTCATCAGCCAGATTTCCTCCTGCAAGTTACAAACTGTACCCAACGGACCTTGCTGCAGCTCAGCTAGGGCAGGTCCTATGGAAGCAGTGACCCTCTGGTGCCGTACAGCTGCCTGCACGGCTGCACGGGAAGGCTTTTGTGCCTGCCCCACACACGCACCTCAGGCCTACAGTTAAATACTCCTCACTAGATGCCAAACTCACATAGACCAGAGGCATAATAAGCACACTCAGAGCAAGCACTACCAGACAGATTAAGGCGTCGTATGAATCAGGACATACGGAGCACCAGCTTCAGCAAAATCCTTTATATCGATGTCTTCACGTGATGTGGCAGCAGAGGTGGCATCGCAGCCATTTTGAGATGGGAACACCCCAGTTTTGTGCGCTCCCTCAGCAGCACCCTCTAGTTTAACCTGCAGCAGGAACTAAAGCTGCTTCTCCCATGGTCACGTCTATCAGGAAGAAAGAGAGCATCATCACAAAAATCAGTGCCAGTCCACTTCTGTCTGCTCGTCTTATCCCTTCCACACTCACTGCTGTAGGGCACGAACCCTGCTACGGTAACAGCAACAGCTCTAACTACAGACGTTCATCTTCTCTCTTTCCCACCTACAACATCCAGAAGAAATACAGGCTTAATTTATGAAATGACTGGTTGGGAGTCCCATTTCGCCTGGAAATTTTAGGTCAGAAAGCATTCTGTGTGTTTTTGGGAGGTAGTGGGGAAAGGACACTTCTTCAGTTGAAAAAAGCTCCCTTAATTTTCAATGCAAACAAGATTTTAGTCAACCCCAGACTTGCAATGTTAACAATAGGTTTCTTTCAGTATTTTGAACAAACAAAAAAGACACACACCACAGTGAGCAACTTTTTTAAATGTGATTGATTCAAGCTGGGGTGAGCACTAAGCAAACCTCATAGATACCACGCTTGCTTTCTTAGCATACTAACCCCTCACTGCACATAGCTTTCATAACCAAATTCTTTGCCGCATATAAAAGGAAAAATAAAGCTGCACTATGCTGAGCTGCATCTGCAAATTCCAGTGAGTGACCAGCCTCCTTAGGCCTCCTTAAACTCCTACAACATACCAAAATCTCTGTGCATCAGTCAAGACAGCTACATTAGTGCCTTGACACCGAGATGGTTTATGAGCAAGAACATGGAGGTGAGTTTCAATAAATATTATCCTCTATTTACCCTTTTGAAGAGCCATAATGGGAAAGTAAACTGAAAAGTAAAATGAGGATTAACAGAATACACCAAATAAACACAGAAGGCTGATTGGATGTTGAAACACAGAGTCATTTAGGTTGTCAAAAACCCATAAGATCATCAAGTCCAACTGTAACCTAACACTGCCAAGTCCACCACTAAACCATGTCCCTAAGTCCATATCTACATGCCTTTTAAATACCTCCAGGGACGGTGCCTCAACCATTTCCCTGGGCAGCCCATTCCAATGCCTGATAACCCTTACCGTGAAGAAATTTTTCCTAATTATCCAACCTGAACCTCCCCTGGCACAACTTGAGGCCATTTCCTCTTGTCCCATCGCCTGGGACTTGGGAGAAGAGACCGACCCCCACCTCACTACAAACTTCTTGCAGGTAGGTGTAGAGAGCGAGAAGGTCTCCCCTCAGCCTCCTTGTCTCCAGGCCGAACACCCCCAGCTCCCTCAGCCTCTCCTCACAAGACTTGTGCTCCAGACCCCTCACCAGCTCCGTTGCCCTTCTCTGGACCCGCTCCAGCCCCTCAATGTCTTTTTTGTGGGAAGGGGCCCAAAACTGGACACAGCCCTCGAGGTGGGGCCTCACCAGTGCCCAGTCCAGGGGGACGATCACCTCTCGGGTCCTACTCACCACGCTGTTCCTGATCCAGGCCAGGATGCTGGTGGCCTTCTTGGCCACCTGGGCACACTGCTGGCTCATGTTCAGCCGGCTGGCCACCAACACCCCCAGGTCCTTTTCTGCCGGGCAGCTCCAGCCACTCTGCCCCAAGCCTGGAGCGCTGCAGGGGGTTGGTGTGACCCAAGGGCAGGACCCAGCACTTGGCCTTGTTGAATCTGTATTTACAACTCTTTGGGCCCAGCTCTCCAGCCAGTTTTTTACCCAGTGAAGAGTACACCCATCCAGGTCACAAGCGGCCAGTTTCTCCACGAGAATGCTGTGGGAAACAGTGTCAAAGGCTTTACTAAAGTCCAGGTAGACAACATCCACAGCCTTTCCCTTATCCACTAAAGGGGTCACCTTGTCATAGAAGGAGGTCAGGTTAGTCAAGCAGGACTTGCTCTTCATAAAGTCCTGCTGACTGGGTCTGATCACCTGTTTGTCCTGTACGTGCTGTGTGGTGGCACTCAAGATGATCTGCTCCATAACCTTCCCCGGCGCCAAGGTCAGGCCTGTAGTTCCCTGGCTCTTCTTTCTGGCCTTTCTTGTAGATGGGTATCACATTTGCTAACCTCCCAGTCAACTGGGACCTCCCTCTTAGCCAGGACTGCTGATAAATGGTTGAAAGCAGACTAATGTACCCTTGGGTGGATCCTTGGTGTACCCTTGGGTGGATCCCATCTGGGTGCATAGGCTGTGTACGTCTAAGTGGCATAGCAGGTTGCTAACCATTTCCCCTTGGATTATGGGGACTTCGTTCTGCTCTCTGTCCCTGTCTTCCAGCTCAGGGGGGCTGGGTACCCCAAGAACGATTGGTCTTACTATTAAAGACTGAGACTTACAATTAAAGTACCTCAGCCTTTCCCGCATCCTTTGTCAGTGTTTTCCCCTGCATCCAACAAAGGATGGAGATTCTCCTTAGCCCTCCCCTTTTGTTGTGAATGTATTTTTTTATTGTTTTTTACCGCAGTAGCCAGATTAAGTTCTAATTGGGCTTTGGCCCTTCTAATGGTCTCCTTGCATAACCTCACGACATCCTTGTAGTCCTCCCGAATGCCCGCCTTCTTCCAAAGGTCATAAACTCTCTGTTTTGTCCTGAGTTCCAGCCAGAGCTCTCTGTTCAGCCAGGCCAGTGGTCTTCGACCCCGGCTCATCTTTTGGCACATGGGGACAGCCTGCTCCTGCGCCTTTAAGACTACCTTCTTGAAGAATGTCCAGCCTTCCTGGACCCGTTTGCTCTTTAGGAATGCCTCCTTGACTCTGTCAACCAGGCCCCTAAACAGGCCAAAGCCTGCCCTCCAGAAGTCCAAGGTGGCAAAGAGAAGGCTAGCAAATCACTGAAGCAATACTTGCTGTCAGGTGAAACACTCGGTTGACAGGGTAATGTTCTTGAAACAAATCTACCCCCAGTAAAAAAACACCACCCAATCCAAAAAGCACAACTGAAAACAAGTTTAGGGTTCCAAATCACTAATGCTTGCTGTTGTTACAATCTGTTTATCCACCCACAGTGACCAGGGAGTGTTCTTAAGTGATGGCACTGATGTCATTAAGCCCATGTGCTATACTGATAAACTGTTGATTCTAAGTTACAGATTCCTTTGTTACTACAGGACACGCTACTTCATAGCGTCCAATATAATCTAAAATAATTACCAAATACACTTGTACTGTCGTTATGCCACTCAGCGGTGCAGCGCCTTGCCGTGAACAATCATGCTTTACATTGACAAATAAAAAACCACATCCTTTTCCTACACTGCCTGGAGGTGAATGAAAACATCTATGAATGGAAGTATTAATAAATTATCCATTTTTTTTTCCTTAAATTGAATCATTAATCACCTTCAGCTTCTGTTCTGGCAGAACAGATGTGGCCATTTGTCACTGAGAACAAAACTGCAAAGACTCCTTATGTGGAGTAGAATGTCCTACCTGGAATGACTTCAAAAAGGAACTTTCCTGGATTTTCTTCATTGCCGGGATGCTCGATTACTCTGTTGCCAGGCAGAAAGATGGTACCCTAAAAAAAAACCAAAACAACAAACATGGGATTAAAACTCTAGCGTGCTTCTGATACACTAACACTTCTTCTTTTTGGACTGGGTTATACACAAGTTTGTGGCATTGTGCCCGGGCAGCTGACCTCCAAAGTGAGACTGAGGAGGGATTATCTCAAAAGCCACCATCGTAGATCCCCTTCATTAACTGAGGCATTCAATAATGGCTGTAGGGTTTTTCATCTCTTGGGGTTTTGATACCATGCAGATTTTTGTGCTTATCACATGTACTAATTCCACCGTGCTGCTGCACAGAAAATTTGAGACTAAAAGAAATGGTTAGTTTGCCCCTGTCGGTGAAATGCTATGAAGTTGCCTATGTGAGACAGATGAACCTACTGGCTAGACTTCTTGGCTAAAGCCAAAGGGTATGTGGGCAGAAGAGTAACCTCAGTTTGTGGGGTGCATACCCAGTCCCTGCTCTGTGCCCTTTCGCCCTAGCATCCCAGGGAAGCAGTACTGAGGAAACATCCCACTTCCACCCACTGCCAGCACCAGCAGACCAGCACGCCCAAAGCCACAGCAGGCAGAGCCAGAGACCTGTTCAAAGATGCATTTGCTACAGGCAGACAGGTGGCAGATAATCTCTGTGACGGGCACTGAACACCTTTATCACAACTTTACTACCTTGAGAAGGCAGGTGGGGAATTTTGGCTGTGCGTATTTGGTAACGCCAGTTACCAAAACCAATGCCTGCAACCCTCAAAACATTTCTGGGGCTGCCAGTGTGAAGACATACATAACTTTCTTCCCCCCTCCCTCTTTGCGCTGCTGTCACTTGGGATGGACAGGCCAACCCTTTTCTCCGAGAGCTCTTTTTCATTTTCAGCTATTACAGCCCCTCCTAGTACACTATTTCCTCCACAGCTAGCACACAGCCCTTAATGAAATTATGCTGGGATGGCTGTCCAGGGGTAAAATTTCAGAGCGGTATCCTAGAAATTGTATTAGGTACAAGCTCTCTATCACTCTTAATGGGAGATAATACTTACTTACTGATATTCACCAATTACTGCATAACAGGGCCCCTGTCTCCAAAGCAAGCAACTTCTGTAACTTACATGGCTTACATATAGAATATCTCAAGTTGGAAGGGCCCCATTAAGGATCCCTGAGGCCAGCACGGAGCACCATTTTGCATAGTGGCTTCACCAAATGCTGCTTCTAAATATCCGTCAGACCCCTCATCTGATCAGCAGCAAAGATACCCCTGTACAGGGAAAACATCAATTCTGATAGACAGTATTTGTTGCTACAGCCTGTAACCTCCAGTAGAAGCAGAAGCATTTGCAATTATTGCGAAGGCAAGACAAGCAGAATGCCATAGTGTTCTCACAAAGGAGACCTTACAAATTGACAGGAAGAAGTCATCTGAAGAAACAGATAACAAATGGTTCACAAAAATCATTATTTGTACGAGGTGATGCGGGGACTGAGCTCTACACCAGCTTGTCCGTTTATTGCTGTCTGCCAGCAGGTACAGCGTGTCACAGGAAGCCAAAGTGCACAGATATTTTATCAGACCATACAAAATCACCTCCAATAAACACTATGATACTTTTTACTGAAAACAGATGAGACAGAACAGTATTCTGCTGAGGTGTATTTTCAGCAGGCATTAGCAGTTAGGGGCCGCTTTCCCCACTCACTGCACGTACAGAGGCAATATAAGCATCAAGTGCCTTGGTCCAATAGCTCTGCTAGAAGTTATTTTCCTTTGTTCCTGCTAGAAGCAGCAACTGTTAATAGTTGTCACACTGCAAAGTCTTCTGTGACATACCTGATTAGGCAAGAAAGTATCATAAGCAAAAAAGATTTTTAACAACATGTGTGTTATGTCACATGAAATAGGCCATTAAGACTGGTACACTTTTCTTGCCCAGTTTAACTTTCAGCTTGAGCTGGTTTTACCTAAAAAAAGCTCCACCCAGCGCACAGGATGAGCAGACCAGAGTCTTCATTGAGTTAGGTCGGTGGTTGGACTACATGATCTTAAAGGTCCCTTCCAACCTAGACAATTTATGATTCTATGATTCATGTTGGAGCAGATTTCACTGGCTCAGGAGCTTGTGTCAGTGAAGACATACAACATACTTAAGCTAATTATATGTCTTGCTGTTCAATTAAACCAAAATACAAAATTGAGCAGACCTAGCCTACAGCATTGTAAACTAAAATCAGTTTATGAGACGGTAACTGAAAACTGCATTCAACGTTGCTGTCACCTCATTAGCTATAGACATGCTGCAGTCTCACTACAATGTGAGGCTTTCCAATTCTTTGATGTAAAACCCTTTTTGTATTTACTTTACAGTGAGCTGCCTTAACGACAGATTGAGAACGTGAGAACAAAACAGTCATAATATTTATAACTTTATAACCTTCATTTCATAGATGAAACCTATTTCATACTGAAATGGGAAGCCCAAAGCCACACATGATAGCTAAGTTAATATGAAGGGAATCCAGACAGCAACACCATACAGAATATTGCTGTGGTTAAAAAAGAAAACATGTCCTCTAATGGCAATCTTATTTTACTGTCTATTTTCAGAACCGTTATTGGAAACATCAGTGCATGTGAGATACTTAAAAATATACTTGTATATAAGTTTTCTTAAATAAGAAACTAGCAGCGTTTGTGCAACGTGCACCTGGATGCCCCAGACTCGCGGGGAAAGCCTAAGAGGGACTGCAGCTCTTTCACTTCCCATTCTGTCTGCTTTCACACCCACCACACTTCCCCTTCAGTCAGTTCTGTAGTTATCTCCCGTAGTTATCTACATAACTGTACCAAGGCCATCTGGAGTGTCCCTTTGTTTAGTTTCTCAGCAGCTACTAGTGCGTTTCACGGGAGCAGGCTAACAGCCAGGGACCACGTTCGTACTGTGACAAAGCCCCTGTGGCCCCTTACGTGGCTCAGCCCCGGCCGCTGGGTATCTCGTACGAGCAGGGGGGGACCCCAGGCCCCACGTCACTGCCAGCCCCCTTGCTCAGTTGTCTTTCTGGGCCCTTAAGGTGCAACATCTGGCCCGTCCCTACAGCTTGGGTAATCCAAAGAGTACGGACTATCAGAGAGTTGCAAAGGTTCAACAAACTAAAGCTCGGGTTTTTCCCTTGAGTCTCTAATTCAGGGGGAAATAAGAGAAAACCAACTATACAGTCTAAGACAGCTAACAACTAATTTGCACGTAAAAGATGAAGGTGTTTTCCAGAGGAAACACATGTTTTGACTTGGGTATCAGTGCATGTCAATGTTCCATAATTAGAAGACTTCACATTGCTTCACATCAAACTCTACAAATCACTGAAAACTGTTTAAAAAAAAAAATCTCAACACAAGACTACGGATTGGACCAGATTAATATTCTGACTTCAAAAAAGAGAAAGAAAAAAACCTGGCGCAAGCAGGGAACAAGACATGCAGGCTACAGAAATACAGAAAAACAGAAGTGGGAGAAAAACATGGCCCCGATCCAAGTCCCTCCTCGCTCCCATTGCCATTCTGTGCCTCCCCCAGGTCAGCAGCTTTGTGCAGAGCTCCTGCTGTGATAAACCCGCGTTGGTTTTCTATTTCCAGCAGTTCTGTCTTTACCAGGGCAGTTCTGTTTCTCCAGCTGAGCACTGAGTTTGACTCATAGGATGAAGGAGAAGTTTGGGTTGCTCAAGAAGCATTAGCCTTTTCCCTAACCAAGTATCAAGCCCACTTTTAAAGAAGTGTCTCACACTTTCACTGAAGTACGGTACAGCTTCAAACCAAAGATAACCTAAATAGCAAAACAACGTTTTTGTTAAAATCATAAATCTGCAAATACAAAGCCTTTAACTGAAGAAAAATTACTACTCAGTTAACAAAGTGCCTGATAAAATACTGCAGTGCAGCAGCAATGACATAAATCTGCTTTAGATTACAGTCACAGCGTTATAGTCCTGCTCAAAGAGATGTTTTATCCCACACTGGTCCCCTGCAACACCTTCTGCCATTCGCAGATGAAGTTCATGAGGAAGCACAGAAGAGGAGACAGGATGGCCACCACACGAGTGTTTCACGGCAACCATCTGAAAGATGGTATTTCTGTTTGGCACACTCTGTGTAACACTCTAACAGTGAAGCAACCCTGTGCCTCTTTCTCTCTCTTTTTCATTACTCTTCCCCAGGTTTACTTACCCCAGCCCTGTTTGAACTTCATTTTCTGAAGCTGTGTTCAAAAGATACCAGGTTTTCCCCAAGAAAGCTTATGATAGAAGCAATTCCCTTGCCTTTAAGATGCTGACTGGCAACTAGGAAGACAAATACATGATTTTCAATACCTCTGGATGGATTTTACTCAAAAAGCATGTAGACACTTGAGGAAATTAACTGCTTTCTTGCCATAATAATGTCTTCAGCATTTATTCTAATACAGTTCCCCAAGGCTCAACTGCTCTATTTGCTTGCTCATAGTTTGTCCTGCCACCCCTTAAAAAAGTTACTTCAGAAGTCCACAGCTATATCAAACGTTCTTCTTGCCCTTCCAACTTTGATGATTTATCAAAGATCACTGAATTCTACTTCAGCTTTCAAGGTAAGTGCTGCATTTACGTATCTGTTTTCCTTGTTTCACGGGAAATTCTTCCCAGGAATTCTTTTCTGGTTCTTCTGTATAGCTTCAGTTAACTTAGAGGATCTTCACATAGTTTCTTCTTCTTTCTCTGTTGCTAGGGGTTGGGTAACCAGTTAACCATGACAACACAGAAGTGGCTGTGTTGGTTTGGCAGCAAAAGTTTCCAGGGTTTTAACCCTGCCAGGGTGCAGCCCGGCTACTCACTCCTCTCTGAAAGAAGGCTCCCAAATCAGCTGGACTTTGTCCCTTAGAAAAAAAGAAAGTCTTCAGAAATAGTGCTAAGAAGGTCAGCAGCCCACGATCAACTACTATTCCCCATGCCAAGCCCTCTCCCTTCCTAGGTGGTGCCAAACTAAACTACTCCACAGCTTTGAGAAAAGGTTTGCTCAGAAAGGGAGGAAGGGGTAGAGAAGCATCAGCTTTCAGAGAGGCAGAAAGATCATCAGCCAAGAACCAGGCAGCTGATGGGGAGGATTAAGAGGCAGAAAGGATTTTTGGGTACATGTGTCTGTTGTATGATTCAGGCGTGTACAACGCAGCGCCGTTCTACGGTTTCTTTTGTCACTGTTGTTGTTTCTGGAAAGTCTTGAGTGTCATACTTAAGAACAACTGAGCACTTCAACTTGGATGGTATCTTAGACTGAAAAATACCACATTTAGGGGAAAATAGTCTGAATGTCAGTAGTATTTACAAGGTGGCAGCATGAAAGACAACCACTGTATTTCACAGAAAAGCTTGTTAATCAACCTAGATTAAATAATATACCTCATACATGCACATACATACGTGTATATGTCTACATGCACATACAGATGTGTACGTGCACTGTGAATTCATGCACAAGCGATGCATAGCAAAGAAGGATAAAGTGAACAAGAAAGATGGTATCAGTTTAACTATAAATCCTCATTCCTCACATAACTACTGGATTTGCCCTTAAACTATCACAAAAATAGATTATCTCAAGTCCAAGCGAGCCCTTTTCACTGTCAGGAACCTACAGACATCAGGTGAGGAGGAAAATTGACAGCACAGGCAGAAATCCATTTATACTGAGGTCAATAATGACACCTGCATTGTGCCCACTTAAAAATCCAACTCGATTTCCACCATTACAATGGTATTTCCAAGATCCCAGTAAAATCACTTGCTGCAGAAGGGCAGAGCAACTCCGAAATCCAGCTCTTTCCTTTACCTGTATTTCAAACTGGGACCTGGGCGAGTGAACCAGCTGGCTCCGAATCCCAGACCAGCGCTGCGGCAGAGGCAGGGAACTGCCCCGGCTGCCTCTAGCCGGGCAAAGCCCAGCAGATCCCGAGCGCTCTTGGCACAGCGTGCCCCAGCAGCACTCGCAGCACGCTGGCCGACGCGGCTCGGCTGGCTTTGTCCAGCGCGGTGCCTCTGCTTTGATTTCACCCGTGTGCAGCTCTGGCGTTTGCTGTCACCGCGTACCAGGAAAGCCAACTTACTTTTAGAGCCTCAGGCTGCAAACAAAGCATCCTCTGCCAGAGGCCAGCTCTTTGCTTCAAATCACTGGGCTCTCTATCTAATTAAAAAACAATGGTTGATTTCAAAACATTTCAGTCATTCCCGTTGCTGTCCTACAGTTAGAATCTATCAAGTAGTTTGGTGGGATTACTTCGCAACAAATCTACAGACGGGTAGGCACCATGAGCGAGCCTAAAACGTTGTCACTGTGACTCAAGCAGCGCAGATGCTCTGGGTGCTCATCTCCAGTGATGTCTTGAAGCTACGTAATTCCTGTTCTTCAATTTAAACAGAAAATACTTTTGTCCAGAGATCTCTTAGCCCTCATGTTCATTAGGAGTTTTAAATCTTACTGGTAAACACTATATGGTATGAAGCTGCGGCAAGGGAGGTTTAGATTAGATCTTGGGAAGAATTACTTTACTGAAAGAGTGGTCAGGCACTGGAAGGGCCTGCCCAGGGAGGTGGTGGAGTCACCATCCCTGGAGGTATTTAAGAAACGTGTAGACATGGCTCTTCAGGGCATGCTCTAGTGCCCGGGATTGTTGGTTTGTGGTGGGGTGTTGTGTGTGAGGTTGTGGGTGTGGGGTTTAGTTGGTGGGTGCTTTTTTTTTTGTGTGTGGGTTTTTTTTGGGTTTTTTTTTTTTGTTTGTTTGTTTGTTTTTGTGTGTTGTGGGTTGTTTTTGTTTTTTTTTACGTGGTTGGACTCGATCTCAAAGGTCCCTTCCAGCCACTAAGATTCTGTGATTCTGTGATAAAGAGAACAAGTTTTAGTGATTTTACTGAATTGCTGCTGTCATATATACGTAACGTCAGCTTTTCTAGCACACATGACAAAAGTGGGAAAACAAAGTTAATACAAGCCATAATTATAAGAGAATGAAGGAACCCGATGTTATCTTGTAATACTTTTTTTATTATAAGAGAATAAGACTTTTTGATATTTTTTTTTTTTTTACAGTGGATTTTTACACCACTTAAGCAAGCAAAGCTCTGGAAGAAGTACAATTAGCGCAAGAGGTAATGCAGTCTCTGTCTTGCAGTTACTGCAGCCATTTAGGGTTTTGCAGTGTGCACAGGGAGAGAACCACAAGCGCTACCGAATCTGAGGCATCGGGGGCGGGGGTGGGGTTGAGAGTGGGGATTTTAGGGGTTGTGTCACGTGCCAGGAATGAAGACAGAGGAGGACAGAGAAATTATAAAGGAAATAGGGTTGGTTGGATAACAGTCAGTCAATACACAGCAAACACACATTTTTCTGGCATAAACTCCATTGCATTGGACATGGAGGACCTCTCCTACGACGACAGGCTTTCTCCCTTTCAAAAAGGGAAAAAAGGAAGAGCTGGGGAACTACAGGCCAGTCAGTCTCACCTCTGTGCCTGGCAAAATCATGGAGCAGATCCTCCTGGAACCTCTGCTAAGGCACATGGAAAATAAGGAGGTGATTGGTGACAGCCAACATGGCTTCATGAAGGACGAGTCATGCCTGACCAATCTAGCGGCCTTCTACGATGGTGCTACAGCATTGGTAGACAAAGGGAGAGCAACAGACGTCATCTGCCTGGACTTATGCAAAGTGTTTGAGGCTGTCCCGCATGACATCCTGGTCTGTACACTGGAGAGACACGGATTTGATGAATGGATCACTCGGTGGATCAGGAACTGGCTGGATGGCCGCACTCAAAGGGTTGCAGTCAACAGCTCAATGTCCAAGTGGAAGGCAGTGACGAGTGGCATTCCTCAGGGGTCAGTACTGGGACCAGTGCTGTTCAACATCTTTGTCAGAGACGTGGACAGTGGGATTGAGTGCACCCTCAGCAAGTTTCCGATGACACCGAGCTGTGTGGTGCAGTCAACACACTGGAGGGAAGGGACGCCATGCAGAGGGACCTGGACAGGCTTGAGAGGTCGGCTCGTGCAAACCTCATGAAATTCAACCAGGCCAAGTGCAAGGTCCTGCACCTGGGTCACGGCAATCCCAAGCACAAATACAGGTTGGGCGGAGAATGGATTGAGAGCAGCCCTGAGGAGAAGGACTTGGGGGTGTTGGTGGATGGGAAGCTCAACAGGAGCCGGCAATGTGCACTGCCAGCCCAGAAAGCCAACTGCATCCTGGGCTGCATCAAGAGAAGCGTGGCCAGCAGGTCACGGGAGGTGATTCTACCCCTCTACTCTGCTCTGGTGAGACCCCACCTGGAGCACTGTGTCCAGCTCTGGAGTCCTCAGCACAGGAAGGACACAGACCTGTTCAAGGGAGTCCAGTGGAGGGCCATAAAGCTGATCAGAGGGCTGGAGCACCTCTCCTATGAAGACTGGCTGAGAGAGTTGGGGTTGTTCAGCCTGGAGAAGAGAAGACTCCAGGGAGACCTTATTACGAGCTTCCAGTACCTAAGGAGGGTCCTACAGGAGAGATGGGGAGGGACTCTTTATCAGAGAGTGTAGTGATAGAATGAGGGGAAACAGTTTTAAACTGAAAGAGGGGAGATTTAGACGAGATCTCAGGAAGAAATTCTTTAGTGTGATGATGGTGAGACACTGGCCCAGGTTGCCCAGAGAAGCTGTGGCTGCCCCATCCCTGGACGTGTCCAAGGCCAGGTTGGATGGAGCTTTGAGCAACCTGGTCTAGTGGGAGGTGTCCCTGCCTACGGCAGGGGGTTGGAACTCAATGATCTTGAAGGTCGCTTCCAACCCAAACCATTCTATGATTCTACGGCAGGTTGAGAAAGCTGGGGTTGCTCAGCCTGGAGAAAAGAAGGCTCTGGGAAGAACTTACTGTGGCCTCTCAGTTCTTAAAGGAAAGATGGGGACAAATATTTTAGCAGGGCCTGTTGCAATAGGATAAGGGGTAATGGCTTTAAACTAAAAGAGGGAATATTTAGGCTAGATATTGGGAAGAAATTTTTTTACAGTGAGGGTGGCGAAACACTGGCCCGGGTTGCCCATAGAGGTGGTAGATGCCCCATCCCTGGAAACATTCAAGGTCAGGTTGGACGGCGCTCTGAGCAACCTGATCTAGTTGAAGATGTCACTGCTCACTGCAGGGAGGCTGGACTAGACAACCTTTAAAGGTCCCTTCCAACCCAAACTATTCTATGATTCTATGATATTTTCTTGTCCCACTAGGTTTACACATTATTCCAGTTTGTTTCTGTTGAAGAACAAGAATTGTCATTCAGTTCTCAGGAATTCTGCAAACAGGAGCATAGAGGAGATTTTTCCTTTACCTAGGGAAAGGTTCAAATCTACCTCATAGCTTAATTTTCTGAAGAAGTAGTAAATTCACCTCTGTGGTGGTAAATACCATAGGCACTGTTTGCTTGGCAATGAGCACCAAAACATTTATTCTGACACGAGAGACGGAACTGGAAATTTTACTAGGATACGATTACAGTTTCTTTAAAGATTTTTTCTAGCTCTCCTGGCACACATTTCACTGAATGGTTGAGTGCCTCTCTCTGCTTGAGAGGAACTTCTTTCATCAAGAATGAAGCAACCTTGGCTTGTGCAGCCACTAGAAAAAAAATCCCTTTTTGTTCCAGAGGAGAAAGAAAGCTCATACCAAGTTAAGCTGTAACACCACAAAAAATTAAGTTTCCTAAACCCAGAGACTAGATACAGGCACACTGCATCATGCCTATGGTTTTGTCTAGGAAGGGCAAGAGAGAAGAGTGACCATTTCCTGACAATTTGTGACACAATGTCCGAAATTATTAGAAGCTTTTTCCTCTTTCTGAATCTGTTTCCCAGCACCAACCTTTACCTTACAGTTGAAAGTAAAACTGAATGTGCTCTCTTCCCACTTCTAAATTCTGCCTGCTATTTTAAAGAGCTTCAGACAGATCTTGGATTAGTACGAAGCAGCTTTCCTTTCTAAAGCAGATTTTCTGTGGTATCTAGAGCTTTTACGCCTCTATTTTACCCACCCTCTCCTGGCTTCTCCCTAATGAATGAGCTTATTCAATTATACGTCGCCAGCTTCAGTCGGAAACACTGCTGCTCCTGCAGAGATTTTGCTTTTCTTTCCCGAGTTTGTCACAGGGGGCAGAAGGAGCTGGGGAGACAGTGACAGGGGGTAAGGCAATTCGTGAGTGATGCTCTTGAGGGTTATCTTGGGCTTGAAGGCACGGCGTGCATCTGCTCACACACAAGCACTTCCAGAAGGAGTAATGAGGTCTGTGATTCAGGAGAGGGGACTAAGCTTATTTAACAGAACAGGCCAGGTCACAGGGTCCAGCGACTAAGAGACTGTGGGAGCTCTACAATATAAGTTGCCTTCCTGGGGAACCCACCGCAATTTCGACAGCTTACAGAAAGGACCCCTGGCTATTTTCTGAAGGCAAAGAAAGAGGAGACACGTATAAATAAGTTCAGAGACTGCACTGAATTTGAGGACTCGTGACTACAAGCTAAGCTCATGGTTAGATGCACGCATGCAAGTTTTGATAAAATTAGGCTTTGTGATGATCATTAAATTTTGATCAATAGACAACAACGGGACTGAATTACTACAGAAGAGAAAGGCAGCTATGAGAAATCTTACTTCCAGTAGCTCTGGTCAATAAGAACTTCAGCTTATTATTAGATAAAACTATTTTCCCAAGGAAAAAAGCCAATAAAGCACAAAGTATCAGAACACAGAGGACCAAGTCTTACTTTACAGATCTCTTTTGCAAAGGAAATTTACTGACTTCTAGACCTGAGAACATCTAGGCCAAAACAATGCAATTATTCCCCAAAAGGATGATATTTGGCAGGAGAAAATTTCAAGTATGGTCTCTCATTTATATACACAGCTGTCCGGTGACAGTCTTGACAGATACAGCAACACTGTGAGAGAAGGTAGCATATATGATTGAGCAGGTTAAATCGAGTCAGTCATTAAGTACTGAACTGCACAGTTTTCAAGATAAGATCCAGAGGGAAAAACAAGGCCCTAAAACTGACCTTTCTATTCCATCTTGGTTTCTTTTCTTATTTTGAAAAGGTGGGTAGCCCGTGGTCACTGCATGCAGTTGTCTCACTCCAAGGGTCAAATGGATATCATTTATACACTCTAGTTGGTTTAATTCCCATAGCTGATGGAAAGGATTAGGATCTAGTCCGTGATGGACAGGAAAACATTTAGTTACCAAAACTGCTAACGATAACCCAGCGCTTTGCTGGGTCTCATTCTGAATTATGCTTTCACATTGCGGGAGGATTAATTTAGGGGGAAAACAGTCTAACGCTCTGTGGAAACACTAACAACACTACAAGCTTGTTGGAAAAAATACAGCTGGATAATTACGGTTGGCTTTCAAAGCAGACTGTCAATACCTGACCCACTGTAACAGTTAACAAATGAATGTAAGTGACCCGAGCTTATACACAAAACTGAAAGGAGCACACGTCACCCTGGAGCACAGAGAGCGGAGCAACACACAACTCGTCTGTTTGCCTCCGAGCTGGAACAGCCCCAGCCTGGGACCCTGAGCGGGCAAGTGGGTGCAGACCCAGCAGAGGGAAGGCAGAGAAACCAACGCCGTGACCAGAGCGCTAAAACCCATAACCCTTCTCTCAAAGCTGGCCAGGGGGCCCAAAGGAGCTGATGTGTTTTGCTCCAAAATAACCGTGTGCTTCAGCGCAGTAGCTTGCCATCATTTTCTGAAGATCACCAACGAAGACTAAAAGAAAAAAGAATCATAGAATCATCTAGGTTGGAAGGGACTTTTAAGATCATCTAGTCCAACCATCAATCTAACTCTGATAATAAAAAAAAAAAACAACCCAAAAAAAACACCCAAAAAAACCAAAAAGAAAACCATACAAAAGAACCCCCCACATCACTAAACCATGTCTCTAAGCACTATGTCAACCCATCTTTTGAAAACCTCCAGGGATGATGCCTCAACCACTGCCCTGGGCAGCCCATTCCAGTGCTTAATAACCCTTTCAGTGTAAAAATTTTTCCTAGTATCCATCTGAATCTCCCCTGGTGCAACTTGAGGCCATTTCCTCTTGTCCCATCGCCTGGGACTTGGGAGAAAAGACCAATGCCATACAAATAATAATCAAATAAATTCAGTAATTAAGATTTCGCCATTTCTCAGTCCCAGCAAACCCTGCCAGAGCGGCCTTTGCAGGGGAGGGAGCTGACTCAGGTGTCTCAGGCAGGTTCACAGGGGACCCTGCTACACCAGCCAGCAGGAACCCTGCCTTCACTCCAGTTTAGCACCAGAAGAAATCTCCTTTTACTATCACTTAAATACAGTTACCGTTTTCCAACTTACAGTCAGAAAAACATACAGTCAGAAAACCAGCAGTGGCTACAATCATGGTCAGGTAAATCCCAAGCGGAGGTCAGACTGCTTCTGACCATCAGAAATAATTTACCACTTTCAGAGTTTCTCATCTAGGATCATTATCCTTCACACAAACACACACCCCTTTCTTCAGCTTTTCTTATTGGCTTAGCTTACGGTAACAGTCTTGCTTCTGACAACTTCTATTACTCTGCTTTTATAAAGCCTACCAAAACAAGAGAAATAATTTTTAAATATACAAACCCCACCTTTGTTCTCTGGGGCCAGTGTGAACAGGGGAAGAAACAGTAGCCAGCTGGAGAGCACAGCCTTGAGAGACTGAAGCCTTCAGCTCCGAAGCACTTCAAATACAGATAAAGACAAGTATTTATCAGGAACGATTAACACAAAACTATTCTTGCCTTGGGAAAAGACATGATTCAAATCAGTTTGTTCTGGTTTGGTTTTTTGTTTGTTTTATGACTTACTAGTTGAATTTAAGAAGTACAATCCTTTCCAAGCCCAACATATAGAGGTTTTTTCCAGGAAAGCTATACGTGGCCAAGCATTCCACCTGAGGACAATTCACTTCCAGGGCAGTATGTAGTAAAGGTTGAAGCTGCTGCAGGTTTCCTAGGAATTACCCATAAAGTGCAACTTTCACAGCGTAAGTAAAGAAAGGTGGCAGACAGAGACATGGAAATGGGAATATGATTCCACTCGAGTAGTTTCTTTTTGTGTGCAAATATTCTTGTTGGCTTTTGGCTAGCAGGAATATTCCAGTGGAGTTTGCCTGTCATGTATATGTCATCATCTTGCAGTTTTTTATTAAAGAAAAAAAATCAGTTTCTCATGGAAATATTTTAGAGCTTAATGGCAAGGGTTATCTTTCTTTTGCAAGTGTTTTTTAATGCCTATATTGCTTGTTGTTTTAACATCTATACTTTGTTTATGTTTTGTCTATATAGTAAATGTTTTATCAGCATGGCCTAGAAGTGCTACTGTGCTACAAATACCACATTGACACAAATTAAATAGCTTATTTAGCTTTCTGGCATCTAGTGTAAGATACTCTGTTTGTCCTTGTCTAAGGGATTACATTAATTAGCAGCGATCCCATCTCACAGACACTGGGGTCATGTCTTCTGTGCTACCTGATCAATTAACACAACCGGAAAACTCTGATTCGCTGATTACAAATAACTTCTCAAGCAGTACTATTTGTGTAGAGTAGGTATTTTTCCAGATTTTACTTTCAGTTCATCATATTAGTCTCCTTCTTCCACCCTGTGATACTGTTTCCAATTTAAAGCTGGACTCAGATAGTTTCTCAGATTTATAACTATTCTGCATCACACATTTTTATAGCTTTTGCATATGATCTAGCTGCTTCTTAATCAAAGTATTAGTGATGTGTTGAAAAGTATCCTTAAATATTTGTCTTTTGCAACCTAAATATTGAGCAGAGAATTCTGGCTTATTAAAAGCTGCCTTAGGAACGGAACCGTTTGATCCTTGGTGCATGCGAGCATACAAAACACTGACAGCCTTTATAAAGACACTGAATTTGCCATGGAAAGCTGATGATGCTTTTGGAAAGACAACGGCGTGCTAAAAACTAGACTTTTGGGCAAAACAGATCCCTACATAAATATACCTAGGAATTAAAACATACTTTCACAACTTGAGGTGGAATTTTGGAGAGACGACATAAATCAAACACTTGTATTTTCCCCCAGAAGTTACTGCCCGGTGCCACAGCTGCCTTAATGCTTTCCTACCTGCTCGGAAGAAGGGAAGGAGGAGCTTTGTAGAATACAGGTCTTGGAGGTTTCACTGTACAAAAAGAGTTTTCCATTACATTTATGTGAGGCTCCTCAGAATACAATCATTTGATGTGCTTTTTGAGGACAATACTTAAATTACTAGCTATGTAAGAAGGAGTGCCAGATACCCCCTAATTTTAATAATTACAAAATCAAGGCAGGATTAAGTGGGAGCTGGTTGAGGTCAAGTCAAGTACCAATGGATCACAGTGGCCCCAAACCTCTGGACCAGTTCAGTTATGCAGAACACATGCAGATTTTCTGCAATTTTGCTTGCACAGGTCCGGGTGAGGGGGTTTTTTTGTACACGTGGTTTCTTCATAATCCTCAACAGGCACCCTGCATTCGGAGCTCTGTCAAGTTGCAGCAAGACCATGAACTGATCTGGATCACAAAATCAACTTTGGATAATGCAAAAAACCACTCAAAGACCATCGCAAACAAATCCTCTCAGCCCTAGTTTAATTGACCTATTGTTCCCCCTGGGATATCCCTCTCCTACTTATCTCCTTTGACAGCCAGGACAGGAAGGCCAGTTTGCTACTCCAGGAGGAATTTACAAAGTGCATGGTGAAAATTATAGTCACAGGCTACCACAGCCTGAAAGGGGTACTCAAAAGGTGACCATGGAAAAAAAAAAAAAGCCCTCTTTTCCAGACTTTATCTCAGCAGTTTAGCTCTAAGGACACTATGGGAGACTATATCCAAAGCCTTGACGAAACCGAGCTATACAGTTGCTCCCTCCATATCCAAAAGGCTCCAGAAGGACTCGCTCCTGGACCTTGCCAGGGACTGCAGGGAGGCCGACCTTTTAAATTAAAGGTGTCTTAAAAATAGCCAATATTTTTCAAGATTATGCTGTCTCAAAATAGCATTTACTTCAGTGAAAATAAATAAGATTTTCATAATCTGGATTTTTACTCACTTCTAATAACACTGAAGGTATTTTACAACATTCTGTAAAGGTACAGCGAGAATAACTGAGTGTACTTGGGATTGTTACAGCTTTTTATGGGATTTCATATTTAAGTACAAACCCACCATCTCTAAGCTTTTCCATAAGGTGGTGTGACAAGCTTCCTGCAGACTTGTTGGGGCAGGGGGTGTATCTCGCAGAGTTCCAGACAGTCTAGGGTAAAAATGGATTCGGGGTGACTGGAGGCCAACATTATTAACTGCACTGTAGCAGCTGCTCTGTTCCACACCATATTAATATAAATAGTTTAGATTCCATGTTGCTATTTTAATAAATTACCAAAATATAAATGACCATGAAGGTCCTCGCAGTCCGCAGGAGAGACCGCAGCATCCCCTACGAAAACGGAGGATGAACAGCACTTCATGCAAGAGGAGAAACTAAGAGAAAGTTCACACAGCAGGTGAACAGAAACAAAACTGCAGGATTTCTGGCAAACACACCGATACTTTCACCACTGGACCGCTCCCTGCCTGGAGTTATTCTGAAAAGGGGCCTTTCTCCTCCAGCTAACAAGAAAAAATAGTTCATAAGAGTCATCTGCTGTCAACACCCCGGAATCTGCTTGTTTGAAAGAGAGATAGCTCCTGAAGTTTTAAGCATTTTTAGACACACATTTATTTCTGTTGCACATTTATTTTCTTCAAAGTGAAAACAAGCACCAGTCTGCAAGTAAAAATGTTTACTTTGGAGCCTAACCAAGAGTGGCCCCATTTTCTGGCACGCTCACAGCTACGGAGCACACTGCCTACAGCTGGAGCCTGGGATCATCATGGTACTGATTAGGACACAGCAAGAAAAAGGGAGGGGATATCTCAAATTCAGAGTTCCTTGTGAAAACTGTCACATTATTTTGTCTCATGGGACAAAAATATAGTTCAGCCAAAAGAAAAACAGAAAAGCTCCTGAATTCCAATCTCATGCTTGAGCCATTGGCTCAAGGCTGCTTCAACAGGCTACTTCAAAGCCTACTGAAGTCAGAACAGACAATGAAGGTAATTAATGAGGTTTCATTACTGTTTTTAAGGATTTAATTTTACCACTCCTGTGCTGTTACCAATGGCTACTATTGATCGTGCCCATTTGCCTGTCTACCTCACAAATCTCTTCATGGCTTTCTCCCCTCCTATTTTACCTCCTTACCTACTGCTTTTACTTTTCTACCACGTTTCTGCCTTCTACATCCCTTCTACAACATCAGGGAGTTTCAGCCTGGTCACTACACAGCTTAACTAGAAGTTGAGTATTATTTATTCAACCAGAAAAGCTTTCCACATCCACAGTAAGTAAAGGACAATGAAGGAGCTACAAAACAAGCATCCACTGTGCTACTGGATGGAAAACAAGAGTGGTGATTCACCGAAGAGCGCAGGAAAAAGGATCCTAGTAGGTTGCAATCTTCCAAACTGTTGCCAATCTAAAAGGCTCTTAAGCAACACGCTTAACTCATCAGTGGTAAAAAACCAGCACATAAGTTTTCTGCAAACTCTCAGAGGATGGCATTTGTCCTTATGCAGGTGTTTCAGACCTGACATATTCCACATCTAATTTCCATCTGAAAACAGGCTGCAGAAAGGAGACTTGGGTGAGCTTTTCTCCCGCTGCTACAAAAACACCCCTCCACTAATATTTAGTGAATCAAAGGCTTTCTCTCTCTCATACAGAGAAACATAACATCCTAGTACATTTTTGGTTTACTCTGAGAAACATCATCTTCTGTTTTAGAAAATCCAAAGGAACTAATTTCCCATTAACCTCATGGCACAACATGAGTTTGAGCATCCTTCAGCTCTTGACAAAACACCACCGTGTCCCTGTTGCTTTGAACAAAAAGCCCATCCCCATGGCTGCACAAAAGAGCTGCACAAAAGCCACATTTAAGATTTAATGGTCTTCCTCACCGGTTTGCTACAATTCTAAAACACAGTTGCTCCACTTAGAAGCATTTGCTAAACAATATCTCAAAGTGCTTGAGATAAGGGAAGTCTCAGCTAAGGCAAGTGACAGCATTAATTTGGCTTTTTCTGTTAAATAAAGAACAGTTCATTAAAATCTTTAACAGGTGGCAGGTTTGACAGCTCTACTGTTTGTAGGCTCTAGACAGATTTATCATGCCTTCGGTTTAAAAACATTTATATCAACGCATTTGCTGAGATAAATTATTCTGTTCACAAAAGCATCCTGTTCAAGGCTGCTGTTTTAACTGTTGCATCAATCAAACTATGTTGTGAAAACGTTAGCATCAATTTTGCCAATCAGCATCCCGTATTTATAGCTTTTGAGCTCTCTTCATTAATTTCCTATTCCAGTTCTGGTAATTTTTACATTTTAATCGACAGTCATCAAGGAAATGCTGAACACAGACTGGTTAACTCATTTAAGGCAGCCGGACAGGTACCCAAGCGAAGCAGAGAGTTGCAGGTGAGCTGTTTCTGAACATGCCCCGTGGCAATCGAAGAAGAGACATCTAGACGCCCAGGCAGACGTTGGCATTGGATAGGGGGTTGGTATGAAATGCTGCTTCTATGAAAAAATAAGACTTCAGCCATCTCAAAGCTTTTCAGTGAACAGCTGTCCTGGGAAATATCTGACTAAAGGAAAAGGGATTATGCTGCTATCCTTTCCCATTTTTTCTCAGAAACTCAGTTTTTTCTGTATGCACCCAGATGCGCAAAAGCCAGGCACAATGCCCACCTTTTCCAACGGGCACCCAAAGGAGAGGTCCCTCCTGTGGGACAGGTCAGGGGAGACTGGGTGCACATAACCCCTTGGGACAGCAAAGTGGTTAAACATTCCCACTGTAGAGGAAGAACACCAGAGCCTCACATCCCAGATGCCATCCCAGATCCTAAAGGCAAAGAACCTGTCACAAACGCTGGCTATTTAGAGTGACAAACGTTTAAGTACGTATACTATGAAAAACTAGTTCAACCCAGTGAGGCACTGAGTGACAGTCTAAATCTAAAAGACAGAAGACTTCGGTTCAAACTCATTTTCTGCCTGCATCAGTGGAGGTATCTGAAGAGAGGCTTGGAGCTACGCAGAACGAAGCAAGTTGTCATTTCAGTTAGGATCCACTGTCAGAGCCCCAGTCAAGCACTGGGACCCCGTGGAATACGCTTAGCACAAACAGAACAAAAAAGCTCTCCAGCCTGAGAGCTCCCTTCAATTGCAAGATGATAAACATTATAGTCACTCCAACACAAACAGTGCCAAGTTCATTTGAAGCAACAGTATCCATCTATTTTAGCAGGGTTTGTGTTAGGGAACAAAAGGCCATTTTCCAAGACTTTGAATTAGAAACCCCCATCTCTAAACCTCCTCCTTTCTCTCTCATAAGAAGAATTTGTATCCATGATTGCCCCAGGGAAACTCTTCTTTCTTTCTTTCTTCTTTTTTTCCCCTTAAAAGCAGAGAAGATCAACTGATGAGATACTATTCCACTCTAGGGGATTGAGTAGCTTTTCATTTTGAAACACAAATTTGTACTACAATTTAATGAACTCCCCAGTATAAGATAAAGGCTTGTGTTCCCATTTATGCAAAGATTAAAAAAGCTTCAAGTGCTGAGAAGAAACTTAGGATAAGGAAAATTATTTTTGAACACAAATGGCT
Organism: Limosa lapponica baueri; assembly: GCA_002844005.1. NCBI lineage: Eukaryota > Metazoa > Chordata > Aves > Charadriiformes > Scolopacidae > Limosa > Limosa lapponica. The sequence continues at coordinate 273,644 of KZ505933.1, forward strand.
TTATCATCTAGGAAAACTAATGCAAGTACCAAAGCCTGCAAAAGCTCCCATCTGATATTTGGTACACCGTCCTCGTCACTGAGTTTCAGAGCATTTTAACAGATACACAGCTGTTTCATACCATATATTCAAGACTTAAGATATCTCTGGCCAAGAGGCCTTTTAAGTATCACTGCCAGTCAAATGAACAACAGCCACCATCAGCCTTGTGGGATTCTTGTCTCTATTATTAAACTGAGACAGCTACAGCATCTATCCAAAGGGTGGGTAGGAGACAGCCTCTCATTATAGACACTATCGGCATTTTTGGGCTTCTGTCACTCATTATTATTCACATCATGGTACTATTGAGAGAGTCGCAGTCTGTCCTGGTCCACGCTGCCCTGTGCAACGCCTTTGCAACGCCCAGACATTGGAAAGTAAGACAGCGGATGTCAGAGCAATAACCACCAAGCCCTTTTTGGCATTTGAACTTTTAAAAACTATCAACTACCCTTTTGTCACCTATCCAACATCAACTCCTAACTTGATATTCAAAAGGATGAGTTCAAAAACTGAACTGTCCTCACTTCCGCGGGGGAAAAGGACCCATCTGATAAACCCAAGTTGAATAAAGGCACTGCCACGGACCTGCTGTATTGAAGTTTCTTATACTAATCGGTCTGGCACTGTCCCAGTTTCTTGTCCACTGCACTATGCTCTATGTAGCTGGTACAAACTTCAGCTGTTAAAGAGCAAAAAGCATTTTTACGTGCCTCACTGCTGATAAAGAGTTAAATGTCTTGTTTATAGGTACTCTGGCAAGACTCCTCTCAACACACTTTTAAACGGCCCAGTCCATTTTAACAACCTTGGAATGATTCTTGATGGAGACTAGGATCAATGAGTCCATCAAAACCAGGGTTCAGCCATTAAAAACAAGAAAAGCCCACCACCACGCAAGACCGCTGTGTTAGTCCACACAGTGTTGGTGCCAAATCCAGGGGCAGCACCATGGGCACAGTTTCCAGCAGTAGCTCAGGACTCCAGCAATTGTGAGGTCTGAGATAAGGCTACACTAAAAAAAATCAGCAGAGGTGCTCCAAATTATTTTACTCCCTGCAGTCAGTTATTACATGTCTTGCTACTGAACTTCTGCCTTCCCAGGATGCATTCTGCATTGGCCTTTTGCATTGCGAAGAAGTCAGCCCTTTGCTGCAGTAATTAAAGTGGGGAGGACCGCCGATTTAACAGACCATTCCACCCACATCTCACAGGCTTTCATGGAGCCACGCGTGGCTGGGGTCTGGGCATTTCACTTGGCTGAGATGAGCACCCGCAGCAAGCGTTTCCCTCGTAGATTTGGCCCCGACAGGCAGGAGGGGCTTCTTTTCCCGTGTCGCTGACTGTCTGGGGTGGAAAGGGAACGAGAGCAGCCCCAAAAAGCCAGTCACTTACGGAAATATTTTCAGACAGCCAACTGCAGAGTAAAGAGGATTTCAAGAACGCAGGTTGAGGTCACTCAGTTTTTATCTACTACACAAGCCACTCCGCTTAGCGGAGAACTAAGAAAGCCTCTTTCCCTAGCAACAAGTCATGTTGTACACGCTCCTTATTCAGCCGCAAATACAGCTTTTATCCCAGAGGTAATGGACTTAGAGAAGGCTATTCTTAAGCACTAATAGGCTAAAAGAACTCAGTTATTTTCATTTAAAGACTAACGAGGCTTTCTTGTAAGCTATTCATTTCGTTACTTCAGGAGCCATGCAACACTTGCACAAGTGAATAAAAGGAAAGGAGATAAAGTCACCATGACCGGCTCTTTTAAGGGCCACAGACCTCCTACAGTGCTGAAACTCCCTTTAAACAGCCAAAGAGAAAGACCATCAAAAAGCCCATCACAGTACCTAGAGCAGCGTGCAAGGGTCAAGCTGTAGACAAAACCGAGTATCATCACATAGTTGCTTATCATCCCTAATGCTTTGAGAATTTTTACGGCGACATTTCAGCACTGAGACTGAGCGTGGGATGGAAAACACTCGAGTGCTGGTTTGCTCAGGCCACTCGGTATTGAGCTGGCACCACGATTAGTCTAACGCACAGGTGCTCCCTTCTGACAAGATCAAGAGATTATTTGAGATTACAAGGAACAGGACCGCTGTTTCCAGCTCATCACCTTCGCTTTGGGGAAGGAGTCCTTAGGACAGCTACCCACTTTATCATCCTCTGGGGCCAAGACTGACTGCCACAAGCCTCTAATCACACCTTAAAAACTTAAAACACATCGGGGGGTTGCTAACCACTGCAGAACAAAAAGCTTTTTCTGGTGTTTAAGAGCAAGGTGGAAAACAGCCTGTATCTTGTGTGGAGAAGAAAACCCTATTATTTTGTTAAAATCTGTGCACTTTCCCTATTCTATTATTATTCCTTCTACGTAACAAATATATTTAATGCTTCTTGGCTTAGTCAGGTAATGATGAAACAGCCTCTGCTGCTGCTCCTAAAGTTTCTTAATATTTTACTGTGTGACGCAAAACCAGAAGAAAAGTAAAGAGAAAATTAAGACACCATTACTGAGTGCTGCACTTCATGCTATTTCTATCAAAATATAATCTCAATTTCCCAGGTCACTGCTATTTGATTTGTGCCCATCTAGCTCGCTCTGGCTGTTCCTCATACAGTGCTAGCCAAGCACACAACACAAAGTAGGTCCCTCCTCTCTCTGCAACCACGACACAATGGCTATCAATACTTGATTGACTCACCTGCTAGCTCAGTCATGACACCTGAAATCTTTCAGTCACTATTTTTTTTTTCCCCATGGCTTTTTACAGCCAATAGAGATGAGTCTGTTAAGGACGCCTGCACAGAGAAGGGAGCAGAGGTGACGGCCAGAGCTAGCAATGCACCATTATTCAATCTCAACTGCTTCCCAAGTTCCTTTTCCCACCATTTTTGCTTCATCTCACTCCCACTCCCATAAATTTTCCAGCAAAACAAACCGTAATAAAATCCTTTGCAAAAGCTGTTTTATTTCTCCAAGACCAGACCATCCAAAGTTCACTTCCCGGTGCCACCTGTAACACAACATTTTTGTTTGAAATGGCTGTTATTTTCTGCTCATTCCCTCTGTGCCATTTAGCATCTGCAACAATGAACAACAAACATTAGACGTGGGACAGGCTTTGTCTCGTTCCTTCTAATTAGACAGACATATCCATCTTCTCACTAGATACCCACAACTCATGAAACAGGTATCATATATATGTGGAGCAACATGTATTCAAAACAGAAGACTCTATTACAGTCCTTTAGCTATGTATTCAACGGAAGATGTGAACTCCTTACGATCGGAGTGTTATTCACAATAACCACCCCCAAAGAAACTTTTCCCGACTAAGAAACACAGCATCTCAAGCACAAAAAGCTAACCACAAGATGAACTCTGTTTACGTAACAAGGCTCTAGGAACATAACGTTTCATGGAGATTAATGACCAGCCAAAGGAGTTGATATCCAGCTGATATCCAGAAGCAAAGGCCAGTGAATTCCCTAGGAAACGTTGCATGAGGCCAAGCTCGTTACCCAGAGAGAAACTGAGGAATAAAAAGGAGACCAAGTTCTATTCACTGCCTATCCTTAGGCCTAAGACTCTAAAGTTATTACTATGGTTTCAACATTTTCAGAAATAATCACAGAACCTTCATGGTTGGAAAGGACCTCTGAGATCACCCAGTCCAACCACACACACACAAAAGACCCCCACAATCTCGGCCACCGGAGCATGCCCTCAAGTGCCACATCTACACCTTTCTTAAATACCTCCAGGGATGGGGACTCCACCACCTCCCTGGGCAGGCCCTTCCAGTGCCTGACCACCCTCTCAGGAAAGTCATTCTTCCCAAGATCTAATCTAAACCTCCCCTGCCCCAACTTCACACCATTCCCTCTGCTCCTGTCATGAGTCCCTTGGGAGAAGAGGCCAACCCCCACCTCTCTACACCCTCCTTTCAGGCAGTTGTAGAGGGCAAGGAGGTCTCCCCTCAGCCTCCTCTTCTCCAAACTAAACATGCCCAGTGCATTTTACATAAATGTGTGTTTTATTAAGGAAAAGGTAAAAAGCAAATTCAAGTAGCTGAAAGCCATTGCTGAAACTCAAGTTTTTCTTTCTGCTCTCCCGCATGGCAGGCAGCTCAACAGACAATATTTTCTAGTTCAGTTTCACAGAACCTTGCTGAAACACAGAATAATTTCCATAGGGTCATGTGCTTTCTTCAAATGAAGAAATTTTTTTATTTATTTTTTTCATCATTAATGCCTTAGTGATGTATTTTAATTATCTAATGCAGTGTCAGGGCTGTTAATAAAGCAGCGAACTGTAGGGGTTTTTAGGCATTCAACTCGTCCCCAAAAGGAGCCTCATTTTTCATGTAGTCAGTGTATCCAACCGAGCACTGAAAACTCATCAATCATGCCTCCCCCTGTTTATCTCAAGTTTTATTTGCACATTCAGGTGAGTAATTTTAAGTAAGCAAAAGGCAATCTGACTCCCAATCTAAATGCACAGGCTACTGAGTCAAAGCCTTTCACCAACCAGTGTAAATGTGGTAAGCCATGAGTAACAGCTGGTGAGAAAACATCAGCTTCTGGTGTGCAGTAGAAATGGAAGTAAAAACAAAATTGCCTTATACAACACAGCAGTTACCTGCTGAAATTCATCTGGCAACACCAGTGGTCACCCCTCAGCCTGCAGACTGTGAGTAATGGCTGAAAACTACAGTCTTACCTGAGGCTGCCTCACCAAAAGTGATCTGACCTCCTGGACAACTGCCCCTGCTGCCTTCCCGGAGGGCGGCCGGTCACGCAGAATAACGCTCCCCTCACTTTTAAGACTTTCTTCCCATCGCTGCTGTGTTACCTTAGGCATCCCGCCACGAGCCTCATCACCGCAATCGAGGACATCCCTTCTACACCAGCAAGCTCTATTTCATATTGCAGATGATGAATGGTGACAGTCGTCTCTAATTTACTGGGACTGTTATTCTCTTGATCCAAAACTGCTAGGAGCCGTCACCCCTGCTCACTCGCCCTCGTATGGGACACAGAAGACACTTCTGGAAAACTCACACAGGGGTTAGTAAAAAAACCTGTGGTTTATGCTTTGATGAAATGATTCTGTAGAATTCAATAGGGGATGATATTCCTTCCAGAAATTATACACAAGTGATACACAACATTTCCATAAAGGTTACGAAGAAGTTTAAGGTTGGAAGAAACAGCTAATAAATTTGAATGTTCATCTCATTTGTTCCTCTCCCAAATAAAAAACCTTCCCTCGGTTTCATAATGTGATAAAATAGTGCACTAGCAGTATTTGCCAACACAAAAGAGGGAAAAATCCTGTGATGAAAATTGCTAAGTGCAACACAGTATTGTTTAAAATTTCCTCAGTTACCTTAGAAACCTATCAAAAATCAAGTCATGAGAAGAAGTGTCTGACTGCAAAAGTGGTTCTTGAAAAAGAGGTAGACATTAGCATCCTACGAGAGCGTATAAACAAACACATCCACGTGGTCTGTTTTACAGTGGTATCAGAGGAAGAAAGCGTGCTGGTCCTTCTCTACATCTGGTGTTCACATTAAAAAATTAACAAGTATTAAGACTCATCAGCAGAAAGTCTTTATACAGCAAGCAGCAAAATGACAGTTAAGATATGAATTATCTTTACAAGATCTGTATTTCAATACAAGACACAAGAAAACAAGAAGTGAGTGGGTTCCTGCATCAAACATCTTAACATCCCAAAGCCATGTCCTTTTTACTTTAGGACCACGGGAAAGATATCTTTGCACAATTCTAATTATTCTCTGTACTTGCCTAGCTGGGAATATCTACAGGAACTAAACACCCATCAGCCTCTAACATCACAGTGCTAATATCTAGAAAAGCACGCCACATGCGAAGGGGCCCATTTTCATCTGTGACCTAAACTAGGACTAGAAGAATGCGTATTTCCAGACATGATTGGATACATTTGGCAAAGAAAGGGATCTGGCGCTATTCCATCACACACATGCCATTTTTCCCTGCCCGTTCAGCTTCTGTGATACTGGAAGAGGCAGTCACTCACCACCAATAAACTTGAGCAGGCAAAGCCAGAGCAGATGGAGAGGAGCTGCCTGGGTGCGCCCCATGCTAAGTGACCGCATTAATCCCAGTATCATTATGCAATTCCTACAGATGTCATCTCCTAGGAAAAACACTTAACGTAATTGCCCATATGCAAACACTTGATACACATACTATTTCACTGTGTCACCAGCTCCATACGAGTCACGGACAGTGTGTGAGCTCCAAGATATCCGTTACACTCTGTAGTAATAACGCACTTCCAGTCTCACGTTCCGCTTCTGAGAAGTCCTTCATTTTCACTTCGCAGCTGAAGGCACAGGGCCCTTACTCATGTTTTCAGGACAGGGCAGTTACTGTCTCTTGTAAGAAATTAGAAATGGCAACTTTACAGCAGGTTTTCTTTTCAGCTTACCCCCCCCGAAATGCACCGCTCCCTCCTGCAGGTCAGGGACACGAGCAATGCAGACCAAACACAGGATCATCGTGCAGAAAAATTTTCTAGCGAAGCACTACAAGATTTCAAACGCAGATTTGTGGATTCCTGCCAGCTGCGCTTATATTCCATTTACTGTTAACTTAGAGAGAATACAAAAGCCATTTTTTCTCGTCCTTAAAACGATTACAGCTCTTCTCATAGGTGACTGGAATAGTCCTGTCGCCACCAGCAGCCATACCACAGCCTCCAGACACCACGCTGTGTATGACAGGATTATCCCAAAGCACCAGCTCGGGAACTGGTGTTTTATCCCAGGAACTGGTGATTATCCCAAAGCACCAGCTCAGGAACTGGTGTTTTATCGCAGGAACTGGTGATTATCCCAAAGCACCAGCTCAGGAACTGGTGTTCCCTAGCTCTGGCAGGCTTTCACCAACCAGTTATGAACACACTGAAGGCAGCATCAAGACATCCATGCTACTCAACCGAGTGCATCCAAGCTCTAAACACGTTCAGATCTGTGTCTTCTTAAGCAAGTTTAACAAGGCCATTTCCACCGTTGGACCCTGGATAGTACGAGCCAGGCTGCAATGAATAGTTGCCATTTTCATGCAGTCTTCATGTGACACACTGCCCCATTCTCTGCAGCCACAGGGAGCCCAGCTCTCTTTGTTCCTTACAAAATATACTCCATGCGTTTAAAAGAACATTGTTGTAGGACCTAAATTTGTTGTTTCACCAAGTTCTTTCAGGTGAGCAGAAAATCTCATTCCACTGCTCATTTTCACAGGATTGCTTGGGTTGCTTGTGCATGCAAGGGCTGAATGCGTGGAACTTTTCATTTCTTCTTCTGAAGGAATGTTTTCTCTATTTCCCACAAAAAGGCAGACAACAACAACAAAAAATGTAATTCCTGGAACTCATTATAAAATGCTGGGGGAAAAAATGAGGGGTATTTATTTGTCCATCTTGCTGGTGACAGAGCCTAGCATTTGCAATTGCTCCTGCAAGGACAATCTCAAGCTAGGTTCAAAATCAGTGTCATCTCAACTATTTTAACACTCGTGACTTAATTTACTTAATTTTTTTTTTTCTACCTATGCAGCTGACATACATACCTTTGAAAAGGTCTTTCCTTAATTAAGATAGCCCTAGCTTGCCAGTTCAGGTCCCAGACAGAGTTTGTGGCTTCATCTTAAGACAGAAATCTGAGTACACATATTGGGGACTTAATCCACAGATGAAACTAAATTAATAATCATCTACACGTAAAATGGCTCATCCCAGAAATTTTGGTTTCCTTAGAAAGAGCTCATAGAAAAACATTGGATTCATTTGGAAAGTGATGTGAAGGACGTAATGAGCTTCAAAGCATCATGCAGGATCACTTACACTTCAAATACGAAGTCAGAAGACTCATCTCCAACACTCTTCCATTAAAATAGTATTTTCAGCATTTTCCTTTCAGACAGTTTTTAACAGGTAGCTCTTTCTTAGAGAAACACAGCTTCTTGTCTCCTCCCCAGCTCAACTCCACCACTGCCCAAAATCCAGCCAGACCCAGAGCCAGTTTGAGGTCAGCAGCCCTTCCTGAAACCTTCCTTCCTGTGCTCTCCTCCACGTAGTGCCCTGAAGAGGGTAGGCAATAATGGCATTCCTGGCTCCTGGTGACACTGCTACTATTTGAAAGATATCCTCCAGTGGTACCCGAAAGAAAAATTTACGCAGGCTTTCCAAAATTTCACAGAGATAACAGTATCCCTTAGTAAATCTCCTCCTGAAATGATTTAGGTAGCACAAATCCTACAACATCCTGCAACATCACCTTTTGCGTCAAGTGAGAAGGCCTTCTCCCAGTAGAATCATTCTTGCAGTAGAATCATAGAATCATTCGCGTTGGAAAAGACCCTTGGGATCATTGAGTCCAACCATCAACCCCACTCTACAAAGTTCTCCCCTACACCACATCCCCCAACACCACATCTAAACTCCCAGTACTTCTTCATTCTTTCTCTCCCCTCCCAACCTTGACCATTGTATCTCTCCAAGCAGATGACTGCAGTTTTCCTTTCCGGAGGGACCCTACCACCTCATTCCTGCTGGGCACACAGTGGCTGAATTGTCAGCTGTTTGTGTAAGCAGTCAACAGAGGAATCTGTCGTCCAACCTTCTCTCTGACTACACATGCATTAATGAACTCCACAATGTGCAGCAATTCTTTTCTGGAGAGTATCTATTATTCACAGCCCCCCTACATAAAAAGCCTTTATGCTCTTCCTGAATGTTTGCCACACACTGGGGGCCTGCTGGACACAGTTCACAGGATGAGAAGGGGCAGGAATTGCCTTTAGCTGGTTTAATTCTTCAGCAGCCGTTTGTCTCATTGCTGGCATTAGCACCGGTTTGCGAGAAGCATATGTATTGTTCTAACATCTCAGAAATGCCTTGGCATTTTACTGTCCGGTTTGTTTAACATCATTATTCTATGGCCAGACAATTTAAAAGTGTCTACACGCTGAGACTTAGAGAGCATTCTGTAAAAAAGCCCCTTTGTCCCTGTATCATCCACAGAGCATACCTTCATGAGCTTTACTGTGAGCTGCCTAAGGTTTTAAAAGAAATAGTGGCTCAAGTGTTTTATAAGAAAGCACTACATGCCAAACGCTGAAGCTAATGCTATTTGCAGATGCACACTGTGTCTCACAAGCTGAGCCAAGCAGAACAATGCAAGCAAATAATTACCCTCTGAAGAAAACTGAGAGAATGTGAAGAATGGTGGTTAACAGATTAAAGAAAGTCTTACCACCTCTTTAGGCCTGGAAGTCCAGCTCTTCCTCCCCACATCTGCTGTGAAACCCTGGTCTTGTTCTCCAGCCACTCATTTAACATGCTCTTCCCTCCATCCTAGGTTACATTCTTTGAGCCTACACAAAACAGCTAAATTTTCTCATGCAGGCCCCTCTGACCACTTCACCCTCCCTCCAAGGTCAAACGCTTACACTCGTGTCCAAACTCCCACAGCGCCACACTCAAGCCCCTCATCTGAAAAAGACTGCAGAGCTCTGCATGCATATATTTAACCTCTCTCCGAAATTCCTCCTGCTGCACCCACTCGACGCTGCCAGCTTGAATTACAAACATCAGCTGGACTAGTTCACGTCTGAGCTACCAGGAGTACAAAACACTTTCTCACTGGGATCCCAGTACTGGGCAGCATCCATATCCTCTTGTATTTCCACCAGTACTTCCATTCCAGCAGCAAAGAGATGGCGGGACAGGGGTGATGGAAATCCATTACCCATGCCCTGCAGATGGTCTCAGTCCTGACAAGTGAATGCTGCCAGAGGAAGCCAAGTGTGAAAAGTACTTAAGGGCCTTTTGCCCTTGCCTGTCTCCTCCTACTGCCCCAGCTCTGCTGCTCTGCCAAAGCAAAGTGCAATGGGACAGGGAGGGAGAGGAGCAGGAGCTCACTGGACATTAACAGTGGGGAAAAAAAATATAAATTAAAACCACACTAAAGAATGGACACTTTCTGGAAGACTCAATCCCAGTTGCTCTTCTCTTCAATGGTAATACTTTCTTTTGGGTAACAGGGTAACCTGAAAGCTTATGAAGGAATACCTGCTTAGGCATACAGGTGAATGCAAGCCTTTCAAAGTAAGAGAATCACAGAATGGTTTAGGTTGGAAAGGACCTTCAAGATCATTGAGTTCCAACCCCCCTGCCATGGGCAGGGACACCTCCCACCAGACCAGGTTGCTCAAAGCCCCATCCAGCCTGGCCTTGAACACATCCAGGGATGGGGCAGCCACAGCTTCTCTGGGCAACCTGTCCCAGTGCCTCACCACCCTCAGAATGAAAAATCTCTTCCTGATATCTAATCTAAAACTACCCTTTTTCAGTTTGAAGCCATTACGCCTCGTCCTGTCACTACATGCCCTTGTAAAAAGTCCCTCTCCAGCTTTCTTGTAGGGCCCCTTCAGATACTGGAAGGCTGCTATAAGGTCTCCCCGGAGCCTTCTCTTCTCCAGGCTGAAAAACCCCAACTCTCTCAGCCTGTCTTCATAGGAGAGGTGCTCCAGCCCTCTGATCAGCTTTGTGGCAATCTACTGGACTCCCTCCAACAGGTCCATGTCCTCCTTGTGTTGGGGGCCCCAGAGCTGGACACACTACTCCAGCTGGGGTCTCACGAGAATCGAGTAAAGGGTCAGAATCACCTCCCTTGACTGCTGGCCACGCTTCTTTTGATGCAGCCCCGGACGCAGTTGGCTTTCTGGGCTGCGAATGCACATTGCCAGTTCATGTTGAGTTTCTTATCAACCAACAGCCCCAAGTCCGTCTCCTCGGGGCTGCTGTCAATCCATTCTCCACCTAGCAGAGAAGTCCCTCTGGATGGCATCCCTTCCCTGGAGTGTGCTGACTGCACCACACAGTTTGGTGTCATCAGCAAACTTGCTGAGGCTGCATTCAGTCCCTCTGTCCATGTCACCAACAAAGATGCTAAATAGTACTGATCCTAGTACCGACCCCTGAAGCGCCACTTGTCACTGATTGCTACTTGGACATTGAGCCACTGACCGCCACTCTCTGAGTGCGACTATCCGGCCAGTTCCTTACCCACCATCAAATCAGTGTCCCTCCAATTTAGAGATCAGGATGTCAACGGGACAGTGTTGTATGCTTTGCACAAGTTCAATTAGATGATGTCTTCCTTTCCCTTTTTGGAAATAGGGCTTACTTTCCCCTTTTCCAGTCAGTGGGACCTTCACCAGACTGCCACGACTTCTCAAATATGATGGAGAGTGTCTCAGCAACTTCATCTGCCAGTTGCCTCTGGACCTGCAGATGAATCTCATCAGGTCCCATGGACTTGTGCACGTTCAGGTTCCTCAGCTGGTCTCAAACCTGGTCTTCTCTTACAGTTCCTCATTCTCCCACTCCCCGCCTTTGCATTCTGTGACTTGGGCGGTGTGGCCATAGCCCTTACTGGTGAAGACTGAGGCAAAAAGTCAGTGAGTACCTCAGCCTTGCCCATGTCCTGAGTGACCAGGTCCCCCGTTCCCTTCCTGAGTGGGTGCACATTTTCCCTAGTCTTCCTTTCGTCACTGACATACCTATAGAAGGCTTTCTTGTTGCCCTTGAGGTCTGGAAGAAGAGGGTCTGGAAAGCATCCTGGATTTCTAGGGTCCTGTAGCATACTGGAGACATACAGCTGTTGATCAGTGCACTGGATACAAGTCATCTGGCTGCCATTACAGAGAACATAGAATCATAGAATGGGCCGGGCCGGAAGGGACCTCCAAAGGTCATCTAGTTCAACCTTCCCACAGTCAGCAGGGACACCCCCAACTAGACCAGGTTGCCCAGGGCGACCATACAACTGAATTACCATGCACTGCTTCTGAGCGCTGTACTAAACGTCTTATACTTAAACATATTCAGGAATGAAAGTATTTGAGAAATACTGGAATATTTGAGGAAAGTATTTTTTTTTTTGTAAATACAGTGAATATTCATAATTCAACTAATGAAACCCTTTTAACTTCCAAAACCTGGTGTCTTTCAACAGCAGTACTGGTCCTGCTGGTTTTGTAACCCAGACCTCGTGTTACCCTGAAGCATGCAGAGGCAGCAAATTGAGCTGGACCCGCAGCAATGGAAACGACATTGAGACACACATCTGTAGTACAGACTCCATACGCGACATTGCGTGAGTTAGGACAAAATTGCTCCACCAATTGAAAGAACAACAGCTCGCACATACAGCTGCTCTGAACGTTACATCGGTATCTTCAGCAGGACACAAATAACCGTGAGAAGTCCCAACACTCTCATCTGCTGGGATACCAAGAAAAACAGCGACAATTTAACCTAGCAGACCTTCCTTCTGTTTAATTAAACATTTAATTAGAAATACTACTGTACTTATGGATGAGTCATCGCATCAAAAAAGTGCAAGAATACAGCGGTGTTGTGAATGCAAGCCAGAAATGGGTATCTTAGTTTTACTTAGTGTTCTCCTCCTGTCATCTTAATTAGCTTTACTCACCATGTTAAATACTCTCAGCTTTAGATATTAAATCAGCCTTTTGTGCATTCAGAGCAGTAGATGTGTTTTCTTCAGTCAGTTAATTGGATACTTCTTTCCCATGTAGCAAAGGGCCACCAAAATAATCACTGCATTTACTAGACTAGCTATCACACTAAAGAGGTTAAAACAAATGCCATCATGTGTGCTTGTTTGTTTTTAACATTGGATATAATTTGTTTCTTGCAATCACAAACATATCCAGAGACCACGTGAGAAACACCACCTAAAACCAAGGGTCATAACGCATTGGTCCTAAAATCCTGATTTCATATTGAGTAAAGGCTGGGGTTTCATGCTCCAAAGTCCCATGTGCACGGAAAAAAGTAACGCTCCTGCTTGCAGAGGAGAAGGAAGAAAGATTGGGCCTTCTCTTTCCAGTCAAGATTGCTCCAAAGCCAGTAAGAGCCACTGATAGCACTGATGCTTGCTAGCCATAGCCTTTTTATCGGAAAACATGTTTTATTAGACCTTGGAGACTTTAAAATAGTTAAAGCAGTTAGTTAAATAAAGTTAAAATTAAAGTTAAATAAAAAAAGCTCAGCATTTCCTCTCTAGCATCTCCTGGACATAAGATACACAAATCCTTGTCTGCAACTGGCTGAGAACAGCTTGATTACTCATAAAATGCTAGATTTCACCTTCACCTTGGTATGAGCCAGAGGGTAGAAACTTATTTTACATATTTCTTCTTACCATCACATTATAAAATACTGAATATTTATTTATTTTTCTCTGCACCCTCCACCTCAGCTCTGGTTAACCTATTCAAAAATGAGGCAATTGGTCAGAAAATTGAAAGGCAAAAACTTCAGTACATCAAAAAGGCTGACACAGAGGCTCTGTATGTTTTATTTTTCAGCTGTGGCTTGTACTTCTTTTTCCCAGATAGTGTTGGTTATATAAATGACATTTTTAAATACAGAAAGAAAACAAAGAAACACACCTGGAATAACAATCAAACCCAGGAAGCCAAAGGAAAAAAGATCTTCTGTTTATCTGAAGTTGGTTAAACGCAACATGTATGTTTTACAGCCTAGACTGTGAATGAAATCTAACACTGGACTTCTTCCAGACTAATCTATGAATTCTCATACCAGACAACACACCTTCAAGAGCCCGCTATTACACATACCTTGCTAAGCCTCACCCCCATGTAGCTTTTCACTCCTAGCAAGATACTTGGGAACAGAAGAGTTTTGACACTGTATGGAATTTAACACACCTTCATTTAAAGGAAATGAAGTGGGTCTGATGCTCACGAGACTGATCTGGGCCTTATTGAGAGACACAAAGAAGGTGACAGCACAGTAAACTTCACGTTGCTACATCTCCTTTTCTTTCCCAACACCATTGTACGTCTCATCCAAGCTCTACCCATGGCCAATCTCTACGCTCTTAAATATTTATGTGAGAAAATTGTAAAAACAGGTTGATCTTAGTCTGATTTTTTTCTTTATCCTTTTCAGAGAAGTTCTAACAGCAGCTGTAACTATTACCAATCACACCAGCATTTCTCATGAGGCGTTTTCTCAAAAAATTCCTCTAGGCAATCCTTCCCCTGTTGAAAGGGATTACTTCTGTAACATGTAAAAGTTGGTTTATACGCACATCATCTGTCTCACTTACAGGAAACTAGATCTTTGCGTTGGATTTAAGAGTATGCAGATGAAGAGGTAATACTGCATTCAACAAAAGATATATGAGGACAAGAGGTAACAGGCACAATCTTGAACGTAAGAAGTTCCACCTAAACATGAGGAGGAACTTCTTTCCTGTGAGGGTGGCAGAGCCCTGGAAGAGGCTGCCCAGGGAGGTGGTGGAGTCTCCTTCTCTGGAGACATTCCAAACCCGCCTGGACACGTTCCTGTGGGACCTGCTCTGGGTGGACCTGCTTTGGCAGGGGGGTTGGACTAGATGATCTCTAGAGGTCCCTTCCAACCCCATATCATTCTGTGATTCTGTGACTCTGTGATATCAAGAAAAGCTGTGAAGCTCACTCCCAGACGCTCCACGATGAGTGATTCCATGTTAGAAAAGAAAGGTTTTCAGAGTAAAGTGTACTGAGCAACAACTTCATTTGCAGAAAAAAACATCAGGAGAAACACAACATAAAAATAATTTGCTAAATATACTTTCAGCTTGCAAAAGCTAAGCAGAGTTTCAGTAATTGCTGGTACACAGTTGGATAGGTATCTTTTAAGCCCAGGGAGGAAACCTGGCACCTTAACGCTAGGCAGTCTGTGGCACATAGTAACTTTAATAACAATGACAGACCAAAGTTTTTGACAATATCCTTTCTCTCCACAAATACTAAACCTCTTCTTCAGATGTGGAGCATTACTTAATGCTCTTTAAGTGAGGAAAAGGCAAATAAGGAAGAGGAAAAAACCTGCAAGTGTGTCTCATTCTCACTGGGCTCCAAAACATCTAAATAATTCCATGGGTTTTTTTCAAGCTGTTCACTTTTTTTTTTCCCTGTCCTGCTAGAGTGTTTGTGCTTTTTAAAAATGAATTTTTAGGATACTAAAGCTCTGATTAAACAGGCAGAAAAAGGAGTTGGTTCTCACCAAAACCCAAGTGAGTGGCCTAAGGCTTGGCTTCTAAGCTCCTCACAGCATAAGGACAGAACTAATTACTGTGATAGATACAGGATCATGGCACGCAGGCTTTTCATTGCTCCCCATCCTTCACATCTCACACTATTTCAAGGCTGAAACAGGAACAGGAAATAAATCTTAAGTTTGAGGCAGCAGATGTTATGGAAACACAGAGGGAAAAGGGGAAAGGAAGTAGTCCCAAAGCAGAGCTGAAACCTATGGATGAGGTGAGGAAAGTCTACGGTGCTGAGCCATCATACAAGAAGATTCTTGTGAGATCCCCACTGTATTCTGAAAAACGCACATATAGTGGCTTACTAAAGCATCAGCTCATTACTTAAATCACAGCCTCCTGTCTGTTTTCCATCACCTGGATCACCAGATCATTACACTAATGCTCAGTTCATGTCAACAGGCTTCGAAAACACAAGCCTGTGTCTTTGAAGGCCCTTAGTACTCTTCAACTGCTCGTGGTCATTATTCAAGAGTTGAAAGCGTTTGCTTTGTCTTGGAGACACTGCAATTACTCACTCAGAGCAGGAACTCTTTGTGGGTAGCTGCAGAGGCTTTTAATGGGTTGTAATCTGCAGCCCAACCAGTAACAGAGAAAGCTTTTGTTAGCTCAACTTTTGTGCTGCAAGTCTGCTGAAAAGGATGTCCCTCCAGCATTAGAAGTTAATTTAGCTGCTTCTGTTACCATTCAGTCCTTGGCCTCTGTTCTGAGGCTGCCAACACAAATACCGCCTGTGATGGTCAGGTCATTCTCATAAACTTGTTCTGTACAAAGGGGTTTGAAACGTCCGGCTCAGCTTGTCAGGGAACACGTGGCAGCCCAAAGACTCTAACACAACCAAGACACGGAGGAAGATTATTTTTTGTCCACAGTGTCTATGTTACGTAGCACGTCTGCACCATTTTGCTGTGTTTGAACTTGCATAGGATTCAGGTCGTTTTTCACATGACGAGCCCAAGCTCATACAGAAGAGCATTTATGCAGCCTAGCCAAACAAAGCTGACAGCAGTGGACTTGCACAAATGCTGCTAAAAAATACTGCTGGAATCGCTCCTCAGTTACTACAGCAACAACATTAAATAAGTCCCTTAGTAATATGCAAGGAAATAAGCACGCACACCTAGGCCTAGGTGTGCTTTCCCTAGGGATGTTAACTATGGCCTACCCAAGATAACGCAGCACCTACTGAACTTTTCCACATCTCAAGCATTCTCTTAATAGCATATGCTGAACAAGAAGCTACCTGCAGCAGCTCTAGGTCATGAGTTGATCAAATGTCACTGAATTTGATCGGTCAGACTCCAAAACACAACATCCTATATCTAGTCATTATCTCAAATGTTTGCCCTTAGACAAGACAAATTATCTCATAGCCTCTGCTGCCCAACTTAATGGAGTGCAAAAAAAAGAATATTTACTTTTATAATGGTTAAGACTCCACATACGCTTGAAAGAGAAAGCATTAAATTTACTTAAAGATTAATTTGGAGATTGATTTCCATAGAATTTCACCTTATACCCTCACATGTGCTGTGTAGCAGTATTCACACGAGTTGCTTTGCTCTACTGATCCAATAGCTAAGCAAGGAAAGCTAGAGAGAAACATCTAGAGCAGACCATTGCTGTCTGACTGAACATGACGCAAAGCATTGCATTGGAGTTGATAATACAAAACCACTGGCAGGGAATGTAGATCAGCAGCCTTTCCGACAAGAAGTTGCTAGTAAGAAGACAACTAATGACAACCATCACAACACAACATCAGATATATTTTTTAACGAGCAGCAGCCTGACACCAACCTTACTCCTCTCCACACAACTTCATTAACCTGTTAAATATATGTTATCGTCCACCAGAAACACACTTCTGATCTGGCAAGCAACAAAGAAAAGAGTATCTCCCCTCTCCTCCCTGCCCCAAACCCTGTTAAATTGACATGAGACAGAAAGGAAGAGGAAAGGAGGGAAAGATGCAAGCATAAAAAGAAATGCAAGCATAAAAAGAAATGCAAGCCTCGAAACAGTTACAGACTGAGCAGCCCCATCACCAGGTTTTGTACCATGTAGTGGCTTCCTACATCTGGAAGTATTGGTCAACCACGAAATGCAGCGAAGCATACTAAGGGTTTAACTTCACTTCAGAGTTAGCAAGCTATTACAAACAAGCTAGTTCCTTGCTCCCACAAAAAGAAACATGTGGGCAGTTCTCTGAATATTTGGATTAAGCAGATGCATTGGCCACCAAGAAATTAAGCTGTTGGCTAGTTTACATCTTATTAGAGCCCCTACCTCTTCCAATCTAACAGCAGCTGTTGGCTGAGTCTAATTATACACCCAGTTTATACAACACATGGTAGCATACTTGAGAGCTTTAGCTCTCAAGTCATGGTGGATCAATGGTGCTAGTACTTTCAAACAATGCCATAAAGCATTTTTGCTTTGTTCTATTACAAAAATATTTACTAAAACTCATTTCCCAGTTTGGATTGATTAAAGATACAAAAGTCTGGAAACACGTATTTGTTGTTCCCAGATGGCTTTGGAAGAGGTCCTGGGGCCGTGCTGCCTGCCACATAAACAGGCTGAGTCTGAGGCAGACCCAGGTGGAATCAACTTTTCTTTACCTTCCTGACTTTCCAAGTTTGGTTATAACAAGAAGAAATCCCAGGGGAATACACCAGTCCAAACACCATGAAAGGTCGACATTTCCCACCTACAAAACTGTCTCAGCTCAGGGAATTTGAACTTCAGTCACTGGATCGGTTTTCTGGAGCCTAAAAGGAGATAGACACGTTCTCAAATTTGATCAGCATCTAGCCCTACTGGGTTTTTTTGTTTGTTTGTTTTGGGGCAGGTGGGTGTCAAAATGCATCAATGAGGCTGACTGTGGAAAATACTTACAAACTTTTAGCTACTCAGGCAGCTAGTGGAACTGCTGGGGCATGGAAAGCAGGAAGGTAACCATTCGATCTGTAATTTTCCGAGTCATCAAATAGGATGGAGATACTGAACCATGTCAGAGAACAACAACCACACAGCTGGCCTTTTATGAATGCTATAGATACTGGGAGAGGAGGGGGGCAGTTATTTCACCAGCCAATGTATCTGGAGGCAAAGGAAGTTGAGGTCAGAGCTGGATCTGAAGAGAGAGAAGGACAAGAAGGACAGACTGCTCCTGAGAGCTGTTTTGAAAAATTCACTCAAGTTCAGGGAGAATGAAAAGCTACAAGCCCTCAGGAATGAAGTATGCAGACTTAAACAAATTGGTACAATAGCAGCATAGTAGTTTGTAGATGTTACCTGTAGAGTCACAGACAACGAGACAACAGCAACATGCAAAGCTGACTAAGGGACACACTGAATACTCCTGCATGGCACTGAAATCTATAAACCACCTTCAAAGAGGAACTGAATTTCCAACAGCATAAGCTGGGGCAAAGCACTAAACAAGAATTACCTGATTTTGGCACAGAGTCCACAACCTTGCACAGTGCTTAGTGACACTCCTGTAATTAACGTGGCAGTTAATGCTGGAGGAGAAACATTTTTTTCTTTCTGTGAAAATTTTTCAGACTCCTTCTGGGCCCAGCCCAAGGCCTCCAAAGTTTTTCAAAGCAGCAAAACAAAGAATAATTACTGAAAATTCAAGTTCACATTTTTGGTCTCAAAGAAGCAGAAAAGGGGATTAAAGTTGGAATTTGATCACCTCCAAGTTGAGCACCACAATGACTGACCTTGTGGTTATTTGTCTCAGGCTGAGGACAGAAATTGAGTCCTGTGAATTTGAGAAACCTTTCCCAAGCAACACAATAACAGCATTAGAAACACCCTGTTTTCAAATAAACTGAGCCTCATCACACTAATCTCTTGTAAAAAATTCCCATGGGTATCTATGGACCAAAGTGTATTATACTTTCAATAGCACTGACATAAGTCACTGCAGTAAAAAAATGTGTCTCTACAAGAAGTTGCAGACACCTCCATGACTTAAAAACTTACAAAGGCACACAGGTTTTTAGAAATAGCAGAACTTTCTACTGTATGTAAAAGCTAAGACCTATCCTTCAATAACCATCCCTGTATTCCAGACACTTCACTGCTTCAGTTGCAAAAGCCTGCTGATATTCGTACACTTGAGGAGCCGTTCCTTGAAAATCCATTAAAAGGCCTGAAGAAGTTTTGGGGCTTTCACTTCACTTTCTGCACTGAACAGCCACCAGTGCAGCAGTTCACCACATGAGAGAGACCGGATTACAGACTGCCTGTCACCATGTGCCAGGTCATATCTGCTTCTGTCTCACATCGAAAAAGGCATGAGATTCTGCTAGTCCCATCAGAGAGGATACAACTCTTCTTGCCTCATCTGAAACTCAAACAGTGATAGAGTTAAGAAGTTAATTTTCAGTTTAAAACTTGAGAGACCAGTAGATAGAGATCAAGAACAACCAGAAAGGGGAAAAAAAAATGCACTTGTCATAAATAGAAAGGTGTGTTGCACGGAGGCTTCTCTTCCTTCAGCTAAGCATTCCAAGAAACAGGAAATTCCATTACACCAGGAACACATGGTTAGCCCAAAATCTGTTTCTAGTTTGCACGACGCATGCGAAACTGCAATGAGCAGTACCTGACTTCAGTGAGCTTATGCGAACTCAAGAACTCTGAAGGGAAAGAAAATCAAGCAGAGACCACACTCCAGCCTGCTGAACGGCAATGGGGGAGCAAGAACAACCAGGCTACGGCTGCGCCACGCTCAGTGCAACCCAGCTGCTCCTACACTGCAAGCTCACCCAACAAGAAGCACTCCACCAGCAGAAATTTCTAGAGGGGGTGTATGGTCAGTCACAAGGAGGCTCCATTCAGACATCTGAAAAAACGGGGCCACCATTTCTTGTCTGCTTCGTGTCTTTTCTTTTTTTTCTTTTAGATGAAGTTTAGGAAGATCAGCTGGAAAACCTTTTATCAGGACTGCTCCAGAACATATTACTGTTTTAGCTGACTGCCTTTCCAGAATACCATGTCATTTGACTTTTTTAAAACCTTTATCTAAGGTGTATTGGACATCCTTCCATTCCATCACATTCACGTGAACTGTTTCAGGTGTGCTTTCTGATGGATTTTTTTGTGGAGGCTTTTTATTCGTTTGGTTTTTACGTTCCGTATTTACCACCCTCAAAAATTGTATCCGATAGCCAATAATAGAAAGTTCTTCTGGTAATCCTTTCATTGCTGGCAAACACCACTATCAATCTCAAGAAAATCCTAGGTGATTTCATCCAGCATATTGAGTTTCCAGTGAAATTCCTGAGAAACATGCTTTCTCTATCAACCCCCAGCTGTTCCCTGTGACAGCTGCATAATTGTATTTGATTAATTTCTCCCTTAGAGTTTGCAATAGGTTTTAGGTAACTCAGTATTTCAAAGCACTACTCCTATACAGGTGAGGGTTCACCCAGTAGCACATGTCCATCCCAAGACCGTTTCTGTTTCCTAGACTAATAGCAAGTGTTTTAACTAGAAATGAAAAAAAAAAAAATAATAATATCACCAGGGGTCTGGAGACTCCTTGCTGGTTTTACATCAAGTCCCAGAATTCACTACATGAAAGGTGGAGTTTTGAGCAAGGTCCATGAAGCTCAGCGTGCAGAGACCTAGTGCTTCACATCCTCCCCTATGCGAGACTAAGGGAGCTGCTCTTACAAGTCAACGCAGCGTCTACTGGGGAGCCGTTTCACTCTCTACGCTGCTCTTCAAGTACTTACACCAAAGCTGGTTCTTGTGGCTTTCCAAAGACACGGGTCAGAGTGAACAATACTCTGATCTCCCTTACTCAAAATCCTCTAGGCAACAAGGAGAGATGTCCATTTCTTGTGATGCAGTTCTAAAGTGCACGTACAATTAGTTTTTTTCCCTCCACTCAGAAATGTCATCCATTCCCTTTTAACTTGTAAAAAAGCATGATGCTCAATCCTTAATTATATTCAATACTAATACTGAAAGATTTCCCCTGCTGACAGGGCTAAGTTTCAAATTATGCAATTATCATATTAGTTTCTACTTAACACATTTATTAGAAGCTTTATTTTAATTTAAAAATGCAACTGAAATTTGTCATGTTTCCTATTAATGCCATTAAATGGATTTTTCTATCAATGAAATTTTTACATAAACTGAACTAAATGGGAAGCACACATTTTGCTGAAAGTAATATACTTCACAATACATTCTGTTTGTACATCAGAGACAATCTTTCCCTTACAAATGGTGACCGGTACTTCGGAATCCAGCCACACTTACTGAGTTTCAATCAAAGACCAATTCAAGCTCTACACTTAAGGTTCACACCTTAGCATTCAGATCTGCTGTCCCTTCCCAGGGTTTGTCTTAGATCTTGGGAGCCACTGAATACTGTTGAGCATTGCTTATGCCAAACAGTCGGGAGCTTAACAAGATCTAGAGGATAAAGACTGCACGCCAGAATGTTCAGGACAGGATATAAACTGAAAACAGCAAATCATCATCTGCTGTCAGGCACACACCAACAAATATTTCTTGAAGGCTAGTTCATAGTTCTTTAAGATCTCTCTACACACCTCAAATTCAAGTCCATAAACCAAGTTGAGTGGCAACGACATTGAACAGGTGCCTAAGCACAAACACCGTTCCAACTGGATGAACTTGCCCATTCGTGCTCATTTACAGCCTCGTATCAATGATGCTCCATCAGTACAGTTTAGGTAGCTTTGCTCCCACAAATTCACTTCCTCAGTAACACCAGGGAAGTGCAACAGCAAAGCTGGAACAAGGTGATACTTGGAAGCCTTCTCCTGCTGCTCAAAAAAACACAGAAAAAGCATGCTGTCTCACTGAGAAGGCACTGACTTCCTCTTCCCATTTTCAATTAAGACCATGCCAACCCAGACACAGCTGCAGTTAACCGTAGACAGAGAAGAAAGCAAGAAATACATTTGCATGGGCTGCATTTAAACAACAGCTATGCCCTGAAACAGAGAATGCTAAATGCTGATTTTTTTCAGCTGTGCCCATTTCAATATTGGATAGCTGGCCTTCAGATGGAGCATAATACTAGCTTTCTAAAGCACAATGGGCTGTCAGGAATAAGGTGACTTACAAGACAGTAAAAGGAATTAAAAAGGCTAACTACAATATCACTTCCACAAGTAAAAATTACAGAGAATTGTCAGAAATGAGATTTTGTGTCTTCATATGGCTTGCTTACTTATTGTTCTTTTTATCTTCTGGACTTAACTAGATTATTGCTAACCATACCTGCATCTTCAGTAAACAGAAATGCCATCTTTGCCAGATCCCCAGAGACACCTCAAGGATATCAGAGCAAAAGAGAGCTGCTATTCTTACTGATAAAACATTACAAGGGAAAGATTCTTATATTTGATGACGATAAAGAATCAATGACAATTCACTGATCTGGACTGTAAAACTAACAGCTGTGTACTGCTTTTTCTTCGATTGTTCTTCACTAGCTCTGGGTGCCTGTAGGCATCTGACACAGGTTGGCAGAGACAATCCCTGGACTCACACTGATAGTTAATGACTTTTAAATTTAATAGTTTGACACCAAGGAGATGTACACATATTGACTAAAGCATATATGGTAGCTACCTATATTACTGGCAGGAAATGGGCATGCTTCAGGAATTCCAAAGCGTTTACTGACGGTTTAGACACAGATGGTGTTTCTTATCTTTATTCCCATTATACACAGTCACTTGTAGAATAACGTCTGACCAATAATAATATTTTTTGAAATTCACTTCCATTCACATCTCCATCCCTTTCAAAAACACAAACTTCATGGCATAATTTCTGGTAGACACTGGACAGAGCCCAAGCTCAAGTGTTAAGCAGACTTGTGCTCAGGACCAGTCTGAATTCACACCAGAAACTGGATTCTGCTTTTCTCTAATTTGCATCAAGGCTATGAACATAATCCCACTGGCTTGTCTTGTCCTCTCCTGCTATAGTTCTCCCACCTTCTATAAATAAACATACACAAGGTGTGCAATTAGAGCATCTCTCATGATGAGTAATTATCACTTTCTGCCTCCTTCCAAACACAGCTAACCAGAAAGCAAAATAAAAGCTACAATCTGATTTGGAAAATAAACTCATTAACTCTCTTCTATTATATTATTGTCTAAAAGAATTATTGTACAATTGTACTTTGTACAGATTGTACAATCCAGTAGTGAATAAACAGGTATTTACCCTAACTATAGATCCAATACTGAATGGCTAACCTGGAAAAGGAAGTTTTAGAAGCAAGCCTGCTGGGGAAACCACACTGACTGCCAAGGCCTGACTCAGTTTTGTCCTCACTGTAATCAAAATCCCAAGTTGTACTGAGTCAATGACAGAGACAGAGAGGTTTGGTTCTTTACACACCAGATAATTCTGCTTGCATTAACTTATTTTCCCTCCTCACCTCCCATCCTATATCCTCCTGTCACTTACCAAGGGCTTGGTTTCATCTTCATCTTTGAAATAGTAAAGCTGGTCACCCTTGAGGACAAACCAGCGTGTGTGCCAGGTCTTGACGAAGCCTCCTTGCTTCCGCAGCCACCCACACTTAACGGCACCGTGCTGCCCTTGGCTTGGTGGGGGAGTCTCTGCAGAGCCATTATGTTCTTCCATACTGGAATTGGGCAACTCTCCTGTTGCGAAAACAAGAGGAAAAGATAAAATAATTAGATTATTATCCAGGCAGTAATTTGCTCCTTTCAAGACAGCTGGAAAAGAAACACGTCCCAACTACAAAAGCGTGCTAGAAAAGCATTTACCATCTGCCCGCTCATTTTCATACTAGCACCCCATCAAGCTGAGAGACTATTAGTGGCCTATAAAAGACAATAATAATAATGAACTGAGCTGCTAAAAAGCAGGCAAGAGGCAAAAGATTTGTTCAAGTACAGTGTAAGATATTCTAACCATCACTGAGGAAGACGTCAGCTGTTTCTTGAGGTGAGTTTCTGCTGGGTTACAGGCAGTAACAAGGAATTCACTTAGAGTTTGTCTTCAGACTAAGGGAAGCAGGATGCTTCTCACTACTGGACCTCCCCATTTAATATTCCTTGAGAGGCTTGGGGCTTTCTGGGAATATTAAAGAGCTTAATGTACCGCACCAGACAAGCAGGCTTTTTTTGGGGGGGTTGTTTTATTTTACTGAAGTCCATTTAATAGAATGGTGACAGTAAATACAAGAATAGCTGCCTATCCTCTCATACAAAGCAATCCCCCGACTGAAGTGGGTGCGTGTCCAGCCACACTAATTACAGACGCTGCAAATCACACACAATTTTGGCACATCAACTCAAGGCGCTAGATGTGTGTCAAAACCAGAGCTGAAGTGTGGAATTAAACTTGACAAAGTTTCACGTGGCTTTTCAGCCTTGTTAAAACTATACCTTTGAACCATCTCTGGGCAGCCACAAGTCTTCCTGACGCATTTTGTACCTGCAGTCATGTGCTTGACCTTTAGGGCCAAAAGGCTCTTCCTGATGCCCTATTAAGCCTAGAGCTCAACCTCGGGATTTTGAGCTGAAAGTTCTGATATTTTCAGTTGAAATACAAACCAAACCAAGACCTACACGTGCCAAATAGTGTATACCTAAACTGAATAAAATGTGACTATAACCACAAACACAGCAGTGTGCAAAATTAATGCTGAAATTTCACTGTCTAAGTGCTTGAAGAACAACACGCCTCTTTTTCTAGACTATCACTGGCAGCCTTTCTTGCCTAGTCAGGAACTTGCACAGATGTTAGGGCCTGGGAAAGACGGCTTCCACAGGTAATGTATTTATTGCTTCTAAACATCAGGGTGGGAAAAGAATAAAATATTCTAGACATTGCAGGCAGGAGACATCTCCCAGAATATCTAGACTAAAGCTTCTTGTTCTGACTTTGGCAAAGTAAATTGGCGAGTCCAAGCCTGGCACTCCTGCTCAGGTCTCCTTCACAGCAACAACACTGATACTGAACAGAGACATCAACATTGCAAAGGTTTTCACTCAGCTTCTAAGGTAGATTACCCTCTACTCTGCACTGGTGAGGCCACAACTGGAGTACTGGGCTCCCCAGTTCAAGAGAGACAGGGAACTGCTGGAGAGAGTAGGGCACAAGCAGTGCAAGTAGGGCAGCAAAGATGATGGAGGGATTGGAGCATCTCCCTGATGAGGAAAGGCTGAGAGAGCTGGGACTCTTCAGCCTGGAGAAGAGAAGGCTGAGGGGAGACCTTATTAATGCTTCCAAGTATCTAAAGGGTGGGTTGAGGGAGG
>KZ505933.1:299417-318463 GCA_002844005.1 Limosa lapponica baueri
GTCCTGAGTGATGTGCTCTGGGCAGCCCTGCTTTGGCAGGGGAGTTGGACTGGATGATCTCTAGAGGTCCCTTCCAACTCCAACAATTCCGTGATTCCATGATTCCGTGATTAGAAACGGAGATACACATTCGTTTGATAGAGGAGACCGTTCCTCTGACAACTGACAGAAATACTTTGCCTGGATAGTGTTACATCATTGTAAAATAAATTGCAATATAATCAAGTATGAATCAATAAATAGATAAATAGATTCCAGTCAGGAGTGGTTTTCAGCCCATTTTTCCTTTGGTTCCTTTCTTCCTACTGTTCACAATTACCCTCCTTTCTAACGACTTCTCCAGCTGTCATCTCTGCTGGGCGTTTACACCTTTTGCTTTTAATACCCACGTAGAGTCTGTTGTCACTTCACTTTGGGCTGGATCCTGGAATCCATGATCAAAACCCTCAACTGCCCTGTGCCACCGAGGTTAATCGGCCTCAACACGAGCATGGCGGTTTCCTTGCAAAGTACAAATTGCAGGATCAAAACTTAAATTACTTGGTATTCTACTCAGAAAAAGGAAAAGAATATCTTCTCCTGCCTCTTTAGGGTTCACCCGGAGTCACCCAGAACACTTGTGCTGTTACATTCACTTGAGCAAAGTGTCCCTGCAAAACACACAGACGTGCCTGGCCCTTGGCAGAACAGAAAAAGATTTTTTTTGTGCCCGGGTTACAATTAGATCTTATCAAGAATGAACCAGCTGATAAACCCTCAGACCACACGGACAGAGGGTTTCTGTGAGGGGTATGTACCATCAGAGTACACGCTCTGAACGCTGCGGCTCTGGGGCTGCAGAGTACACTAGATGTTGCAGTGAGCTTCTGAGCTGAACCTTGCTTCCTTCCAACTCGGAGCTGCAAATGGAGATTCAACTACCACTAGAAAAATTAATAGCTTGATTTCTCAGTGCCTTCTTCATAAATGTCTGCTCACACTTCACGGCGGTTTGGGCTCTTGTCGTATTTTTCATTCACTTTGCACTGTAACAATTAACTACGAATGCAACAAAGCAGTGGCCAAGCAGACTTTAAAGCCCCTCCAGTTTTATCCCTGGATGCCCAAGCTTTCTCACTGGTTACCTTAGCTTTTTAGGCAGAGGAAGACAGGTTAAGTGAAATTATTTGGAATAAGCAATGATCAGATAATCTCTAAGATCCAACTCCACCACACACAGCAGGCTTTATTAAACTGACTTGTACCCTACTTCTGCTTATCAACCTGTGTGGTGAAAACCCATCAGGAAGGAGGACAGACTTATCTGTGCTATATGAGATCATCCTCTCCAAAAGAAAATGCACCCAACTCATAATTGGCATTTTTTGAATACAAACAGAAATCTCTTGGATGCTGCTGGTTTTGGCTGGGTCAAAGTAGACGCCAAGAAGCAGCCCTTCACCTCACATCCTTAGAAACTGAATTAGCAAATATTTTAAGGAAACCATTGTAAACAGCAGGTAAGTTATCGCAACTGAAAAAAGGAACAAAAGCATGACCCATAGGCTACATCCAGCTCCTTGCTGCACAACCGCAGAAACTCACGGCGCTCAGCTTCAGCTAACCTTATCAGTTTATCTCTGCTGCTTGGGTCAGGCTCAAGGCAGGAACAAAGGAAGAGTTTAAATACAGTAATTATGTGTATCACTGCAGTGTTAAGGACACCAGGTCCCTATTACACTTGGACTACAAACAAGAATCTAAATACCAAAGTCAAAAGCAATTAACTACTTGGACGAAAGGCTATTTTTAATTCTGTTCCACAACATCACATTTCAGTGGTGTTCACACCAGTGTACAAACTAAGTATTTGGATATTAGCTAGCCAGGGAAAACGTTAATTGGTCTACGCTTCTTTGTCTGGCAAAATGTGTAACTATTTCTGCAGTACTAAAACAAATGAGGTGTAGGGGAGACGACATTCTACTGCTCCCAAGTCCTCAGAGGCAAGTGTAAGATCTCCTTTAAAGCAGTAGTATATCCTTGGGCATTTTCTGTACAGTTGTACTATTTCATTTTTTAGTGACTTAATTCTCTTCAGCAGTTAAAATTCCAGCCACCTAACTTGTTTTTGTTCAGAGGAGTTAAATATAACTCCTTATGACATTAAGTTTATTTGTTGTTTTCCATCTCTTCTTCCCTTTCAGAATCTGCCTACTACAAACCAGACTAGGAATCAGAAATTCCAGCAGCTGGCTCACTTTCACTAGTTGTTTTTACAGCTGTTTCAACACCAAGATCATAAAAATAAATTGCAGAAATATCAGGGTGCTGGCACTGATGCAGAGAACAGCGAGGTGCAAACAGTATGTAAATAACACATGACAAAGTGTGGAATTACATCAACGTACTCCAAGTCCTCTCGCTCTCAGGAGACAAGGCAGAAAGCCATGCATTTTCAAGCACTAAATGAGCGTATTCCTCAAACCCATCTTCTGAACGGGAAACACAGCTCGTACTTGCTGCCAGAGTCAACTCTACTGATTTGGCCACCCTCCAGTTTAGGTAATGACCAGAACTGAACAAATGCTACATCGTCTATTCGGGGGGGCTGGCTGCGGGCTAACTCTCCTGGGCTTGTCTGGACATGGGGAACACAAAGTAAACAAAACGAGACATGTTCCCTGAGGCACGGCCTCTGCATCAACATCTCCTGGTCCACAGAGCCCATCGCCATCTACCACTGCTGGCCCCGATCCCACTTTTTTCTGCTCCCACAAGGGTACCTGCTTCTCTCGCTTCTCCGTCTCAAAGGCAAATAACCGCACTTACGTTCCCATCAGCGCGGAAGGGCTGTGCTGGTGCCACGCACAGAAAGCAGGGAAGCGTTTTTCCTCAGCTACCACTCACTCCACGCTTGAAATACAGAATTGGGCAGCTCCCCCAGATCCCAGCACTTTGCCAGGAAAGAGGCAGAGAAAGTCATTGAAGCACAGCAAATCCAGTTACAACGAATAGTCACAGGATTGCACCAAGATGACCCATTTGGCAAAAAAACCTGATGGTCTGCAGTATGTTTTTTATTCTCGCTGAAATTTCTCATGACCAATGCAGCACATTTCAAGCATGCAGAACATCATCAGTGTTCACTTCCAGCAACCCTTCTTCACCTCTGCTGTTGCTCAGATCCTGTATCAGGTCCTTTGCAGCCTAATGTCTGCCTGGTATAAAATGGATAAAGGTGAGAAGCCACCAAAGCCCTTGCCCCAGAACCGTACACCTCCAGCCTGTTGGAAGATCTAATCCCCTTGCTCTCCCAAGAGGCCAACACCGCAGGGAGATGACATCTCCATGTCAGACACATTAACAGATACCCAGTAAAAGGCTGCAAAATTGCAGGAACAATTGAGTCGGTCATCAATGAACACATATGCCAAATATATACACATACATATCCCTGTACAAAATTAATATAAATCTGTGTGACATAACAGTTTTATATAAAATCAGATTACTTCAATACTGCATCACTTACATGAAGAGATATAACTCACTTTTCCAAATGATGTCTAATTTTCCTACTTATCTCTCATGAACTATAAAGAGCATAAGTGCCGAAGTTTAAGGTTATCAGTATCTTTCAGGTACAGAGTGCTGCCTCTGATCAGCTTCAAATCAGTCGCTACTCATCTGTTGTGTCAACAGGATATTGCACGTGCAAGGAAA
Source organism: Limosa lapponica baueri (assembly GCA_002844005.1). Lineage (NCBI taxonomy): Eukaryota > Metazoa > Chordata > Aves > Charadriiformes > Scolopacidae > Limosa > Limosa lapponica. The sequence continues at coordinate 303,123 of KZ505933.1, forward strand.
AAACATGTCAAAAAGGTAAAAAAACACTTTAAAACAGAGTTGACTTTCTGCTAGTGCTTTAGCAACGATTTTTATGAGACGCACATTGCAAGGAACATGTCTCAAGTTCTGTCACCGCAAGGACAGATTTTAAAGCATTTCAGTCTTGTTCCTTGTCAAAAGCTGTGGCAGTGCACTTGCTTTCCTCCGCGAGCCTTTAGAGCAGACATCATACTTTTAACCAGAAGGTTTTCTGAGACCTCTGAGAAACCTTTCGTCCTCCTGGCAGTAACACTCCTAATCACAGATACATCTGGCTGTTCTGCATCCCCCACTCTCATTTTTGTCCTATTAAGGACAGCCTGAAGATATTTTGCTCAAAATAATTTCACTTCCAAGGCCTAAATAATTACTACTTAGGCAATAAAAAACTGTTGAGAGGTGTTACCGGCAGCCAGATTGTAGAAGGCCTGATCCACTGCCCAGTGAAGCGAAGGGAAAGACTTCCATTCTTTTTCAATGCATTTTGGGATCAGTTCCAAAACCAAGACCGAATAATTTTGCTGGAAAATTGAGATCTTGGTCAAATATAACTCTTTAGTACATGATTAGCATATCCACACCAGAACCATCCAACAGATATTCCTAAACTAGCCAAATTTTTACAAGTCTACTGTTTGCTTACAGGAATTCAAGCACAGCTATAAGTAGCCCAAATAAAATGGGACTAGAGAATTTATAGAGAACATAAGAACGTATTAAACTTCTTGTGAATTGCAAAAGAAATTACTTAACAAATCCTGTCAGGCACCTTTGAAAACATCAACTTGTGCGTGTGCGTATTTACCTTTTGTGGTTGTGACTAGTTTCAGTACATATGGGCACAGTTCAGATCCTATAGATGAGGTCTGGACACCAGTTCACTTTCCCTCACCATAGTCCCACAGTCCCAGCTTCAGCTGTCCCAGTATGAATCCGCCCATGGTCTAGGGTCACTGATGGGCATCAGACCTACCTTAGGAATCATGTAACGGACTAGCCTCTCAAAAAACTTCTGCTCTATTGTGTTCAGGACAGCACTCAGCACAAGCTGGCAGACAGGGGGCTGAAGTGCTCCAGACACTTTGCGATTGCTCTTGAAATAGCAGTGAGCAGTAGTAGTGCCTCTGTATTTAGGGTGGTCTTTGGTACAGAACACTGGCAGATGGGGGGACTGTGGAGTCCCCGTTGTCCTTTCTGCACTCAGCACTGAATGGAGCTCCAATTTAGTCCTAAACACATCATTTCTCTACTTGCTGGAACTTACTTCTTCCCCACATAGCAACAAAATCATATTGGCTTCCTGGGTAGAGAGAGCTGGGTAATGAAGTATTTCAAAGTGTCCCCCGTCTCTGTCACCTGCTGCTATGTAAAGCAAAGCAACTGCAGCAGTTCTGTGCCTACAGCATCATGCTGTCAAATCAGTATTTTGGGTAAATGTCATAGGTTAACTTTTGCTGCCTTTGCCATCAGGTTCTATTCTGTTTAAATCCATGCAGCAACATCCAGACAAACCCTTTCTTGTCCTTCCACTCCCACAACTACTGTTGGGGCAGCGGGAGGCACAATGAAATTGCACAGCTAAGAGCACTTTGTCCATTACAGACTCTCTTCTAACACCTAGAAATGACATTTTGTTCCCTCCATCACTTCCTAATCCCACTGTCTTTGCTGAGTGGAGATGGACTCCACCTGTAGAAGACTCCTGTAACTGACAGACATTTACATATAACCTGTCTGGCTATCTTTTCTGGAGTGCAGATGTATCACGTCTGATTTAGCAGCGATTACAAAATGTCACACCACAAAAATGCATTTTGAGGGCTTACTATCTCTGTTACGCGCTTCCATGTTACTTGTTATGCACACGTCCTTAGCTTTGTCCTCACATGTTGCAAGACAAGGTTGCTGCTACGAATGTGATTGGAAAACTGAAGGTATGAATAGAATAGAGTGGTTCCTCATCTTCCAGGTTTCTGCCCGGGCTTCCCTTTAAGGTGTCTTATTCTGTAAAACTGGCGATACTAGAGAGGAATGGAGGGATGGACCACTCGGTGGATAACAAACTGGCTGGGTGGCCATACTCAGCTGCGGTCAACGGCTCGATGTCCAAATGGAAACCAGTGACAAGTGGCATTCCTCAGGGGTCAGTACTGGGACCAGTGCTGTTCAACATCTTTGTCAGAGACATGGACAGTGGGATTGAGTTGCACCCTCAGCACATTTGCTGATGACACCAAACTGTGTGGCGCCGTTGACACACTGGAGGGAAGGGATGCCATCCAGAGGGACCTGGACAGGCTTGAGAGGTGGGCCCGTGCAAACCTCGTGAAGTTCAACAAGGCCAAGTGGAAGGTCCTGCATGTGGGTTAGGGCATCCCAGGCACAAATGCACGCCGGGCAGAGAATGGATTGAGAGCAGCCCTGAGGAGAAGGACTTGGGGGTGTTGGCGGATGGGAAGCTCAACATGAGCCAGCAGTGTGTGCTGGCAGCCCAGAAAACCAACCACATCCTGGGCTGCATCAAAAGAAGTGTGGCCAGCAGGTCAAGGGAGGTAATTCTACCCCTCTACTCAACTATTGTGAGACCCCACCTGGAGTACTGTGTCCAGCTCTGGGGCCCCCAACAGAAGGATATGGACCTGTTGGAGCAGGTCCAGAGGAGGGCCACAAAAATGATCTGAGGGCTGCTGCACCTCTCCTATGAAGACAGGCTGAGAGAGTTGGGCTTTTTCAACCTGGAGAAGAGAAGGCTCTGAGGACAACTTACAGCAGCCTTCCAGTTCTTAAAGGGGGCTGTCACAAAAGATGGGGTGGGGACTCTTTAACAGGGAGTTGAGTGATAGAACGAGGGATAACGGTTTTAAACTGAAAGAGGGTAAATTTAGACTACATATTAGGAAGAAATTCTTTCCTGTGAGGGTGGTGAGGCACTGGAACAGGTTGCCCAGAGAAGCTGTGGCTGCCCCATCCCTGGAGGTGTTCAAGGCCAGGCTGGATGGGGCTTTGAGCAACCTGGTCTGGTGGGAGGTGTCCCTACTCAGGGCAGGGGGGTTGGAACTTGATGATCTTGAAGGTCCCTTCCGACTCTAACCATTCTATGATTCTAAATTACACACAGCAGAAAATCAGCTTAACTATCTGGAGAAGCATACTAAACTATGGACAAGACAGAAAAGAGCCTCTGGTAGCTGAAGGGTCAAGTGATGCAAGACGGACAAAGAAATGCGGAACTGTTGGCAAGTCTCACAAGCTGAAATACTGAGCAGTGAAAAGGTCAGGGAGCAAGTCAAAAGAAGCATGTGGAATAGCAGAAAGATATTCTAACTCCCAGATGTCTCTCCCAACCACTGAGTTATGCTGCCTCTGAATATCTAACACTGAAAAACCTCAAACCCTGTTTACAGCTTCATATTTTACATGGAGAAAGTGATGCTAAGGACAGCTTAGAAGTAACTTAATTCCCACATGAGTGGTCAATGCTTCAGCGCTTACTGGCTTCACTTACAAAAGAATTGATTAAGAGTTGCGTCCAAGCATGATCTCAACAGATGATCTCTCAAAAGTATAAAAATAATCTCTGGCCCTACTCTTTGTTCCCAAAGACTGATGGCAAAAGCCATCTGAGTACGGATGTCAGCAGCCCTCTGACAGTGAATCACTGAGAACGGAATGAAGCTGCATGCTCTGTTAGGAAATCTGACACAACAGGACTTATCATGTTGACCAGTTCACAGCAGTTCAGGCCTTCTACATTCCTTGTAAAATTGACCAAGAGAATTAAAATGTTACAAGTTACGTCTCTATGTATGCTGATAGGTGGGAATTCTAAACGTCTCTGGCAGCAAAACCCTCCCCCCAAACCTGCCGTGATTCTTCTAAATCAAAGGAGCACACTGGTTCTGCAAAAAGCGTTTGTGGTTGCTGGGGAGTGGGAGGAAGAGGAACATTTGCTGCCTGCACTGCGCTTCAAATTCACCTCTTGCTCAGAGCAAATACAGCCCCAGCAAAGACCCAGCTCTGGCAACAAGAGGCTGGTGACATCTCTCCTGATACACAGATGTTCAGAGCAGGAGGAACCTTATTTCTGGGTGCCTCTGTAGAAGCCACAGTGGAAACAAAGGAAGATTCAACCCGCCTCAACCCATCCCATAACTACCTTTTAAGTCTCGTATTAGTCCACATTTGATAAACAGATGTCTGTGGACTTATTTTTGACATATTTACTATTAACATTTCATGTGAGATGACTTCCTTCTGCTTTGTTAAGTACAACGTAACATGCTTCTTTTTTAGCTCAAAGAAGTTCAAGTAACAGCAGCATTTGGTGTTCTGCTCAGAGATCCTCTGAAGCAGACATCTCACGCTTGGAAACGTGTTCCCCAGAAGGACCGCAGCATCACTGCAGCGTGTGCTTGGGAGCATCCCGCCCCAGCGTCTCAGAGGAACTGGCAGAATTACAGCACCTGCCTGCACTGAAATGCAGAGCCAGCACGTCCATTTCTCACCCTCTCCGGAAGCGCAGGGACGGTGCAGCACCTGGGGGCAACTGCAGATGGCGTGTGTCCACGTTACACGTGTGCTGTACGCATCCCGAAGAGCATATGGAGAGCAAACAGGTGGGCACATGCTGTACACAGGTCGTGAGCACCCACTCAGTCTCAGGGAGTATCTTGGCACCATCCCAACTGGAATAAACACGGGCAAGCCAGAACCAAAGGCTCAAACTTGGCACACTCAAGGCTGCATCTGCTTCCTACTAAACTCAGCACCAGAGGCAAGATTTGTGTCCTCTCTGCATGCCAACTCCAGCAGGACCTAAACTTAAAATAGACCCACTTTTAAAGAGAAATCAGTGTAGTTTTAATGCTGTTCAGAAATGGTTTATATAACTGGTAATTGCCTCTGTCACTTAAAAACATTAACCATACTGACATAAATTTCCATGTTAGAATACTGGATACAATATAGTCAAAATTTTTAAAACCAGATGTGTGTCTTTCTACAGAAAAAGCCAACTTAAAACAAGTACCTTTACTTTGTAGTTGACATTTCCATCTTCTGCCCAGGAAAAGCATTAATTCGTACTTCTGGAATTAACATTTCACTTTTTTAAAACCAAGTTTGCATCAGAAAAATAGAGTCCACGATCCTTCCTATATATTTCAGAAAGCAGTAGTGAGTATGTTATGCCATCTAAATTGTTTCAGTAAATGAAAAATTATGCTATAATACACCAATAAAGCCATTGTGGCACTGCCCTTTCCAGTAAAGCTCTAAGCGAATACTGTCCCCAAATTCCTAATCCGGAACCAAGACACTACCCCTTGACTCTGAAATTAGTTCATATGGAGGAACAATAGAAACTCATGTGGTCCTTATCTTTTTAAAAGGTCAATCTGTGCATGGATGCTAACATCTACTTTTCCACCTGGTACTGAAGGAACCATTAAAGCCACAGATGCAACTCTCTACTGTATTGCACGCGCAGCCTTCAGGTTCTGTTACTATAACCCACAGTTAAAAGGTGAACACTCCTTCTTTAAAAGCATTCTGTGTTCATGTGTGTCTTTCTGGTCATTAAATAAAATACATTTGAAATCTGCACAGCATTGAGCATAACCGCATGCTGCCACAGTGGGTAGCCTCCCTTCTCTGCTATGTGAATATAGTGAGAAGCAGAACAGAAGTCAAGAGCACTTTAGCGAGTAACTGGTTATGTTCAGTGACCTGCAAGCTAGCTAAAACCATGCAAGTATCTTTTTCTGGCATTGTTCCACCAGAAAAAAAAAAAAAAAAAAGTGAAACCCAAGTTCAGTTCTTCACCTAGTAAAGGGTTCAGAAACAGGAGACATGCACATGTTACTTATCTGCACAAAACTTAAGGTAAACGTTTCTTGTTTTGTTTATTTAAAAAAATAAGCACCAGCTAATAGCAAAGCAACATCAATCACTCTCCAGGTTTTAAGTAGGCTACAAAAAGAGAGACAGTTGCATTAACTAGGACTAACACCAGAGAAAAGTCCCAAAAGCAAAAGAGAAACAATCTAAAGATGGCACTTCTGAATCGGCACTCACTTTGAAACTGCGCTAAGTATACTCATGTTTACACAGTTCAATTTATTCAGCACCTACTTTGTGAGGAAAGGTATCCTGAGAACATAAATTCCTCCTGCTATGTATGGCAGAGCTCATTAACAGCATAAAATAACGTTAAGAACAAACCAGCAAGATCTACCTTCTCTTATTAACTCCCTTTACAGTAAGGAGAGTCTGTGTTTTATGTAAGCCCCGGTCTGCAGAGCAGAGTATCGGCATGCCCAAGGGAAAGGAGGTTATCACCTACATTCAGAGGGCCCTACTATTTCACATCACTGGAGTCAAAGCAAGAGAGAAGCCTCGTCACCCTCCTCCAAAAAACAGTCCATCTCTTTATATGGACATCATTGCTCTGCACTGTTGCTTTCTTGATTTTTCTTTCTCTCCCCATTTAAATGGCTGTGATTTCACGAGCTTGCAACTGCTGCCTTGGTCAAGCACACCTTGAAACGTGAACCCCATGAACAGATCTCTCTAGTTTGTGGCGAAAGGGGAGGAAAAACCCTCACTGTTGGGGCTTCTCTTTTTACAAACCTGAACAGGCAGAATTTACTTCAGTGTTACCACTCACGTTACCGCTCATTTTAACTGAGCGCATCCCCTACAGCATGAAGGCGCAAGGAATGCACATGGACCTGGACCTGGGTCATCTCTGTATCACTACCAGAAAGACACAGCTCTACATTAAACAAAGCGTGTATCTGCCTCGCTAACACAGGCCTCCTGCCCTTCACACCTACGCTTACAACACTCCATGCTTAGTTCTGCAACATTTTCAGCAGTAGCTCTGAAAACAACGCCAGCTTATCTCGACGTTTGCTTCTTGTGACAATATGTTACTCATCACATTTCAGCTTTTTTTTTTTTTCCCATCTTTCAAAAAATTTGCTGACTGCAACAAATGAACACGTTAGGATAACTCTTGACCGATTTCAGTTTCCTGGGGAGTTGCCAAAAGCCAGCAGTCATCCTGCTAACACATCAAGATGCTTGGAGACCAAGTTACATAAGTAACATAAGTTGCACTCTTAATGTCAAGAGAGTCTCTGTAAATTACCTATTAGTTTGCTCAGCTAGCTGATAACACTACGTGTCGTGGTTTCGGCCAAATTTACCAAAACCAGATTGACAGGTGGCCCCTCCTCTCCTTCCCCCCCCCCCCCAAAAAAAAAGAGAGGAGAGGAAGAGATAAGGAGATCCCCATTCCCACCCACTGCCTTTCTCCAAATTACATCCTCAATCAGGACTGAATAAAGCTCATTCCCATTTGTGACATGCCACCAGAAGCAATAAATGACAGGACAGGAGAAAGTACCCACGTTCACACGCCTATTTGGGACACAAGTGAACAGCACACACCAGTCACTGACTTGCCAAGCAAGCATGGCTCGAGGGCCGGGATCCGCAGGCTGAGCTGCTCTCTCTGCCGCGCTGATGGCTTTAGCAGTGCTCTTGGCTGAGGCCTTTGCCTCTCTGGTGGCAAACAGCTTTTAACTGACTTTACTGACTAAAAAAAAAACAGTCAGGTTTTTTTTTAACAGACTAGCTGGAAAGTGCATTCTTGGTCTCAACGCAGAGTGCTCTTCCTTCTGCAACCTCAAGTGGAAAAGCAATTTCATGCAACACAACAAACAGACATTCCTCTCCCAGTGACTCTCCTTTCGGCTCTTTAAGCTTCATCCCTTCGCTGACACCAGTCCTTTGAATATTGCCATCGTGAGATGAGAAACTACACCACCTCTGTGATACATACAATCAGCCTGCCAATGTTAACCAGCAAGCAACATAGAATAATAAAGTAAAGAAGGAAATACAACAGAAAGGCCTCCCTATGTGTAGAACGTCGCTTCCACATCAGAATGAACAAGGCCTTCCCAGCCCAATAAACTCACCAAAAGCTAGGAGGCCCATAACAATAAAAATCAAGGAAACTTGATCACAAATCAAATGGTATGAACAAGGATTCGTATTTTTAAGGGATATAAAATAGAATTGTGCTGACCTAATTCATACTCCAATCCAGGACTTGAACAGACAAAAAGAAGGAGAACAGTAACAGAAATATAATGCAATGTAGCTACTTGCACTTAAATATCAAGAATATCTTCTTGAATATCAAGAATATCTTCACACTGTTGTCCTCATGAAGAGATAGGTCAGGATTCCCAACTGCTATTTTACAAGAATTCCTACCTTATCTCTTGATCTACTCTTAATTTCTTACTATTAGCTGAACTGTTTATTTTCCTTCTTGCATTTCATGCAGCCTGTACATGGTATTGGCCATATCCAGTTTCAAGCTTTGTTCAAGGACCAATTCATCCTCACGTTCCTGCAGTTTTGGTCTTCCAGGAGTTTTAGTAGCCCTGAGTAATGCATATGTAAGTATTCTTATCTTTCCCTTCTTTTGGGGGGCTACAGCCTAAGAAAAAAGAGGATAAAATTAAATTCCTTTCATAGAATAATTATTTTTCCCCATCATCTACAGCAGGTGTCAAAATAGTAATTTCAAAAATATTTATTTTTAGAAAGAAGGAAAGGACACCTTTTTTTCCCTCACTTGTAACCTTCAGGTTATCTATAACCTGTACCAACATCCTCCTGCATTTCAAAAGCAAAATGTTTTATCAGTGAAAGAAACCAACAGAAGTTGAAATCAGTGCCTCACAAATGCAAGCATACTTCCCTAAGTACAGACTGTCTGAGGATTTACTTTTGCACAATAAGGTGCATTCTGGCAAGTGTGAATTATGTGAGTTGACTACAAAGAGAAACAGAGCAGTCAGCGCCACAGTCCATTCCATATGCAAGCCAGGGCAGTAGAGAGGGCTGAAAGCTACAACTGCAACTTTCATTATTCTGAAACTGTCAGTTATGTACAATGCTTCCCAAGGAATTATACCTACACCAACCTCCAGAGCAGACATTGCAGAAAAGCCAATACAAGGCAATGAATGTATTCTTCTAGTAACTTCATACTTGATTTCCCTTTTCTTTGCGTCTGCAACCCTAACTACACTCTTACTTCTTCATCTGCTCTTGATAAGATGATTTAAAAGTTAGCTCTGTTCTTCCAAGTTGGAAGGTAAAATTTCTAGATATCAACCCTGTAGGAAGCAATTATTGCTCAAAGTTGTCTGTTTTATATCAGTTTGATTCATTACTTACCTAAATTTAGGAACCAAGTTTAATTAGAACAGATGCAGATGGAGTATGGTTTTTCAACATATCTTCCAATAGACACAATGGTTCTCAAGACAGTATTTCAACCTTACGAAAAACAGATTAGCCATTGCAAGTAACGGATGACATTGCAGCAACAACTGGGTTTTCTAGAGAACACAAAGACCTTTGTACTTAAGGAGTGTGCAAAACAGATGCCCTGATCATTGTCTTGTGACCCGAGTTCTCTTTTTACATTAGTTCTGGAAAAGCTTTTATAATTCTTCACTTTTTTGTTTTCAATTATTCCTAAGTCCTTTGTCTTCTAAAAGACATCACACTGCTGGTGCCGCTTCAGAACTGTTAAGAGTAAACAGCAAGATCCATCAAGAGCTAAGTCAAACTGTGGCTGAACCGACAGCTTCAGCATTTGCTCCTTGCAGCCCTCTAGGCCCAGGCTACACCAAAGAGATACGGACCATAACCCATAAATAGATAAAAGCAGCTGGAACTTGGAAATCCTCTTCATTTTACACAAATAGAGGAACAACTCCAGTTTGATGCTTTCACTCACAAAGTACTTGCAGTTATACTTCATCAGGAACAAAAATATGTTTCCGGCATACCAGCTCTCTGCTAAATTAGATGCAGATGATGAAGGCTTTTTTCCAAACATATGGAAGACAATGCAGCTGAAATCTCAGCTAGGCCTTGAAAGATCCTGTACATAAAGCATTAAGCTTTCTACAACACACAGGGAATCTAGGCGGTAACTACTATGATTTCATTTCATAGTGTTATTTAGGAGGATATTATGAGACAGAAATGTTAAAAGAAAGTAATAAAGCCTTTTATGTACCCTCAAATAAAGTCAGATGTTCATGTGTCATGTATCTGGACAACCTCTGCTTTCAATGGAAGTCTGATCTCCACTTCAAAGGGAGGAAATTAGACAAAAGGGGAAAGAATGTACACCTCTCAGTACTGGCAGCCCCAGGAAACCCAAGACCAAAGGACTAAATCCATCACTTTCCCAACATGCCCAAGACAGAACAAAGCCTACAGTAACTGAGAGAGAAATTGAAAGCACAAGCACTTGCAGTCCTCGGTCTCAGCCACCAGTATATAAACCTCGCTCATTTTATTATTTGAATAGTCACAGCATAGAAAGAACATTTCTGTACGTCCAGTGCTAATATCACTCTGGTTATCGCTGTGAAAAGAAGCCATTTGCTCCACCATGTGTAGGCAGCTTTGCTCTTTCAATTGGTATTGCAGGTAGCAAACACAGGTTTAACGAGGGTGTATGTTTAGCTTCCTCAGCATTTACTTTGTCCTTGAATATTAACATAACATCGAATCCAAAACATTAAAACCACACGCTTAAATCCTAGCTTAAATCCAGGTTTTTCCTCCATTCTGAAAATACTTCTACACATTAGAAGTTATTTAGTGGTGAACGAATTCTCCTTCCAAAGCTCCATCCTTTGGTACACAGTGTGATAGGAATTAGTTTGATCTGTGAGCCCTGCAGTAAGTAGTTTTGACACTTGGGAGCAGTAAATTTTTCATGTGACACCTTTCTCTAGTACTCGCTGATTATTCAGAAAGTTGCCTGCCCGTGCTACAAGTTGTTGCTTTAGTCTCTACACAAAATATGTTTGAAAATTCTCCAAAAGAGCAGCTATTTCTGGCTTAAGAGCACAAAAATTTTGTGAATAGCCTGAAAGGTCAACCATTACCACTGCATTTCCAAGCATACACGCACTTTGGTGTTCAAGTAGTGTCAAATATTTCTTATCAGACATATATATACACTTCACTGGAACTATTCACGCTAGTACAACACTTAATATGGCTAGTATTACTGATCTGGCCACACAGATATCCTGTTCCCATTGACACAGATTCTGTATAGCTACTGAAGAAGTTGCATGCGTTTATTTCCAAATTCTTCTGTTCTAGTACTATTGAAAACTTAATATGCACATCGTTAACTTTTCCTCCTTTTCATGGAACTCCAATTGCAAGACAGATAAATTCAGCAAATTCACCTTCAACAAAACTCATCATTTCCACTGGATTTTTTTTTTTTTTTTGAGATTTTGCCTCCGCAGGGAATGCGGGTTCTTGCAACTATCTCTACTAAGGACATGTTCCAAAATAAATTTGCTATGAAGGCGGCAATTACAACCAGTATTGGCTGGCCTCAGAAAAAGAAAACCGCATGAGTTGTGCTACAGGTGAAATTTTCATTTATGGTCAAAAAGCTACTGCTTTACACCTCTGTTTCTGCAATACTCTATTTTTAAACAGACACATGAACTTTATACCATTCCTTGGTCTATAAAGCAGACGCAAACTGCAACTTACAAGTGCATTAAAAAGCAATGCTCAGCCCCACATACTTTGTAATGGATAAAATAAAAAAGGAACAATAAGATCAGGGATGATGGTAGTGTCAGATGGTGTCAGAAACTGTACTTTAAAATGGCACGTCCATCAAGTAACACCTTCAGGTTGGGCAGATTAGGATGCATTCAGCAAATACGTTTGTTAATTAATCAGTCCAGTACACAGAGTACTGGAATGAGAATGGCAAGGGTTGGAAGGGACCTCTGGAGATCATCTAGTCTGACCCCCCTGCCAAAGCAGGTCCACCCAGAGCAGGTTGCACAGGAACGTGTCCAGGTGGGTTTTCTCTCCAGAGAAGGAGACTCCACCACCTCTCTGGGCAGCCTCTTCCAGGGCTCTGCCACCCTCACAGCAAAGAAGTTTTTCCTCATGTTCAGATGGAATTTCCTGTGTCCCAGTTTGTGCCCCTTACCCCTTGTCCTGTCACTGGGCACCACTGAAAAGACTCTGGCCCCATCCTCTTGACACCCTCCCTTTAGATATTTACAAACATCGGTAAGATCCCATCTCAGCCTTCTCTTCTCCAGGCCAAAGAGACTCAGGCCTCTCAGTCTTTCCTCACAAGAGATGCTCCCGTCCCCTGATCATTTTTGTAGCCCTCCGCTGGACTCTCCCGTAGTTCCTTGTCTTGTTTGAACTGGGGAGACCAGATCGCTGTTATTATTTATGCAGGAAATAAAGCTCAGTTGACCTATAACTTGTTTCATTCATATGTTTTAGATAAATTAATTTCATAAGGAACTGGTATGAGTCAAAACAAGGTCAATCATTTTGCTTTCTCAGGTTTGCCCCTCTACTGAATTCTCATAGCTCAGATGATGAATTACAAACAGGTATTTGTAGCTAACCTAGCTCACAACCGTGCAAGCTGCTTTACTGGTTGGCAAAACAGGAAAATACTGGAATCCATTCCTGGCAAAAATCTTAAAGAGACACAAAGTCTTGAGACATACCACCTCTTTGATCTTGAAATCCCACCGTCCTCAGTTACAAGTTAAGGACGTGGCTAATCTTTTACCAAAACTGAGCAGATGAGATTTTTTTCAGCATCTGAGCATCCAAAATCCTATGCAGCCCTTATTTTTCAAAATTATTAATTACTGTGACTGGCTGAAGAATACAGTCAGTTTTAAAGCTAAGTGCAAGATACGTAGAGCTACATCACCAACAGAACTACTTCTACTTAATTTTCATTACTATCATAAGATCACTGTAGATTGCACCAAAGTTATCCCTAAGGATGACACCAACCAAGGTTTTCTTTTGGCAAAATGGGACATGATCCAGTAAGCAGTTTTACTTTTTTAAAAAACAATCTCACATGACTTTTACTGTTACTCATTAAGCAAGTAATTGAAAAATTTCAATTGCAACAATTCACATTGTTCTTTAAAGCTTGTTGAACAACCCACAAAGCTTTTGATTTTCGAATAACTAATATGAGTGGGAAAGAGGCCTGGGTTCATTTTCTGGATCCAAAAATTGAAGGTGGAGGAGTGTGTATATTAAAACCATTGATTTTAAACCATCTCATTTCCCCCTGCCCTCTCCTTAACCAGTACTTTTGTAAATGTACATCAATTTATTTTCTTCTGCTCCAAACTGGCAAATGAACATTCCCGCTGTAAATATTTCGGGACAAGCAAAATACGTTCCCAGGAATTTACTAGGCAATGATTTAGTTACAACTACTTTTATCCAGCTCAGTCACACAGCTTTTCCTGCACAAACACCCATGTAGGTGATCCAAGCATAACACCGGCACAGCTGGGCGGCTGTGTTGGGCCTTGAGCAGATCTACACCTGGTTCAACAGTGGAGAAACCTAAGGAAGGCTGGGCAGAGGCACTCATGAAAAACTCCACTTGCCTCTCCCAAGTGGCAGCGGAGAAGCTAAAACCAGTCTCCACCTACTGTCCCTCCCCTTCCTAAACAGACCTGTACACTGTAAAGGACAGCGGTAAGAAAATGCTCCTGTCCATACTAAGCGGCTCATTTTCCCAAGAAGGGTAATGAGCTAAGAAAGCACAGTTTTAGCAACCGAAAAAGACTGGTCCACTGTACCGAGAGGGCATTTTGATTTGCCGGTCCTGTAACAAGACTGACAATATCTACCGCAGTCACGGGTACACAAATCTTTGCAGAAAATGGTGCAACAGAGGTAGGTCCACATCAGAGCATTTTGTGAAGGCATTTTCACTGAAAAATAATGCACAGAAGGAGGAGATCACACAAAGCAGTAGAGACATAACCTCTCCATTTTGCTTGCTTTTGCATCCCTGAAGCATTTACCACCTATTTTGTAGGAGGAGTCTGAAAAAGGCATTCAAGAGAAGCATCGATCTCTCCCAGTGATATTTGCCCCAGGCTGCTAATTCTGAAAGATAAAACCAAAGTACGAGGACAGAAAAGGAATGGAAACCACAGCGTGAGTGGTAACTTCAGGGCCCGATTATCATCTTTCCAATCCCAAAGCCATAGTAAAGCAAGGACGAGACCATCTCCAAACAATTCTATTTTTGTCAGGGGGACAACTGAACCTAGTGACCAACAAATCACTGACGCTATACATCCAGGGCCTACAGCTATCATCACACGGAAATTACATGAGACTATTCAAAGTCTGAAGAAAACATCGCAACCAGCTCTTCGCATCTAGAAGATATTGAGATGAGATACTGGTAGGACAAAAAAAGAAAGAGAGTTGTCAGATGGCAGCTCTTTCACAGTATTACAGAGGCAAAATTTATACAGAATTTTAAATGAATAACAATATAAATAAAGAAGACATTTATGATAGTGGTCACTTTAAGTTGATACCCAGTAACAAATCTTTGTATGTGATTTACTGCCAAATCCATATACGAGCTCAAGTATGCATAACAGCTCCTGAGAAGATGAATAGCATCATCTTGTTAAAAGTGCAATTATGATCACATTCCTACCAGACAGTACTGAACCGTAGACTTCACATTCTCAAGAAACTCCCCTCCACCTTTCTAAATATCTTCTCATCTCAGGCTTGAATCTTAGTCCTACTTTTCATCGAAACTCATAATTTCAGAAATATCCTGACATCTTAAAAGTCAACACACATTATATTATTTGTTGTATTAGACTCGAGTTTACAATATGCTCTCAAAATCAAGCAATGCAGTTATTTCAATTAAAAAAATCATAGAAGTGATAAGCTCCCCCTAATGACTACAATTAATGAATGAGTGCTTTCTGGTGGGGAAGTGTTTTGGGAAGGTGTTGACCAGCCCTCTTCAATACAATACCCAACTGGAGTGTTGCACAACCCCTAGAAATAGGAATCCAACGGTTTGAAAAGGTGACACACACACTTAACAATAGCTCTTCTGTGCAGGCAGAACACAACTTCAATTCAGAACAGATGCCAAAGGGAACCCGATCACGTCCTCGTGTCACACTTTACATGGAGGACTAAGTCACAGCTTATCCTTTGAATTACTCAATTGTGAAGAACGCGAAGTGAAAAGAAAAGAAGAAAACTGAGGTGTTGTCACCACAGTTGACAGATAAAGGAAGTCTCGACACATCTGGATATTGTGAAAGCAAAAATATTTTCAGTATGACTTCCAGTTGTCCTCTCTGGCAAATATGCATTAGATGTGCTAAATTCTA
>KZ505933.1:318533-352818 GCA_002844005.1 Limosa lapponica baueri
AACACCAAACCAGCCAAACAAACAGAACGAGAAAAAGGGGCAAATTTCTACTGGCAAAACCAAAAAGCCCATGATAAGCAGCACAGTACACGATGGAATAAAAAAATCAAAACCAGTTCTAAGAGGAACAGATTTCAACACATTCTTCCAGAACAAAGTTGTTTTACCATCTTTATTACGGTTCACTGGGGAATTTTACTTCATGTTTGATGTAAGGAAGGATATTAGCAGCTCTCGCAGCGGCGTGACGTTTCCTGAGAGACTGCTGAGGAATCTGGGGAATCCCAAAAGATATCCCACATCCTGCACTTGGGGAGCACCCTGGCATAATTCACCTCATGGTCCAGGTTTTCATAAGAACCTCCCACTCAAGCAGCCCTGCAACAGACCTTTTCCCGAGGAAGTATTTAAATCTTGAATCTGCAAAGCAAAACCTTAGCAAGCTCTAATACCATCCCTGAGAAAAAGGCTTTGATAGTGGTAATTTGGAAGTGATGGGACAATTTACAAAACTCAGACTTTGTCAAAGCTATTCTGGATTTTTCCTTCCAATCCCAAGCAGTGAAGTGGTTGCTCTTGTATAGAAACTTGCCTTTAAGGTTTATAAGACCATTTGATCCTTGTGAGAACTGCAAGAATGACAT
This sequence comes from Limosa lapponica baueri, assembly GCA_002844005.1. Classification (NCBI taxonomy): domain Eukaryota; kingdom Metazoa; phylum Chordata; class Aves; order Charadriiformes; family Scolopacidae; genus Limosa; species Limosa lapponica. Next base: position 319,178 of record KZ505933.1, read on the forward strand.
TTGATGGACAAAGAACAAACAGAGAAGACACTGCAACTCTGGCCTATTTCTTCCAAGATTCACATTTGAAGAATATAATTTGCCAACTTTGAAAAAAATAGTCTGAAAGGAATACAGAGTACACATAGATCTCTTTCTTCATTGCAGTTTCATAATAACAAATACTTTGCAAACTTGCTTTCCAATTCAATACAGAAAATAATACATCATATGAACATATCACCAGCTTGTTTACCGAGACTGATTTTTCTCCACTGGAAACAACAAAGATAACTTGGAACACATTCAGGGCAGAGGAATGAAGATGAGCATTTGGTTGGACTGACACCGTGACAGCCAAGAAAAGCACACAAAACATTCCACAAATGTTTGAAAGATGCAAACACCAAGGAGAAAAACAACAACTTAAAGGGGAAGATGATAAACATCAGTCCTCTAAGGCAAGGAAATCAGTGCCTTGGGAAGTACATCAGCAATATTCACTGGCAGCAACTTTAAAAAAAAAAAAAAGAGAACAAAAATAAGCCCCACCTTTTCACTGCCCAGCAAAAGCCTCCAGGTGTTCAGTGAGGACTACTCCTGTACCAAATCATTTCTTCAAAGCCAGAAATGCATGTATACCGTTTGGCACAAGTTCAGTTTTTCCGTGCTCTGCACCTTCATCCACATTTGTACTAAAAAAAAAGATGCTCTGGATAGTATTCAAAACATGATCAACATCCTGATTGACTACGATTCCGTAAAGCCAAAGCTGTTCACAAGGACCCGACACATGAACACAGAATGCCTATTCTGAAGACATGCTTATTTTACTGTTTAGCCAAGAAATTTCTCAGCTGTGCTGCCGCCAGTTGTTTCAGATTTCCCATGTTTTGAGGTTTTAATGATTTCATATCAAGCTCAAAATGTTAAATGAGGCTCTGAATTTATGAAAATACAGCAGTTCAGGAAAACACACCTTAGTATCCCTCACTGCTAATTATTTCCACTATATGTGAAGAAATCATCCCGTTTTTACAGTTTCTTTTACTTAGACAGTATCTACCCTGTACAGATCAAAAGCTAGGATTTAAGCATATAAACAAACTTGCAGATGTGTGATGGACAAAACAGCAGTAATGATGAATATTTTTACCTATGAATAATTAAAGTAATTTTTATTCCATGAACCACATACATGACTTTTTGAAATTTTCCTCTTACAGTTTGCAGATTGACACAAACAACTAGAATAACCACAAAACTATGTTCAACATTTTCCAACTCACTACTGGATTTATGCTTGTTTCTTATACTATGTTTACCTGATTCTCGTTTTATTCGTATGTGTTGCATTTTTCTCAGCAATACTTTTTTGGCCATTTTTATTGCGTTTCGGGAGATACTGAACACAATATAAATGGAAGCCTTTGTTTGAGGAAAAATTACATTAGCTATCAAAAGCCCACAGCAGATGTATCTTGAGGTCACAACCCAGATCCTTCATGCAAACAGAATGCCGAGACATAATCAGCAACACTCAGGGCAACAACAGGACTACCCAAAGGTAATAGCTTTTTTGAAAGAGAAGTGTGTCAAACTGTATTGGTGAAATAGTTCAGACTGTGGAGCTGCTGACACCAACCTCTACAGCAGGTTGACATACTGAACACCAGTAAGTCCAAAAAAGCATTGAATTACCTTAGTATCCACACCTAACCGTCCCCAGTTTTCTGCACAGCAGTTGCTGGGTTTTCCAAGCCATCTGGTGATTTTTAAGAACCTGTCTGAAAGCAAACGTGGCAAACTGCAAAACTAACTGCAATGTAGAGAGGACAGGAGATGCTCGGTGGAAATGACCTAGAATTTCACCATATACAAGGAACATATTCACCCTAAACATGCCCATGAAATTCTCAGAGCCCTCTCCTGTGCTCAACACGTGCCATGTATGTTACTTGCATGAATGCACACAGGAAGGAAATATTATTCCTTCTTGTCCATTGTACACAGGGGCTGCAATTACAACCAGCTCTCAGGCAGGTTATAAACACAAAGAAATTTGGAAGCTTGTCTTCTGTTTTCTCCAGCGGACATGGTTGGTTTTTTTTTTTATTTGCCAGACCTACACACCCACAAAGGGTCCGGTCAAAATCTGGCTGTCAAGAAGAATGATAAAAATCTGCTCTTACTGTAGCATGTTTGTATTCAGCCATCACACAAGCTTACAAGATTTCATTGTGCTTTGATAACTAAAACTTTTCTAATGGACAGCTTCTCCATTTTAGTTGCAAAAAACCCCACAGCAAAATTAGCACAACTATGAAGAAACAGTATAAGTTATTCTGAAGACCCTTGCTCTAAATTAATTATTGAGAAATGACTGAATCATTCATAACATACTTTATAATTTCCTGATGCTTAATCCTATATATGTGGCTTTTAAAACGTCACTACGTAGATCCTAGGTGAGAACATGAAATTACAGATGGCTAACTGGGGGGGGGGGAGGACTCATTTTCATGATTGCTCAAAAAAAGCAGCAGTTTCAAGTTCACCGTTACCTTTAAGACAATTCTCAAGGCACGAAAACAATTAAGATCAGTTGTAATCACTTAATTTAACTTTTTGTTCCTCCACTGCAGATGCTCAAACTAATGCAGCGTTTTTGTAGAATGCCACCCTGAACTAGCCAAAGTTTTTCTGAATTCTACAGCAAGATAAAACTGAGTATTTTGCCTGCTTGTGATCAATAACATGATATGGTGCCTGTTTCCTAACTGATGGAGGAAAAATTTATCTTCTTGCAGGGAACACTTGCAAAGTGTTCACATTTAATATTTCCTTTTCCCAAAGGCCTTAGAAAGTTTAACAGCTGCATGGAGGCACACATTCGTGCTACTAAACGACATAAAGCATGGCTATTAACAAGAAGCAAATACAATGAATTAGTGCCAGCCTGGGTACTGTGAAGTGGTGCAAAAGCTGAGAGCGCCATGGTGATTACTGATTTTTCTACCATGAAGATTCTTTTTCCCCCAGCTCTGCAAATAACATAGTTCCATTTAAATTTTTCATCTGTATGGACAACAAGAATAACAATGTTTAAAACAATGCAACAGCACTTCTCAAGGAGGCAGCCTGAAATGTCTTATTTTTCCTGCAATACGCTTTCCAGATTCCAGAATCCTTTTTCAGCAGAGAATTTTGTAGATCCTCACTCTACACATCATTTTGCAGGCAACCACCTTCACATATCTCCCTGCAAATCATGGTAATTCTACAAGATTTTCTCAAGGTAAACTAGCATAGCATACGACAGACCAATGGGTGACAAAAAATCAATCAGTAAAAAGACATTACAACTAGAAAATTAAGCACTTTTAGACAGGCCTTAAGGAAACATGTAATGCTAAAAAATAAAGTGGCATGGCATCAAGAATCAATCACATACATCTGAATTTCATTTATTAGCTATTTATTGAAATGTTGCCAAGTCAAACAAAAAAGTTATAATTCACTCACAAGGCCAAAGGCAAGCGTAAATTGCACTGGTAAAAACTGGCAGCAATGTATCTAGGAGCATGCTTTCAGGATCGCCAAGACAAAGTTGCTCTGATACATCTACAAAGAAACAAAACGTGCAAGAAAATTCACTGCCTCCTTCTCCATGAACTCCTTGCCCGAACAACACCAGTTTATCAACTCAATTCAATCCTCTCCTAAGTGTGCAAGTGTTAAGACCAAGGCTTTCTTCTCTATTTCCCAACTTCAGAGACCTTAGTATTATTGTCCCATCTCTAGAACACCTACCCTCAGAAATTTTTTCAACCTCTGCACCTTCCTTCACTGTTTCACAAAATTCACGGCCAAAACAATCAGCCATTCTAATGTTACAACGAAGCACCACGGCCTTAATGAGAGATGCTACTTAATAGTAAAGCATTATTTGGTTTTCATTTCAAACATAATTTAAAACAATGGAACTGACAATTTTATTACAGTATATGACATAGCATATATATATATTAAGCAGGGGCAGTAAAAATGCTGTAATATTAAAAAAAAAAAAACATATTCTGGTCACTCCAAGGAAACAGCAATTTTACCCTGTGCTCTTTTGTCCCAGGATGGCAAATGAGTCTGTCTCACAACACCATCTTTGAATTCAGTGACCTTCTGATTACAACTTGGTCAAAACTAATGTATTTTCACATAAGCTTTCAGCTAAAACACCCAGTCTTTCTGCGGAGGTGTTTCACCACCACCACCACAAATACGACAAGTTGCAGCTTTAAAACACTCCCTACAGAGCTCTGTAAAATTTTAATAGGTTGGTTAAAGGGGGAGAAATTACAGGATCATGTCATGATTTCCACACTACTTTCCTTCTCCCTACCTTATTAGCCTCAAAAATACTGCAAATGACAAACTAGCCAAAAAACACAGTTTCTTTTTGTTCCAGTTTTAATGACTCTCAGAACAAACTATTTGCTCGTATCAGTATCCAAGCAATCTGTTTAGGCATCCAAGTTTATAAACTAGAAGAACCATTCAAGTCCTTTTGCTTTTAAACATGCACAAACCGAGAAGCTTATTTAACAGGCCTATTAGGCTCCGTGGTTTATTTCTTAACATTTCCAATAAATCCTCTTTTTCTTTTTGTGATAAGACTTCAACCCTTTCCTTGCTAGCCATCCATAGCAGATGCCAGAAGCTGTGCTCCTGCGTACTTCTGAAAACACACACACACAACTCTACTTTTTCCAGACGTCCAGAGCGCACACAGCTTGTTTGTGAGCTCAAGTTTTCATCCTATTTTTTAAGCACAGACATTAACTTCACACTAATCTAAAAAGGACCTTGCTACAACCAGTTCTACACTTAGTCTTTTCCAGGTTAGCATCCATAAGCCTGCATGCATTCAGCTGTACTGTCGTACCACAGCCAATATTCAACACATCCTGGCTGCAACTGGGCAGTAAACTCCCTGTACAGAGAGATTTCAGACATGCTTGCTATTTGGTTTCCATGCTTCTAGGCAATTCCCTAATCCTTTTGGTTATCCTCCAGAGGAACATTACCTCTTTACTGCTTGAAATCATGAAAGGGTGGATCAAAGGCAAGAATAAATCTCATCTTGGGATATAAAAGTTATTCTATCTTACTTATTTACTTATTCTCAAAAGCACCAGGGTGGGTAAATAGAGGACTTTCAGCATTAGGCACTGCAAGTCACAATTTCTAAATAGCAGAAATTCCACATAGATAGAAGACATGGGCAGAAGACCAGTTCTCTCCGGAAATCCCAGACTACCTTACCTTGATATGATATTACTAAACACTCCTTCAGTGGAAGATTTGGCAAACGGGCCACCTTTTCTTTTATGTGAGCATTCCATAACAGTAAAAATGGGCAGGCAGGGACAATTCTTTGAGTAAAATAGGTTTCTTTTTTATCTTACATGCCTTTCCATCCCAGACTTAAATTAGAGAACTGAAAACAGAAAACAAACAGTGTCTTTCAATACATAAAGATGCAGAGGAGGTGTGCACCACATATATTAAAGAACAGGACTTCAGAAAGCTCAGTAACATGCAAAGTCAAGTTTTCCATGAGAGAAAGGTGTAGATTTAACAGGAAGTATCACCAAATTTTTTTGACTACTTCAAGACTACTTCGAATAAGACGCATGCAAACTGTATCTCACAAGGGACATCTGACCCCAGCTAGGGGTGAAAGGAGCAATGCGGCTATGAATCAGTAAGGTACGTGACACTGTACTCACATCAGAGCTTTCTATATGACACAGGAAACTGAACTTGTCACACACACAGTAGTCCATCACGTGGCACCGCCAAGATTCAGAAGAAAAAGCTAAACTTTTTCCCCAAGGAGAAAGTACAATAAGAAGAGGGATGTTCCTGAAGCTCAAAAAATTAAACCATTGAGTGAAAAAATGACATCGCAGCTACCATACTCTCTTTCCCCAAAAGAGCCACATTGTGTGGAGATTTGTTGGATGTTTTACGGCACTAGAAAATAAGTATGACCTAACTTAAAGTGTCTTCATAACTGAGGGATATCACAGGCCCGCAGACACTCAGTTTTGGTTGTCTACACACAGACAATCCCACCAGCCTGCCTAAGACATTGCAGCTATAGAGCAGAGGAGGGTATTCAGCCCCTTAACAACGTATGTCACAGTGCCACAATGGTGAGCAAAGTCACCAAAGCGAACTTTTCCTCAGAAGTCTAAGCTCATGGGACACCACGGGCTTGCAGCCCAGCTGTGCATTCTAAGCACAGCCACAAAACATTCTAAGCGTCCTACAAAACATCTGTTATGAACTACAAATACTTCCACGCAAATACTTCCTTTCCCCTCCAGCAAGGCTGGAGGCTCGGTGCACAGCCCAGCACCACTGACCTGCCCTTGCCAGAGGAGGCATAAGCAGCTCTGTATTTTCAAAGCAGAAACCTAAGGATCCTTCTTGTCTCAAGGCAATAATAACTTGTAAGGGAGAGCTAAATGGTAGATGAACACTTTTAATGAACTCCGAGGCAAAAAAAAGGCAAAAAAAAATTTGACGAATCGTTTGAGAAATAATTAGCTCCTCATGCCACATTTCCACATTTGTCAACACATCCCAATCGTTCTGTCTACAATTGAGCAGTCCAGTAGCACTATCAAGACAATCAGTCTGCGAGTGAAATCAGACCTATTCTCTGCCATACTACTTGTCCACAGCAACACCTCGGTGATAACTGCCTGTTTTTCACATCCCTGGAAAAGAAACTGAAATATCACAAAGGCATGTCCCTCTGAAATCTCAGTAGCACTGCTTGTATCCCATTTTTACAGTTTTTCCCCTGCCACTGTAGTAGTGTAACCTTTTCTTTAGTGTTTCATTGACCTGGATTCATTCAGCACTTGGTATAACAGCACAGACTAGAAATTATTTCCTTTACTGGGTATTTCCACCAAGTACATTACTTACTAGATACTTAGGGAAGATGCAAAATACTTACTGCGTAGTCATATATATCAATAACTAATATGTCCTTTTGGCTAAGATACCATTTTCTAGTAGTCCTCATGAAAGTAAGAAATGGTAAAACTCACGTTTCGCAGCCTTCCTGTTCCTCCCAGGAGTGACACCATCAAGTAACATGCACATATCTGAGGGGAGTCTCAGCATTTAGGATATTATTTCTAATGCTGGCAGACGATGACCTCTATGCCGAATGCCTGTTACGCACTTTTCCAGTTGCCAAGGAAAGGTACCGGGAGCTGCATGAGCCTGCACTGCACAGCAGTGCTGCACGATGGCCTAATCTCGTTACGTGATAAATAGCCTTGACACTGAATGTGCCATGTGGTGCACACTCAACGGGCTGCTTTAGTCCTTACCTGGTGTCAGCCGAGAGCACTGCAAGCTTTGTGAGCCCTGGCTGACAGCAGGAGCACAAGAGGTACATGTGGAAATTCAGCATATATTAAACAGAAGAGGACTCAACAGCCAACTGCAAGATACGTTAAGAGCTGTGCATAAGAAACTGTGCCAAGCTCCCAAATTTATGGAGTCATCACCACAGCTGCCCCCTGCTCCTTCCCAGAATCTTCCCTCTCCCCCTATGCCTGGCAGAAAGCAGCATTTGAAGGGACTAACGTGGCTGCTCCCATGCAAAGACCCACAGACCACTGCAAAGGGCAGAATCAGCAACCACTTCTAACTGTGGTAAAGCCTACCAGTAAGAGCTGACCAAATCAGGAGTCGAATCATCACGGCAAGTGACCAGAACTCTTGTAATATCAGTGCGAAAACCTAGTCAATTCTTCAAGATCAGTAAAGTTACCAGAAATGAATTAATAGTCGGCTCATTACAGGACAGAATCATCACAGTGAAAATAACTCTGAGCATGTTGGTTTGCTGTCAATTATATCTTTGCCCTGGCACATCTTATAATACCTGTAAAATATTTTTACGGATAGGGACTAGACTATTCTTTTACAACTGTCCATGCATGACAAACAGGCAGGACAGGAAAGGACCTCCCAATTCATTAAGCCCAGCTTCTGAAGCCCCATGGGAGCCAGCAACACAGTTACTTGCAGACAGTGAAAAAGCACCATCAAAAGAGCTATTTTAATATTTCCCCTCACCTCCAAGCTGCAGTCCCAACGCTACCCAGGATCTCCTTACTCTGTTAGAATTTTCTTTTTCATGCCAGCACACCCACGGACAGTCTACACCCATATATACTCCTGCATTATCACCCAAACCAGTTCTGTTCCCTCCCTGATGTTGACCCACCTGATATATTTATGTGCAGAGATTAAGGCTGCTCTCTCATTTTAACTAGAATACACAAAGCCCGGTCTGATTTTCTCTTAAGAAAGAGGCCTGAAGTACAGTTGGTTATGTCTAGGCAGCAGACATCACACACATACCAGGTTACATGGAAAATTAAACAACCCAAAAGCACCAGGTCCCATTATTACACAAAAACATCACTTACAACGTGCCTTCTTACAGCCTTCAGCCACTTACTTTGTTGTGTCCCCCAAGAGAAAAACCCAACTTAAAAAAGCCTGTTGGCATCAAGATATAGATCTCTATTTATACAAACATATGTTTTTCTAAATATAATTTATTATACGTTTCTGGAGGATGAAGTTAACTGACTCCAGTTTGAGCCCTGTACTCTCCTGTCCTGGTTTGAGGTAAAACAGCACAAACTTTCTGTTCAGTAATTTTACTTCTTAGCTAGGCCTCTTCTAACTCTCCGAAATTAATGACATATTATGCAGAAAACTGCTCGTCCTCAGAGTGGTAAGACCAATGTTTATAGTTCATGCCAAGGAATGGTGTGCAGAGAGGCCCTTGCTTATACTCATTGCTATAACAACCAAGGTCAGATAATTTCGGTATTTGCCCTGTTGGAGGGTCGGAAGCGGAAAAGCGTAGAGGGGTCACATCTGTGGGGAGGAGGGGACAGGAGAGGTGACCCAAACCTGACCAACAGGGTATTCCATCCCATCTGCCCCATGCTCAGTGTAAAAGCTGAGGGATCAAAGGGTCAGCTCTCTTTCTTCAATGGCCGACGTCTGAGGAGGACCCTGTCTGTTCGTCTGCCTTTGATCCCGATCCGTGTGTTCCTGACTCCAGAGCTGGAACCCAGTTCCCATCCATCGCTGAGTCCAGTCTGGGACTTCCCCAGTGCCTGCCGGTGACGTCATCCTGGGAGCTTGACATGGTTTTGTATATATTGTATCTATTTCATTATTTTCTTTTTATTTTATTATTAATACTACATTAAAGTAGTTTATTAAAGTAGTCTAGTTCCTTCTAAACTCATAAATCTCTTGTAACTTCCTCTTCCTCTCCTTGGAGCGAGAGGTGCGGGGAGAGCATCTGTCACTCCTCATTGGCCAATTCGGCCTAAACCCCAACCTCTCCTAGGAGGAGAAGGGGTTTCAGCATCATGCATTGAATGTTAATAATGTTTTACATTCTAATTAATTTATTGACTTTTGAAGAATTTTTACTTGAACTCTATTTCAAATGGAACCTTCAAGACTTCCCACTGCCATATAACAGAATTGTATTTGCTTTTTTAAAACAGTGAATGAACCTGTCTTACAGTGGATGCTGAATGATATTTTGCAATACATATGGAACAAAATTAGACCCCAATCTTGAAACCAGTTATTGACTGGGGATTGGAGGAAGGGGATGCTACTATGCTTTCATGATGAAACTTCGTTTTTAGCCATGCCGCAGAACTCCGACAGAACAAGCTTTTTGGCCAGGATTTTTCCTATTCACTTCTAAACTCAGCAAATTTTACCCTGAAATTACTAAGATCAAACCAATTTGAGTTCCAGCAATGCTATTAAGATCCCCAATTACTACAGTCAGATTCTGACTCTCAAAGCCTATTCACAAAACTCACATTTTAGCTGTATTTACCCATTTAATTCTACTGAATACAGAGCCTATGCAGGCCCTGTACTTGCAAACATAAAGTAAGAATTCACTGTCCTTTTAAAACAAGGTACATCACGATCTCCAAACTAAAAGGAATTGCAAGTTTTCTCTTTCTCCAGGGAGGCCCTCTAACATTTCTCCCTTAGTTTGCTTGCTTTTTAGGAGAAATTAAAAAAAAAAAAGAGCAGAAAAAAGAAACATCTGTGGGAACAGCTGCACAAATACTGCAACTGACAGAGACAAGATTTCTTTCTAGCATCCAGGATTTCTTGTTTTGTGTTTTGCAAGACCACTTAATAGTAGATAATCACAGTGACTATCCATGCATCTGACATGCAATTTTGATCTCAATCACAGAAAAGAGGTAAAAGCTCAATACAAGCCAACCATCGATACAAACAAACACACAGACACAGAAAACAACCAGAAACCCAAACCCTTGAAGGAAGTGTCTAGAGGCTCCACTATATAAAAGCTTACACAGCAAACAGGCTGTTTGCTCTGACTTCTTGTGGACAATCAAAACACTATGGTAGGTAGTTTATAATTATAAGCAGATGTACAGCACAGCCTTTTCCTTCATCGTTATCTCATATTTAACAACAATACTAAGACCCTTAATTACTCAGCACACTTTCCAAGACAACACTTTGGTAATTAGGCAATGATATCATTAAATACATAGATTTCCAGAAGTCTGTCTTCATCTCCTAGATACATGTCTGCATTCACATACTCGTCTTCAAATTGCAGTAATCTGTTATGCTCCAACTGGAAGTGTTAAGAATGAGTTTTATCATGCTCTGTGCTATATATTGATGACTGCAATTCTTATTTCCCAGTCCAAGCCCAAGTAGATAAAGTGAATGTGATTAAGATTCCATTACAGTAATAATCAGCTAAACTAAAGTAGCCAGTTTTAAATATAGATGGCCATGGTGGCAATAAGACCTTGGAGAATGCAGAGCTCCTCAAGGTTTAGGGATTTACTTAAGTTTTTTTTCCCCCCAAAATACTGAAAGAATTATTAACCATTTTGGCCACGGGGGGCAGCCGCCACATCCAACTGATCCACAAAGTAGGATCTGAAGAACGAGAAGCAAAGTTAATTGTCTGCAGCCTCTGCATTATTTTTTTTTTTCTTTCTCAAGCAACACAATAGGGGCCTAAAACATACTTTAAGTCATCCTTGACTGTAGTGCTCTCCCTTCTGCTAAATAATCATTAAGTACACTGGGACTGTCGGAGTACGGTAGCACTTCAGCTTCTTCTTTTTCCACCTCTACAGCGCCAGCTGTCAAGCACAGCATGTAGAGAAAGACTCCCTGTTTGAGTAAGCTCCAGCACGCTTCAGGGGGTCTGCTCCACTTGAATTCATGCAATCCATTTTCTAAATGCTCATCCTGTAAGACTGTGCCCACACATCCCCCACAGCACTACTTGGAAACAAGTTTGGGATCTTTAAAAATCAAAAGCACAAAGATTCATCACAACTCGCTTTGCAACACGAGCTCTTATCCTTCCTGATGTCCACACATTTTCAACGGAGGAAGTCGAGCCTTCACATATAGCAAACGGTCTGCTCTGGTCATTCAGGTCCTCTCCATCGAGCCACAAACAGAATATCAGATGGTTTTTTTTTCCCCTGCACATGTAATACCAAAAAAAGAGGATCAAAAGTGAACAAATGGATGGCTGCAATGGGACGGAAATGGTCCACCCAGCCCGGCATCCCATCTCCATCTGTGACTGAAGTAAAACCTCTGGGACAAGCAGGATAACTCAGACAAGCAGGCAACAATACTTTTGGCTAGTTACCCCTTAAAACTGGGTTTTCCCTTTACTAAACACAACATTTTCTGGCAAGTACTTGTGCATCTTAATTACACCTCATTTACATCCTGTGCATAGTACTACCTCCTTTCATTTGTTTTGAGCCTGCCACCGTCACTCCTGGATAAACCCTGGCATTCCTGTACTGGAAAATAAGGGAAGAATTGGCCTCTCCTCACCCTTTCCCTGCCACCCGCTAATGCAGTTTTCTCAGTCATCTCATCTCCAGGCTGAAAAGTTCCTTCCTGCTTTGCTGTTTCTTGGGCAGAAGCTGTCCTGTGTCCGTGACAATTCTCGTCACCCTGTTAAAAACCTTTTCCAGCCTAAGCTGCAAATTACTAGCCCTTTCGGGCAGCAAGGGACTCCCCCGGTGTCACCACTATCCTTCTTCACATTTTTCTTCTTCCAACAGAGGATATGGTAGCTATGGGAAGTTAAAGAAACAGCTAGAAAGACAGCTTTGGAAAATCCAGGATCCTGCTGCCGGAGCTGAGGTTGGGTCATTTGAGTAAGGATCAACTGGAAGGCTACTTTCCCTGCCAACTGAAGGATCACTTTACCTCCTTGCAAAACAGGGAAATAGCCCAAAATATGGAAACGGCCAACACATTTTGTCCCAGACCACACTGATGTAGGAAAAAGCATGTTTGGTTCTTCCAATCAGTGACATCTAGAGAGATGTTACTGCCTCCCATATACAGGCAAATTGCTGCGGTTTTGCATTTTAGTTTTTATAACACTTCATGATTGTTCAAATTGGCAGGCCGAGAACAACAGTCCAGTTAAAATTTAAGCTGCTCTAAAAGCAAAGGCAGATGTGGGAAAAGGACGGCAGGGACACACCAGGTACTTCTTGGAAGTAACAGAAATGAAAAAACCTCTTTGCTAAAGAGCTACTAATCATAATTGCTATTATACAAAATTGCACAGAACTAAATATAGGAAAATGTAAGGTATTTTATGACAAGAAACGATATAAACATTGCCAAGGCGTTCAACACGTTGCTCAAGTTTGTGCCATTGAGCCATAGAGCACGAAGGCCCCTCCAAACTAACCAGTGCAACAGTAAACAACACAAGTTTGTTAAAGTTAAAAGCACTGAGTTCCTATGCTCCTTCAAGGCCTCCGGCTTGGTGAAATGTCACCCCTTCATTCGGAAAGCCCAATGAAACCAGAACTGAGCGAGGCAGACAAAATTAATTCAATGAACAGGTAAGTCAAAAAACATGACCATTGTGGTTTCTAGTCTCAGGGGAACTATCTATTTTTGCAGTTTAGCCAGTGACTTGGAAGAAAAAAGAAGAAAAAAAGCGATCAGGACTGAAAAACTGCGCAGGTGACAAATACCAAGGGAACTGTTAATTACAAAGAGGAAAGGGGACTGACAGACAGCTGTCTGTGCACCAGCCCGTGTGTTCTTGCTCAGCAGACGCACAAGTTGTGAAGAACTGACAGCGCCCGAGAGCATCCTCCTGAAGGAAACCCTGAGGTCCCTGTTCAACACAACAGCCCCATTTCTAGTGTCATCACAAGACTATTTAACAAGCAAAAAGAAAGTATAAAGACCGTTGTGCCTCTGGATTTCACAGGACTGAACCTTAAGTATTCCCCCCAGCACTGCCATTCAAACATTCAGAAGCATTTTGGAAAACTGGAACCCATTTTAAAAAGGTTGGAATAATTAAAGAATGTAAAGAAGGAACTTTATTTTCCACTTTTACAAAGAGAAGACAAAGAATAAGACAGTAACTCTAGAGGGAATAGAAATTTGGATAAAGAAGGTTATTATACAAAGAGCTAATAAGAACCAGAACTAACAAAGCTGATAGTTAAAGAGTCAAATGAATCACAGAATCACAGAATCTTAGTGGTTGGAAGGGACCTTTGAAACAAGCAGTAGAGCACATACTTTAAGACTGATGATAATTACACCAAGTGAATATCTGTCAATACCAAGTGATAGACTCTCAGAACACTGAGAGTCTATCAAGTGACTTTCTGTTAGCAAAACAGGATATTTCTTGAAAATAAATTATCTAGCTTATAATGGGAGCTAATCAAGGACCCTTACGGTTCATTTTGCATTCATAACCAATTAAATACAAAATAAATTTACAGCTTCACTCCAGCCCTTACCACTAACACTTTGATGACCCACATGTAACTGGCAAAATGACGAAGCAGAAGGAAAGGGTCAGGAAACGTACAAAAAGCTGCAGAATAGGAAGAAGCTTCTCAGCATGCAGCTCCTCACACCAAGGTCAACCACCTACAGACTGGCTGCCACAGCTGGCTTGCAGGCACATCCTGGGGGCACCTATTGAAAGTGAAGATGAAAAACCTACGGGGCTTGGGAGACATCAGCTGCTGGCTGTCCTACTGCAGTTGGGACCCCACAGGGACCAAAGTTAGCTGCCTCCTAACACCACCCACCTGCTTCTGGGAGCTCACACACAGTGCCTGGGCAAGGCAGCCTCCCCTGGCTCCCCCAGTACTGCTCCCACCCAAGGCAACGTGCCCTCCCTCCTGCTATAAGGCTGGGGTTTCAGCATAATTTGATTACATCTCTGCAGATGAAGACTCTTTATCTGTCTCAACACAGGGCTTCTTGTTATCTGCTATGCTGCTGAAGCTGAAGTACACCACCCACCTTTGGGATGTCATACCCTTTTGAGTACTATAGAACTGAGCCACCTTTTCTCCCTCAATTAAAAAAAAAAAAAGCAACTTAATCAAGGTTTTCTAAATAAATGCAGGCAACAACTATAAAAAAATAATTCTAACCTGAAATCCTTGCTTTTAGCACAATAATAGAAACTAACATAAACCAAATCTTACCACTAGCACTTTCTGCAGTCTTGCATGCAGGAAGAGAATCTAATCTGAAAATTTGTCTCCTGTTTTCTTTTAAATTAAGTTTCTATTCTTCCCAAGACTGGCAGTGGAGTAACAAGCTTCATTAAAAGCGGTGTGTTTCCTTATCATCCAACAATATCAGCCACTCATCTTACCTGGAGTCCTCAACATTACAGAAAGCCAAGTTCCAGACAGTGAACAAAAAACCTACAGCAGATGTTCTCCTTCAGTGTTTTTCTTGTTCTGGAATGCCAAGAGAAGACAATATTTTCTTTTCCTTCCTGGCTGAAAGCTAACACACAGTGCATTCATCCACAAGACAGTTTACAACACAAATGCCACCCTAACATGATAAAGTGTTGCACCATGTACCAGGACGTTATTTAATAAAAATAAAATCATGCCAAGCGTTCCCTCTGCCCAATATAGATAAAGCCAGTAAGTAATAGCTCCAGGAATAAACCACACTTCCAAAGGCCATCAGGTCACAATAAACACCAAACAGCCTGCAGAGAAGACAGCTAAAGGTAATAGGATGCAAATCACTTCAAAATACCCACCAGGAATTTAAACTCCCCCTTTTTTTTTCCCCCCCCACCTGGTGTGTTTAAGAAAATTAGATATTGAATCAAGCAGCAAGAGATGAAACGATCCTGAGATGCCTGTGTGCTATAGCTGTACGTGGAGCTCCGCAGGGGTTTTCTATTCTAGTTACTTCTGAAGACATGACCTTATCAGAAGTTCAAACTATTACTTGTGAGGCAATTTCCTTTAAGGGATCTTCATTTCTACCTTTTTAAACTCCTCCTTCAGAAAACTGAACCTAACTATAAGACTACTAACAAAAGGGATTTTCACGCACCAGCCTGCAAACACAGGAGAGGCAAATGTCTTAAAGGAATAACCACAGCCTCCCTCTCACTGGCACCCAGAAGCACATTGGAAAGAAGTCGCTCCTTCCAGACAGAATCATGCTGTTAGGTGAATTTTCTACATGGCTTTACATCTTTTACTTACTGTGGGACTTTTTTTTTTTTTGGGTGGGCACACTATTTTTTTCCAAACTAAACCTATCTAATTTTATTAAAGAATGAAAGCCAAGTAAAGAAGAAGAGAAGAAAAAAAAGCAGCTGAGAGACAGAACAACACTCAAAGGAGAGGCAGACAAGCAACTTTAGACACTATGCACAAAGAAACACAAGTTCTAAGCACATTTATTTTTAACCCAAGTCACTTTATCACGTACTAGAAGATGCCTTTTGCAATAACAAAACCTGCCACAACATGAAAATTTCATGGGACTGGAAACAAGCACTTGACTCTCAGTCCTTCCTTCTCTCTACCTCTGCTTGTAAATCTGCACGCCTTCTGTGAGTATGAGATGCCACTTAAATGATTTTTGGCCAGGACAAGATGCTTTGCCCCTTGTATTAACTAAACCCCCCTCCCTTAATTCTTACCTCATGGGGAATCCTTTTCCCCTGAATGTACAGAAGTTATTGTCACCTTCCAGGTACAGAACTACTCCACAACAGAAAAACTGAACCTAACACCATCTTAATACCTGCTGATCCAATATGAGTTATTGCCCTCTCCCAGCAGCCATGCTATTTAACACAGACAAACAGAATTCAGATTAATATTAGACAAATTCAGTGTTATGAAGTCACTATGCTACACAGGGAATTAATTTGGTTTCTTATTTCTACCTATACAGGGCAAAGGTGCCTATTTAAAAAAAAAAAAAACCAAAACAACCTACTGGTTATTTCCAGTTATCTGTTGTAAAAATGTTTCTAACATCAAAACCGAATTATTTACTGCTCCCCACTCTGCTGAAAGAAGAAAACTCCCAAACTGACAACAAACGTGCACGTTACTAATAAGAAAGATATATATTCCATACAAGCCTAACGGAGGGGAAAAAGAGAAGACTCCTTTATCTTAAGAAGAAATCCACTCAGTAGCTCTAAAAATCCACCGAAGGTTCCGTAACTCTTTGGTGACTACAATCGAAGTCCTTATTGTAAAGGACTGTCACAGGGAGGACCTTGTTTCTGAAAGCCGGCGACAGGTATTTGCAAGAAGGGGGAAGCTTTTCCGACACCCAGCACAAACCCGAAGATGAGCATTAACATGGAGATCGCCGAAAGCACAAAGGGCTTTTACTTATATTTAAGCCAACAAGTAGTCAGGCGACATACAGTCTGCTCGTACGCCTAAAGCCGACAAGAAGGAATCCTGTTATGAAGTATCTCACACTGTTAAGAAACAACAGCACACAACAACACTTAAAGATGCCTACACACACCCCCCCGGCAGACAGAACAGCCGTCACACTCACAGGCAGCAGCAGCTGCCGCCGCCTCCTGCTCAGCAGCAAGCGTTTGTCCCGCAAAGACCCCGCGGTTTGGCTGCCGAGATTAAAACCCCCATCAGTGCCACCTACCCCGGCTCCGGCTGCAGCGCCGGGCTCCGGAACCGCCCGGGCCGGGGCTCCTACCTTCCACCGGCGGGGTCAGCGCTTCTCACCCATAAACGCGCTGGTTTCTCGAGACAAATTCGGAAACGGTGGCAGCCTCTTTCAGCTTGAATGCATTTGGAAGTTTCTTTTCCTTCACCACCACCTCCCCCCGCCTCAGCCGACCCGTCCACAGGCGGGGCTGCCCCCCCTCACACGGCAGCTCCGCGCTCCCACCCCACGTCCTCCAGGAATCCCAGCCGGGAGCAGCCCGAGGAGTTGGGGAGAGCGGCTCTGTGAGCATGGATGTGTGAATATCCAGCAGCAAGCTCTGGAACGGCCTCCCAGGGCCAGCCCTCAGAGGCAGTCCCGGGTTTCGGGTTTCAGGGGCAGCTCCGGAGCCGGCAGCGGCCCTGCTTCCCCTGAGGAACCGGGCCCCCTTCCTTCCCTCACGGCTCTGGAAATGCCGGCCGTACGGCACCCCCCGCCCCGACGGCGCCCGGACACCCTCCCTGGGCTGTTTCACCCTCCCTGGGCTCTTTGCTTCACCCTTCCTGGGCTGTTTCACCCTCCCTGGGCTCTTTGTTTCACCCTCCCTGGGCTGTTTCACCCTGCTCCAAGGGGCTCCCCTCCTGCAGCACACCTCGGAGACAGCCACCAACTGGCACAGGGACACCCTGTCATCCTATGCGGATTTTTGCCCCCCCCCCCCTTTTTGGCTGTGATGCCTCTTTAGTCAACTACACACAGCCTAAGTGGTCTTGACGCACCTACTTCCAGCAGCCTGCGCCTCTGGAACTCAGCAAGATGTTCTGTTGAAGGAGGACTTCAGGGTTTCACCTTGTGTGGGCCCGAGGGAGGCCTCCCTGGGAGCTGGACAAAGAGGGCCGCGTGCCATCCCCGCAGGCCCAGCTCTGACTCAGCCGCCCAGCAGCAATCGGAATGGGAATCATGATGGAAACTGCAGCTGTAATTGGGTTCCAGGAGCTGCCGTTCCCCCTCTGAATGGCACAACTGTCGTCTGCTCCCAGATGACTCAGCGAGCATGGGGCTGCCACCCTTCCCCGTACCTGGAGAGGGTTATGAACGACGTACAACCCCCGTCCTTCCCCACCACTGCCCCCCGGCACCCCAGACCCCACGGGACTGGAAACACAACCTCTCCCAGAAAATCCCAATTGCCCTGTATTACCGGTCTCTTCTTTCAGATCGCCATCGGGAGACAAAAAGTGGTTTCTACCACTACACTACAATGAGATCGTAAGAAAAAAATTACTACTACTAATAGTTGAAAACAGCAGAACATTACATTTGCAAACCCAAGCAGGGTTCTGCAAACTGTGCACACTCACAACAAAACCCTGCCCATTTTCAGCTACACATACCCGGCACGTGGTGTTCCTCTAATGACTGGAGCTGGCAAATCTGTAGACGCTGGAAAAGTGTTTTGCATGACCCAGAATCTCAGCATCTGGTGAGCATGCAGCTCGGACAGACCTCGACACACCCCCGTTGACTTCTCTCCCATGACCCATTTCTCACAGTTCTGCAGTTGCTGGTTCCAGCTCCACCCAATGGGACAGCACTAAAAAATCCCCGAGTACTGCAAGAATTAGTTACAGTGCTTTGAAAGCTGTCAGTTTTCTAACAAATTCCTCAGACCTACGAAGTTTTTCCATAGATGAGGTCTGAAGAACATTTGCGTACTGTAACGTATGACACATTATAGCTTGCAGCAGCGATAATGGGATACCACTGTGCTGGCTCAGCTTCTGCTTTTAACAGAAAAAAAAAAATGCATTCAGCTGCTTGGTTATCTATACGGAATGAAATCTCTGTACTCTGCCTCTCGCTAAGCAGCAGCCAGCCCAGGTATCAGTGCGTGAATGAAGGGGAATACCCAAGACGGTTTCCTCACTTTCCCAGCGTGTTGCGATATAGCCACTCAGAAATGAGAACTAAGCAAGCTGCTCAGCGTGAGGGCTGGTCCCTACGACTGTCCCTGGAAAAGAAGTCCACAGAGATAAAACAAGGGGGCGCAGACCAAAGCCATTCCTATCATCTCTCTGCCAAATTCAGAGATGGGGCTAACAGAGGTCCTCAGCATCAGGGACAGCATGCAGCACCCCACCAACATGCAGCTTGTCTCAACTGTCATCCCCCAAGCGGAGTCCAATAGCCAGCGTGCAACGAGCCGATTTTACACACAGAACTGAGCTATTTGTTTATTTCATGCTTGCACAAAGATGGGTGCCAGCAGTAAACAGGGGATACAGATAGAGGGCTGCTCAGGAAGAGAAAGTAAACATGCACAAACTTTCGATGGCGAGGAGGACAGAATTAAACACGCGCACAGCAGGATACCTGTGCTGGCCTTGGGTTTGGTTAGCTGCCAAATGCAGGCTCATAGGGAGAACAGCCAGAATGACATACTAGAAAAAACATTTCTTAATGGGCTGAAAAGCCTTCCACCATCAAGGACCATGCCTGCTCTGATGAGGTGCTTGTACATATGGGAGCCTTACTTTATGCATCACAGTAATCGACATTATATAAAAACTTAACTCGGGCACTTCCGTAACTTTTGTCTCCACAGCTCTCTGCCTTTACTTGAACAACAGCCATATTAACACACAAGACCTCTTGTTTAAATTATAGGAAATTACTATTCTGTTACTGTACTGTTCTCTTCAGAGAGAAGTAACCCCAGGGAAATTTCCAGCTTCCAGAGAGAAAGAAGAGCAGCACAGTGTAGTTCCTAAACACGGAGACTCCCAGGAAGCGAGCTGCGGGGCAGCCTGGAGCTGCTGGCTGCGGCAGCGGGGACACACAGACCCCCTGGTCCTGCGCCAGACCTGGTCCCGCACAGCAGAAAGCTCACAGCCTTGTGCCTGCAACGCAGGTGCTTTCAAAAACTGAGCTGCGTATTTGAAGTCTGGCCATCAATACATAATTACAACAACAACAAGGAGGAGACCCCTTCTGTAGCCAGATTTTCTTCCTTCGCTTATTGGTGGCCCTTTGCTACTGTTCTTTCTCTCTCCCATGGTTATGGTTTGCTAGCCGATACCCTTCTAAAACTGAGTTTCAGACTGTAAAAGAATTCATATTTGCAGCTTTATGGGCTCATTAGTAAAATGCATTGAAATCTTCCAACCTGAATTGTCTTTTCTACGTGTATCATCAATATCCAGTCATTCATTAGCTACAGTAAGGAAAGGCCACTAGGAAGAGGTCTATAACTGGAAACAGTTTATCCAGCTCCACGCAATACACAATTAAGGCTAAGAAAAACCTGGTTTGGTGCTGGTAGGTATCCAGCTAGTTTTCCATGCCAAGACTTCTCCTATCCAACTCCTTGGATATCAAACCAGAGCAGAGAGAGACACTTCAAAGACTTGACCTTTGCATGGCAGGGAACTAAGATTTTGAATCTTTCCCTCTGGATGAAACACATTGGTTTTTTTCCAAAACATTTGATGGGACAAACCAGAAACACATTACCAAGCAACCAAAGAACTGAAAGGATGAAATCTGCATTTGCACAGGGCAGTTTGGGCCTGCTCAGGCATGGAATGCCCATGGCCAAGTGCAGGTAGTTCCAAAGGTAATTCTGGCTCTCTGGGCAAATGTACTCTTTTGGCAAACGAGGTCACTTTGTTGGGAGCCACAGAGAATCTTAGTCAAGTTCCCTCTTCCTTGCCCATCTTATGTAGAAATTGATCTGTAATTATTACCACCACTGAACCACTTACAGTCCACTACTAAGCCTCTTGCCCTTAAAGCCTTCTATACCAGTGGAAGTGGCAAATCGACTTTGTTGCTCTGTGCAGAGCCTCACCTTTTCACTTGGTGACTGCAGAAGGTGTAACAGGCTATTTGTTTTAAATCTACTGCTAAAGTTAACTGTGTGGCTGTTAACAGCTCAAGATACCTGCTGAAGAGTTCTGACCCACAGGAACCCAAACAGCAAATAAAAGAATGTCATTCAGTAAGTCGGACTTATTTTGCAGGGATTTTCTAATCTAGCAAGAGTGGGTTTGCACAGCTTGTGGACCTTCATAGAGTATATATAGGAGACTCACTCTTCCTCTATGTGCTCATATAAGTGTATACGCACACAGTCTTTGGAACAGGGCTTCTCTGCAGGCATCACTGCAGTCTGGTGAGCAAAGTGGGCAAATGTATAAGCAAGCAGGAAAAAGTACCACTTTTTTTCAGTGTAACTAATCCCAGAAGGCATTTGCTGCCCTCTCACTCTCTGTTGGCTGACACTGATGGAGGAGGCAGTACTGAATTCACTACACATTTCAGGAAATATCTTCTCACCCTATTCTCACTGGTTACGTTGTGCAATAGAACAGGCTGGACAGTCATTTCCCATTTTCAGTTTCATGGAAATCAGTTCACCTTCTCCTTTACTCACTCACAGATGAAATCTGTCTGAAGTCCCCCGTGCCTGGAATATTCTGGAAGATGTAGGATTTTTAACCACTAGCGTGTTAACTTTTGTGGATATTTTTGAGTACTGGCTTACCACTATTTCCCTCATTCATCCACTATTACAGCTGTGAATAAGGAAAGAACTGGAATTTAATATAGCAGGTTTCAGCAAAATTTAAGCCACAAGGTAGAAAACCACAACCACAGCTCACCAAATAAGTGTTCTTCTGTATCATTAGTCCCCAGCAAGAAAAGGACAAGCCACACTCAGAATTAATCAATGGCACCTTGAAAAGTGGCTTAAATCTTTACTGTTTCCATAGGGACAGATTCTGCAAGATGTTTCATAAATGAGTAAAGCTACTTACAGTAATAGCCCTAAAGCACAGACATACAAGTGCTCAGAGACAGGGCCAAAACTTGACACATCTGAAAATGGATCGAAAAGGTTAAGATCCTCCCTACACATACAGGAAGCTCCTACTCATAGTCATTAGGAATGTCTGGACCATTTGTGCATCTTCAAATCTACCAAAACCTAGCTGTCCAGCTGGGAATCATTTTCTCTCAAAGAACCCACAGGCATCCAGCCACTTTCGCATCCACATCCCTCATCTGCAGCAAGATATTTCTCACCAGTTTGTAGATTTTCTGCTTTCCCTGCCGTATAACTTCTTCCAGCCCTGTGCTTGGCAGTTGAACCTCACACACAACTTTTAGTTGTACTCAGCAGCATAATTCCTAACTACGCGTTCTGTTTTCCAGTCTAGATAACTGGGTCTAATGTAGGACTCTTAAGATGTGCATGCCATACATCAAGTCACACGGGAGAACCATAGTATTCAATTTTTAAAAAAAAGGTTTCACATCACTTCCCTCTTCCTTTCTGTGCAAAGTGATCAGAATAACCTGGTGTTTAGGTTGGATGTCAGTATTCAACCGAGAATTTCTCTTCCTCTTATAAGAACCCAAACAATTTTATCTGGTCTACTTCCTTCAAGTCCAAATAGTTGAGTCTAGAGTTGTACTAAAAACATTATGAAAAACAAAACGAGGTTATCCAGGACAAACAGAAGGAAGCTGATTCAACTGTGTTCTGACTGAGGAAAAGATGGCCACCCATGTAATGTATGCTTCAAATTATACTAATTCCTTAGAACTGAAAAAGGGTCAGAAGACATAGAATAGAGCTTCAACAGATATAGTGATGATTTATGGTGACACATCAATGCAGAAATGTAGAAACAAGACAACCAAGATGAGGTACATCAACAGAAAGCTTTAAAAGTAATGTTTTTGTTTAAGGACTCGGTAACTACAAGATTTGACTCTTTCACAAGGCTGTTGCCAAGTTCTCAGATTAGATCTGATTTTACGCCACTTGGCTTTGATTTCCTAAACATCTTCCAATATTGCTCCAAGATTACTTTGGAATTAGCCCATACATAAACATACTCTTCTTTCCCAGCCATAAACCAAATTCCATTTGGATTCACAGGACAGACGGAAGGTAACTGACCTTATGTCTTTGGTCAGAAGCACAGGACACAAGCATATGTATCCCTACAAGGGATGGCAGCAGGTAGGAAGAAATAAAAATTTCCTTTCTAATGTAGATATTCCAACAGTGAATCTTGATTTACTATTACAAGTCAAAGCTCAAACCAGCAAATTCTGGATCCTGTTTGCACAGGACAGTTTAGAGCAAAACGTTTTACTTCTGTTCCTTTATGTAAAGAGAGTAAAAACTTCAAATATACAGATAGCATGGGTTTTCTTCACAATTTGACAGTGAACATTTAGAATAGTCCTTGGTGCCATGGAAAAATAATGTTGGGTTTTTTAAAATACATTTTAAGAAAAAGGGGATCTTCCTAGAAGCTGAAACTCATATGGGAAAAAGGCTTTTTAGCCTGCCCCTCGTGGGAACATTGACATTGCAAAAGATCAAATATTAACATCTACACTTACATTCTGCAATATGTTACACAAAACTCCTCAGTTGTCCATTTAGCAGCTGCAGCAGCCTAGCTGAAATTAGCAAACCCAAAAATATTACGTCAGGATTTATTTTGGTGATACACTTAAAATGTGTATACACAAGAATGCAAACCGAACTTAACAGTGTAGTTGTGTACCTGCTAGCTGGTGCTTAAATGCACAGTCTCACCTTCTTCTCATAGATGCACACTGTGAGCAGCTCCATTTCCATAAGCAATGTACCAGCTTAAGTAGTAGAAAAAACCTAAACCATAAGAGCCCAGAGGATCTCATCACTGGCCAAGCAATTTTCTCAAGTCACTAGGAAGTGAATGTTATTCATCAACAGTAAACAGGAGCTCCAGTTTATATTGACTCTCAATGGGCTGGATGGAAAACCAGAAATACCCATCCCCTACAGTAGCAGTAAATTTACAAGGAAAAAACCAGCACCCCACAGTGAACCTGGCTGCAGGAACAAATGCATTAGGTGTGATGAATTTAACACAGTTAAGTCAACAGGTAAAGAATTCAGAAAACCCTCAACAATGAAATTATGTGAGTGTCACTGTGTCTGTATTTCACAATCCTCATGACTTCTACCAAGCTGTCTGCATACCCTGTCCAGAGGGCACTCATTCACTTAACTGTCAAGGCTCATCTCTGAGTAGAAATGTGAAAACACCACACAGAACATTCTCCCAGTATGATATTGTACTCCTTCCCATGCTTTCTTGTAACAAAAAGCTTTTACAGCAAGCGTACAGGTACAGTTTGCATGAGGCACAATTTGTGTTCATTTAAAAAAAAAACAAACCGAAGTCCAAATCTATCCCAGCAATGACTTCTGCTGACAGCTGCAGCAAAACATCACCCTCCGAGTCAGTTGCTGTTATGTTGCATCCGTAAAGAACAAGCGTAGAGGGGGAGGAAGTTTGTCTCAAACAACTTTCATGAGAAAATGAACACAACCGTTGCATTGTATTTTACCCTGGTGGAACAGGAAAAGGAGGAGTCTAACAGAACCGACGTTTAACATGGGCACAGATTCCCCAAGGGCAGTGCCGACCTGTTGGACTGCAGCTCTGAAGGGTGACGAGCCTCATCGTATGAACTACGTCGTTTAAGATGCAAAGGAAAACAGAGGGAAGATTACCATGACCAGATCACAACAAAAACCAAGACAGCAAAAACTGAACAAATTGTTACACAGTTTTTCCACAAAATACTCTCTTAGTCACCAGGGACAAATCAGAAATTTTCATATTGAAGACTTGTATAAGGCAGTAAAAACCCTCATATAGCATTTCTTGGTCAGCTTTCATTAGTGAGCAAGAGTAAGCAAGGGTGACGGAAACGAACAACTCTCTCCCATATTACTGAAGGATTATTTTAAGCAATGCATCAGAGGACTGCTAAAATGCATTGAATTCATCCAGTAAAGTTACTGTGTCAAGACTGCTACTATCATGACTTGCATAATGCCTTTACAAACTGAGCATACTATTTCCCAGATCCTGCAAATCTCATCTTTTCACAGCCATTCTTCCAGGTGCAAGCATCCTTTCTAGTGTTTTCTCATTACCTCATCATGATAGCAATTGTCACAGGTTAGGTACTGTGAATATATAACACTTGCAGGAAACCTGGACCTACTATCACCAACATATTGTAGGCCAGGGAACCACAGTCATTTTCAAAGAGCTTTGGTAAAGCCACAGACGATCTACTTGCAGGACGGTGTGTGCAAAATCTCTACTGCAATAATTTAAGTGCATTCCTGGAATATCCCTCCCCACTTCCTTCAATGACAGATGCACGTAGGCTACATCAGGGGCTGATAACATCCACTATCTTACTACTGTAACAAATATTTCCAGATATGGTATCAGTTCCTATCCCTCTGAATAGCTTACGCTGTCAGTGTGCCATCGATTAATATATCAAGGTGTATTAATAGTATTGATTTGCATCTACAGTGGACAATATTTGTTCATTTCCTCAAAATCCTCCTAGGAGACCCACTGGCTTTTTGTTAATGTTATGAATGCATTCTTACTACCCTAGCACTGAAAATGCTTTCGTTAAGGCTGCTGTTGCTTTCTTTCATTTTTCTTTTTAAAATTTGATTTTATCGGTGATAACACTAAATGCCCAGGCTTCTTTCAACCACGTATTAAGCCATATCTCTGCAGTTAATCTATTTAGACACCCAGGTCAAAAATGGTTAAGAACCGTTCAGTGCCTCACCAATATTATGGATCACTTGGACTTGGTTATCTACTGCTTCCCTTCTACTGTGGTCCTGCTTGGGTGAAATTGAAATAAAAGTGCAAACCGTTAAAGCTCAGATGCCTTTTGCTAGTGGAATGTTTGCCTTCTATCAAGTCTCACTAACTCTTGCTGCACTTCAGCTTTAATGCACAGCACATTATTTCTCAGTACTGTAAATCAGGTCTTACTGTGTCCATTACATGATGCAGATTTAAACTAGCAGAATAGACTAAATAAGACTAATAACTAATAAGCTAATAAACTAATAACTAAATAACTAATAAGCAGAATAGAATAAACTACCAAAAAAGAAAATCAGGAAAGATGACGTGCAATCCCATTCATATTTGCTGATTGCGAATCCTGACTACTTACATCACATCTTCATTGTAGGCTTGGTTACGCCTCGAGTACTAAGAACCTGAGCGCTCAAATCTGCAGCAGCGTTTGCCATTCTCCATCACACATTTCACATGAACTGGGCATAAGGAAAACCTGAGTGCCACTTCAGTACAGCTATCTCCATGGCTCGTTGTAAAGCTCTGCCAAACTCTGAGAGAAAAACCTTCTCATGTTTGGACACTACAAGGGCAGACAGATAAGTCATCACTTCCCAACCTCCTCAGCATAGCCTCTTTCTACAATACTTTCTTCAGCTACGTTTGCCCTCCTACGTTTGTCCCCCTTTTCTCTGAAAACAGCATTCTGAAAGGCATCAAGAACAGATAGTGAAATCACATGGGTTTAAAGAAGACAGATTGTATGCAGTCCTCACTATCGCTCTACGGTTGAGTCAGCTATGAGCTCTTAAAGCACGACCAGAGATATTTGCTGCACCGTGGCACAGAGCTGAGAGCTAGAACAAACACAGCTACAGCTCCCTGTTTCATCTGGAAAGCCCGTTGAATTTTTAAGCACTGACAGCTGCTTAACATTTACTCTGCTCCACTATTTGCTTTGGGAGCTTTCAGGATCTCCCAATTAAGCTCTTCAAATTCCAACAGGGGATTCAAGTGACAGAAAGTTCTAGCAACAGATTCAATATTAAAAGAAAACGCAGCAGTCCAAAGTCCTTTCTCTTCCGTTCTTTTGGATGCATTCTGAGGCATGACTGACAGACAATCCTCCATCTCAAACAGTGGCACTTACTTCAAAATACTAGAGAGCTCTTGAGACATTTAATTTTAACAGTACAGCAAAATAAGGCTTTTATCTTCGTAGTCCAAAAGCCCCATTTGCCACTCTGCATACATCCTTTTGATCACGTATAAATAGGGACCTCTTTCGGCTGTCCCATACATGAATGCCAGTCTAGCATCTGTCCATTCTTCTCCCACATACAATCTGTTTTCAAGGCCATTCCATTGACTCCGCTGAGTACTCCATTGAGTACTTCCGCTATGTATTTTATGTCTTCCAGGTGCTTAATAAAATCTTTTGACTGAAAAACACTTCAGCTAGCTCCTGGCTTTCTCTCTTGCAATGTCATTGACATCTGTTCTTCCTCTGTGGGTACTCCCCTCTTCATCAAGACCCTTTACCCAAGAAGAACCCTGCCCACAGGAACAGGATCTTTACATCTGCATATTTTAAAGCATCTATGTTATTGCTTACCACTGAGGTCTGTCTTAAGCCCCTGTCACAGTTTCCCCAACATTACACAAAACAGATGCAGTGAGTGGAGGTGATGCCATGAGCATAGGCTGCATGGGATCAGATATTTAAATGAAGTAACATAATTGGATACCTAATCATAGCAATAAAGGCTGCTGCACTCATCTCCACATGCCTCATTTAGTTTTATGAGTATTTTCCAGAACCTAATGTATGTCTCATGACCTGTGTACTTCGAAAGCTTTTAATTCCAGAGATTTTACCAAAATGTCATGGCAAATGACCTTCTCCTCTAGGCAAGCAGCCACAGAAATGAAAAGGGCCATTTTTGCAACAATGAGAGAATTAAGGCTATTACTTTAAGAAGAAAAAATGCTTCCCTTCATTAAGTACTCAGAGTAATGCTTTCAAGTCACCAAGGCAAAACAGTGGAGATTGCTACTTTATGCAGCGTAATCCAGGATGTATGCAATACAGACCTCCCACTTTTTGACCCCACTATTTCATCAAGCAATTTAACCAGAGCTGGTGAAATTTGTATTAATTACATATATAAAGGATCTGGCATACAGGTTGTGTTGTTGGGTTTTGTTGGTTTTTTTAAAATGTTATCTCATTTTTGTGGTACATACTGCAAACACAGAGGTATCTGTTGCACCTCACAGGCAAGCTCTGCATGGGAATCAACAGTTGCTGCTCCCTAGCTTCTTCAGGGTTGTGGAAGAAGCCTCCCATGACAGACATCCGGATCCAAAAAATGGAGAAACTAAGGCTGGACCCGGTATTTCCAGAGTTAAGAACCTCAACAGCTGCTCCCAGGAAGGCCTTGGTCACGCAGTTTTCCTGATCGTGAGGGAAGCTGCCGCCTTTCATCTTGGGTAGACAGGAGCATTTCTAAGTCAGTACACAATTCCGACACTCAGACTCTACAAGAAATGCTGAAAAACAAGGGAGTGATCTGACACAGGCTACCAGTGTTTCACACCTGCCTCACTGCACATCAGGTATTGGGGAACCAAAACTAGTTAATAGAAACGTACCCTATATCCCGAGAGCCAGCAAGTGAGGACTAAATAATTACAAAATTCAAATAAGGAATAATATTTACCTTTATGGGTGACTGACAATTGCATAACTTTCTAACAGTTGTGCTTGACCATTACTGGAATTCTTTAAAGCTTTGAGATGACATACCAAACCAAAATTACAGGCTTCCCAGCATTCAATACCAGGTCTCCTTCAGGGTCTCTTAAGCACCTGACCATCTCCACAATCTCGTATGTCCCTTCTGACTCTATCTTTGCTGCTAGAGATCTGCTTATATTCATTTATGGAGAAGCAGTTCTGAAAGACTTTAAGGCAACAACAAATAACCAGAAATTCTCCACTTAAAAGGAGACCAACAAGGGGCATTTGCCATGCAAAGAATAGCTGATAGAGGAATAGCATAATCTGCCTCATTTCCACCAAGCCATTCACAGAAAGTTCCAAGCCCTAACAAGTTAAGAGCTTCTTTGGTTTTTAACTTTTTCCTGATAAGCCACTCTCCTCCCCCTGCCCCAGGTTAGGAAGTCTCAACCTCATGCTCCAGTATATTTAATTTATTTTGTGAACCTCTTTGACTTTTTGAGGTAAAACTCAGGCAAAAAAAATGACAACCTTCTTCCTGTAACTGACAGGGAATCTGTGTGATGATCATACTTACCAAGGTCTACTTCATCCAAGCCCCCGTTGCCCACCCAAGCCCCCCATCACCCATACAATACAGACTGAAGAGCAGGAAGAAAATGTAGCTGGCTACGCAAGAAAAGAAGCTTTCTGTGGAAGCAGATCACACTGCATTTACCATTAGGCCCACAGTGGGACCGAAATCCCTTTCAGAGAGGTTGCCAGAAACCTTGCCAGTTCTCAGCCAGAACCTAGCTGTCAAACACAGACCGGGGCTTTATAGCAACCAAGCCTTCCTGCTTGCCAGAACTTGGGGACCAGATGCAAGAGCAAATGCAATACTCTTATGATTAGCTTCCCCACCACTCCCCGCTTCGAAAAATAAAATAAAAAAAAATTAAAAAAACCCAAACCAAAAAACCCACAATCATTCCTGGCCCATCTACAGAAGTAGGATGGCATGAAGTTTGGCACAGCCATCCCACTTCCCCAGACAGCAGCAAGTTGCTATGCTGCTAACATGACAATGGAGCTGAAAAATTCAGAGTAGGAAAATCCATCCCAGAGCTGCAAAACCATCCTACTGATCCTTGCATAGAAGTAATGTACAAGTCAATCCTGTAACTGGAATATTTCAGTAAATCTGGATGCTAAAACCCCCACTACTATTACACTCTCCCTTCCAAAAATGTCATTGCAGTGTTGGGAACTTCTGGATATCCATACTGCAGTGATAACATCCCATTAACTTATTCTCTTCAACCTACCTGGCAAGTCTCAGAAATGAGACAGATGTCATGAGTGATATAAACAGAGAACAGGATCCAGCCCAAAAAAATCCAATGAGCTAGGGGCCATGAGATTTGAGTTCTAGTCCAAGTTTCTGCCAGCCAAGCAAATCTGGGCAACCCATGCTGCTATTCTGTGTCTGTCTTCTTCCTCCCCCGCTCCTAACACATCTGTTTCAACTTAAGTTCTCCAGGACAATGACTCTCTATTACAGAGTCACAGAATCACATGGGGTTGGAAGGGACCTCTGGAGATCATCTATTGCTACAATGCCCAACATGTTGTGCTTCCATTAGGAAGCAACAAAAATCTAATATGCATAAGGTGGCTGTTGGATACTCAGGATCAGTTCTCAAAGATTCTGGCGCGGGATTTTCTTTTCTGTATTTTCTGCTGCAGAGCAACAGGATGAAGTCACCCACTCATTGCACTAGAAGCAAAATAAAGAGGAATTTGGACTGTGAATCCCATCTCGACAGATCAGGAAAGGCATCTAATACCACTGCAAGCAACTGTATAACGCATGAGTAAATAATGCCTTGCCAATTTTTACACAAACCAAATAAATCAGAGAGAACTCACTGATTCTAGCACTTTTTCTGGCACAGGAAAATTTTGGGCAGGCCCTCATGATTTTGCTGAATTTGGTGGTATGTAGATGGCCTGGAACAGGAGAGGAAAAAGTAGCCCAATATTGGTCCCACTATCACAGAATCACAGAATCTTCATGGTTGGAAAGGACCTCTGAGATCACCGAGCCAACCACACACACAAAAGACCCCCACAATCTGGGGCACTAGAGCATGCCCTGGAGTGCCACGTCTACACCTTTCTGAAATACCTCCAGGGATAAACAGTACTTACTAGTAAACAAACTTACTATGTGGGGTAAACAGAGTCTCAAAAGCGCAAGTGAGAAGTGGACATCCCTTTGCCCTTACAAACTCTGGGTTGGAAACTGCTCAGGTAAAATAAAACACCTTTAGACATGCCTCTTGTTTTGAGATACACACTAATATGAATAACAGGGCTCCATAACTTAGCTTCTCCAAAGCTCTCGGGCACAGGGGCAGCTATGCTGCAGCAGGGCAGAAAATCCTAAGCAGACACACCGTAGTTTCACTGACCTACCCTGTGGGCATCTACCTGCAGCAATATCCTGATTATTAAAATGATACTGACAACTGGGACATGAGAAGGGGCTCCCAAAGGAGAAAAACACATGCACAGCACAGACCATGAGACCAGAGGAGAAACTAGAACCATTTTTACTACTGCTAAGTCACATGCATTAAATGCCTTTCAGAGTTTAGCTAAAGGCAGAAAACACTCAATTTCACAGATGCTTTGATGGTAATATTCCAGTGCTGATACTTCTGCTCAATTCCTCCCCAAAGCCATATGCATTGTACTTATGAACTGCATTCATTAAACCATTATACCTCTGTCAGCCAACCACCCGCTACGCTCCACTGATATTGGGAGAGACAAAGAGGAAAAACACATTTATAACACAGTCTAAGTCCCTCAACCCAAGCAACATCTAAGAAGATGTTTAGTTACATAACGAATTCTAGAATGCCTTCCATGTCCGTAAGCCACTGACTCATTCTATGTGGCCAAAGCACCCTCAAAAAATTAAGAGAATGAAAAAATTAATAAGGAATTGGGAAGTTAAGGATCCATATTAAATCCGTACCAAATTGTGCATAACACACAAACAGGCAGGCCCAAAATACACCTACCCATTGGGCAAAAACAGTTTTAAGATGCGCTAAAGAGGAGATGAAAGCACATTAGCATGTGAAATCGCTGAAATCCACAACGGGATTTGAAGGTGCCAATTACACCCTCTGGTACCAAGGGTCTCAGCTTTAAATATCATGGCGTTCGATTGCGACCTCTGATGAGCATCACTTACCATCTGGGAGGACCTCACTCTGCAGACAACTGTCAGACTGCTGTCATCATCTGTACCTCTGGGATGTTTAGATCATTTTTAAAGACAGAGAATGAGAGCACAGACTGAAGCGCCTTTTCTGACTATTCCTGAAGCTCAGGCGCACTCACCTGACATAGTGCCTTTCCTACCTATTCACAACGCTGTTGCTTCACCCAGTGACCACGTCTGCTCTACAGCAGATCTCGGTGGGTGTTGACACACTCCGCTTCAGTGCAGATGAGGAACAGGGGAGGATTTCTTCTGGCATTTCACTCAAGTCCAGTCCACCTGTAGTACACGTAGCACTGACCACCTTGTTTCTTATTCTCATTATGCCTGTTATTTCTGCACTCCTACTGCTGTGGAACAGGGATGTAGTTGGGTACGTAGTGCTAGATAGGACTGGTGTGTCTCCTGCCAAGCTGCATTTCACTCTTGCTGCTTTAATACTGTTCTTACAAATATTTTAAATCACTTTATCCATCACCATGGCTTCAATGAAGCTAAAAGATTAAATGCTGTTGTATGCCAGCTGAAGACCTTTATCTGTACTAGGAAATGCTTCTATGAATTATACTGTTAACACGTGTCATCACCAGGATTAAGAAATACAGGACTTGTAAAGAGAATCACTGAGAGGGTGAATGATAAGCTTTGGCTTCATGTGATGAAGTAGCAAAGCAAAAATCTAATACAAGTGAATCACAGTTGGTTTTAGTAAAATGTAAGTACATTAATCAATTGGATTTTTACTGGGGGAAAAAAAACGACACCAAAGCACAGTATCAGAGTAGAAAAATCTTGCCAGCAGAATGAGGGGAAGAAGTTTTTTTGTCCATCTCAAAGGTGAAAAACCAGCCATTAGCATTCACGTTACCAGGAGCAGTCAACGGGAAAACTGTAACAGATCACAAAATAAGCTTACTGGGTCTTTACTTCTGAGTGTACTGTTATGGAATTTTAGTTCACCGTCTCAGTTTGCAAGTATTTTGCTGGTGTCCCTTGATGGCACAGGCTGAGAAGTCAGTAATTTTGTGTGGCTGCTTTTGTGAATATTATTGTCAAATAGTAAATATTTATATCCTTTACAGACCCAAGGCAATAATTTACTCTAGTTTATAGTGCCTATTCAGTTTTAACCAAATATCCTAACATTTTGTGTCCCAGATGATGCATGGCACATTTGCAGATGTGAATGAGGTGCAACCAGTATTAGCTGCAACAGACTGCAACGGACAGGAAAGAGACGACCTGGATTGAAAAATAAACAATTTAATTTCACTCACTTTTAAAGAGAGTGGCTCCTGAAAAGCTGTAATTGATTTTCTAATATGTGCAGGATGGCCACAATTCAATAATAAGCAGTGCCTTTATATCCAATTCCATTTGCTTTCCAGAATTTTCAGGAAGAATTTATTCGCTTTGGGTGTTTTTACTTAGCAGCTTTCCCAGCAAATAAATGATTTCTCTTTCACTGACAAAAGCAGGGTGGAAAGACTCCAGTGCTTTGGGGGTTGGTGGTTTGGGTGTTCTGTTGGAGGTGTTTGCCAAGACCAGGAAAAAAAAAAACATTAATGTAATATTGGACAAAAAATCCTGAGAGATTTCTAAAAATATTTGTCCTGGTTTGAGGTAAAACAGAACTAATTTTCTGTTTTGTGATTTTACTTTTTCAGCTGGGCCTCTTGTAACGAACTAAACTCTGAAATTAACAGCATTTTGTTCAGAAACTGTTTCGTCTTACAGCGATAGGAGCTGGTTATACCGAGGAATGGTGTGCAGAGAGGCCCTTGCTTATACTCAT
>KZ505933.1:353159-365654 GCA_002844005.1 Limosa lapponica baueri
ATCATCCTGGGAGCTTGATATGGTTTTGTATATACTGTATGCTTTTTTTTTTCCCTTTTCTTATTATTATTTATTATTTCATTATTTATTTATATTTTCATTAAAGTAGTTTAGTTTTTTCTAAACTCATAAATCTCTTTTATCTCTTCCTCTCCTCTCTTTTGCTTAGAGGGGGGAGGGAGGGGCCATCTGTCGTTCTGGTTGGTCAATCCGGGCAAAACCACGACAATATTTCAAAGCCAAATTTGTTGTTTCCATTCGGCATATAAACAGTAACCTGGAAAGGGGGAGTTTTTAGTGACATGATAAAGCACTCGGACCATACTCTCATGGTTTACAATGTCACCAGGACCAGTTTAGTGTTTGGTTTTTTCCTTCACACCTCTCTGCAGTCCTGTCTGTTATTCTCTCTAGATACCATGATTCTCTCCTGAAACCACAAGTTTGCTGCATTGGAGAAGCAGCAATTCTAGGAAACCGTGTAATTCATTGACACAACTCATGTACCTACGCTCTCCCAAATGGTATGAAAATCATTCAGGCCTATCAGGTGGTCCCAAACTTAAGTGTCGGAATTTCTTAGGCAAATCTTAACTTCAGATGTTAAGGCACCAACTCCTTCAGCACTAAATGCACTCACAGTCCACACGTGAGTAAGCAGCACATAGCACTTTTAGGCAAACAGAGAAAAAGCATTGTGCCTATCTCCCACTCTGAAAAAGAAACATTAAAGCGTGACTAACATTTCTCCATGTGGTAATGGATGGCAAGGGTGCCTGCCGGGGCAGCACTACACACAGACCTACGCTCATGCTAGTATTTTTAGTCAGAAAGGCAAGCCAAATAGTAGGGCTACGCTATTCTTCAACTATAGGAAGAAAAACTACACTGTTGCATCTTTCTGCAGAAATCTTAGTGACACCATTTCTTCCAAGGCTTGAGATTGCCCAACTCTTGCCACCTTCCCTCTGCCAAATCAAACATTCACAGGCCGACCTGGAATATTCAAGGCTATCAGCTCCTGCCTTTTTTCACACAACTCATGCTTCCAGTTTGCCCAAAACTTCTTGTAACATCACCTTCTAGCAGTATTCTACCACTTCTGCCTCGCGAAATGAATTCAGTGATCAGGCAAGGACAAGCATTGAAATGGACCTAAGCAAACGCCTGTGCCTCGATCATCAGGTGCACTGGGGAAAATAGTAATTGTTATCTATAATACAGTTATCTTCTAGTTGGGCTGTCCCCACAAGTGGCCAAACTAAACCCCAACATTTGGCCAAGTCCAAACACCAAGCAATCCTGGATCGAAGTGACCATTCCATAGCCCCAAGCACATTTCCAACACTCACCTGACATTTCTGAACCTGTTAAAAAAAAACCTCAAGCAAAGCCAGCCGTTTACTTCATTGGGACAGGTCACCACTAGCTAACATTCAGCTGTCAAGCATGAACATGTTTGACAATTATTTAAATTGTGCAAACCATGAGTCTTCCCTTTCTGTGATAAAGTGCTGAAGTCCTCATTAACCGAGAATACACATGGGTGACAGTTACAGCCTGAAGTATTGGAAAACCTCAGAGTCGAGTTTCCCTTTTTATTGCTAACCTAAATAGGTTGCACAAAGGTCCACACACAGGTAAATTTCCCAGATCCATAAATTGAGCAACTTACTGGTGTTAAGGGCATTTAAATTCAACCAATTGCAAAAATAAAGATCACAATTAGCTTCTAAGCAAATAAAAACGTAGGGCTTCATGTTCATCTGGGATCCTTTTCTTTATATTTTGGTGTTTCTCTGTACAATTGCAAAGTATTCTTTGCCTAGCACATATTAGGAATTCTTCTCTCTTCTGAAACACCTACGCCCTCAGTGCTGATCTGCATACCTCAGCTTCAGCACGAGACATAGCATATTACCCAACCACGTCCTCCAGCTTATGTTGCCACAGGTGAACTAATTAAAGCACAAGTCTGAAGTTTGACAGTGGGGACTGATGACAACTCTGGTATTATTGTCAAACTATACAGCCCTCAACAGTTTGTAGTAGGGTGAAATTAAGTAGACAGTGTCTTGCCTCTGTGCTATCCCATTGTTTATTTTCCTCTGGAGTATCCCTCTCTGTTTCTTACTCTTCTCCAATTGCCTCAGGACATGAGGGAAGACATAGTACAGATTTAAATAGCTACTACAATTATTTCACTGCCAAGAGAATGGAAAACTAAGAAAAAGGCTGAATCCATGCTGCTGAACTTCTCTTGATGGTGATGTTCTCCCTGTTCTCAATGAACCCTTGTACTACAATAGCATCTGTGTTTCATCTCCCTTGCCCAGCTTCTTTTTCAAAGTGTGGCCTGCCTTTGGGAAGTTTTTTCTAAGACTACAATAATACATTCTGAGCACCAACACAAAGATATGTTCCTTAGAATTTGATGGAAAAATACACTACAGTGTCTTCCATGCTAAACCCATAGAATTTGTTCCATACAATTTATAGCAATTTTTACTTTTTATGTATGTTAAAAAAAAAAATTTCCCCTTGTTTTCTCGGCTTGCTCTCTTCAGTAAGTCTTGAGCATGTTTTCGTTGGGTTCAACATGCTCCAATTCATGGAAATTCGGTGTCTCCCCGCCCTCTGAAAACACTATTTATACAGAAAGGAAAAGACTAGTTACCTACCAAAAAGCCATCCCTGCTCTGATGTTTTGAAAATATCTCTCACTGTGGACTGTTCATACCTTCCATTCAGCATTTTCCTTAACATCGTCTTTAGCTTCTTCATTGGTGAAGAAAGCCCAGGCAATACTGGCATGAAAATTTTTGTGGAGAATATTAGATCTGCTGTGGTTGTGGGAAATGAGGAACACCCATCTGTGAAACACTGTCCTAGACTCAGCAAGGTGTCTTCCCACCCTTCTGAGGTTCTCCTGGCAACCACTTAGAAGGAAAACTTTCATGCAATAGACAAAAAGTAGAGATTGTATCTCATGAAACGGCTACTTCCAAGAGATGTTATCTTTCATGAACCCCACTTTTTTGTTACTACATGTAATTTGTAGTAAACTTGGCCTTTTGAAACAACAGCACCAGCACTATCTTTTAAACCATTAAGTCAAAGAATAGAGGAAGACTCATACCAAAATAATAACAATAAATTGTCTTATTGGATATGGCAACTGTTTCCTACACATTTTCTACAAACTACAATGTTTTGCCACTAATAGGCAGAGAAAGAGGTCTCCTTAAAGAAGAAAAAAAAAAGGTGTTGCTAAGATCTGCTTATTTTGATTATTAGCTTTAACTAGCAATACAAATTAAAAAATTGCTGCAATATTGATGTAAAAACTGTATGTTTTTAACCTTCCTAAGTTATGTCCAACTTCGACTATGACAGATCACTTCAAAGTGTATGCCCAAAGTAAAATGCTCAGAAAACAAATTTTTTCATGAAACACAGTGCAAAAGGTATTACGCTATTAATAATTATTAGTGTATTATGCCAACAACAATACAAACATCAAGTCTGATTCCAATTATATCTTGGCTGATAGCATCTTCAGTTCTTGCTTCTGAATACTATCAATTTCAAGCTCATCACCCCATATTTTTAACTGTATACCTTTCTGTAAAATAGCATTCCTTCATCACCTGGTTGTTCTGAGATGAACATCATCTGACAGAGTAAGAACATTACTATTCAGTACCATAAGTCACATTCATACTGATGTTGGAATGGCAGTGAGATACTTTGATACAAGTAAATTTCTTTAAAACATCTTCCTTTATCTAACAATCTGTTCTTCCAACCCTAGCCACCTACCTAATGATGTGTTCTAACACACTCCTCAAACTAATCCTAACCTGTGACGACATCTACTACATCTCTAAATGTTATTACTTTGCAGATCAACTTGGTAAAACATGCATCTTAATGTTTTTTTCCTGCAGCTCCTTGGCCTGCTTGAATTTCACACTTGTGCCCAAAGGCACACAGCCATGGTTTTTTGTCAGCTGATTAGATTTGGAAGATGTACACTGGAAAAAAGAAAAATATGGAAAATGAGAACAGTGATTACACTCTGTACCTAAGGACGTGAATATACAAAAAGGAGCAAACATGAGTTACTGACCAAGGACCAAAGTGATTTTGACTAATGCAGTATTGAATAGAGTATAATAAATAGTACGGTTACTCTTAGTTAGAGCCAACTCTGTAGTGTGAAAGAAGTTTCCAGAAGTTCTGTCTAGATTATAATGTCTAAATTTTAACTGTAGGTTCTGGTAAAAAATTACCAAAATCTGCATTGTCACAGAACATTAACAAATTTCCAGATTTAAAATAACATGAATACTATTCTTAATGTAACTCTGTCATAAAAGATAGCAGTACTAGCAAAAGGCCCTTCAAATTCTGTCACACTTCAACAAAAATATCGTTAAGGAGATGTATAAAACCTGACAACATATCCACAACATCAGCGCTCCTTATTTTCTAAATCCAGCAATTCTCTGCTCACAGCAATAGCCTAAATGTGGCAAACTAACAGGTAACCTCCAGTGTTTACTCAGCTAGGTCAGACAACAGGTCTGAGATACTAGTACTGGTGGGGTTTCTTGCTTGTTTTAAAAAACACCAGTACAGTACTGCTGTACTGCACAAGTACCAGTACCCGACCAAGCAAAGCTAGTGTGTCTGACCAGCCCCACAGTAACTGTAATGGTCTTTGCAGCAACCAAAGTGCTAATCTTCCAAAGAGTTCATCCACAGCCATCACACTGTAATGTTTTCCTCTGTGGAAATACCTAGAAAAACAGTAAGTCTTGTAAGGTTGCTGTCAGCTACTTTTCACTAACAACTTGTTCAGGAGCATTATAACCATTTATTTCTTCAGCTGGGTGAACTGAGCCACAAGAGCTGAGATGTTCAAGTCCACAAAAAAAACCCCAAACATTTTGTCATTCAAAGAAACCAGCCATGGTTTTTTGTTGTACCTCCTAGTCATTAGTCTACCTTATCCCTTTAATTATTTCGCATTTTATTGTCTAAGCCTTTTAAAGAAGCTAAGCTAGATGTAGCAGACTTAATTAAAGCTGAGATTCAGCATTCAGCTTTTTGCTATCTGGAAATTGTTATAATGAGAATCTTTTTGGCCAAACAAGAGTGCAAATGTCCTCTTATGACAGAGCCAGCGATGAACTAAGAAATACCCCTCTCATTAAAGCTGCAACCATCTCACTTAGCATTTTAGGAGACTGAAATTATTTGGGGAAAAATTGTCTTCATGCTGGAAAGAGACCGCATCCTGGAAGAGTAGCCCTAGCTTAATGGTGACAAAATAGAAGTTTATGCTTTAAATGTTGAAAGGATGTGTAAAAATATTAGATGATTATAATGATTACACTTAAGGCAGTGTAAGACTGTCAAGGCCAACTGTTGCAAGACATTACTCATTTATATAATATAGCAGCTTAGAATTCCTCCAGAATGCTATAGCCACCTCGTCATCAGAGTCGATGCATTATTTTTTTGCTAGAGATACACAGAAAAGTCAACTTTAAAACCCAATAGAAAAGTGACCGTGATTTTTCAGTAAAGACTATTTCAGTTTACTGCTTTTTGAATTTTTTGAAGTAGGAAACAGTTCTTTCCAAAGCATGTATATTGCCTTCTTATCCACATGCCACTCTGTGACAACATACAAACAAACAAAATGCTTACAACAGAAATTGTAAAGACAATACATGCACTCTGTGCAACATGCCAAAATACTGCTTCACACAACAATACTGCCCTTACTCTAAAGTGGATTAAACAATTCAGTGCATAACGCAGACTTTCTGGACTTACTTTTCAGATCAGGTTCTCTACTGCTTGTGTCATGGAAAGAGCAGCACAGGTAAAAGACCATTCTTGAAAAAAAAAAGTATATTTTATAATAATTTGTCCTGCTTTGAAGTAAAACAGAACCAACTTTTTGTTTAGTAATTTCACAATTTAGTTAGGCCTCTTCTAACTCTCCAAAATTAACTCCGTACTGTGGAGAAAACTGTTCATCCTCAAGAGTGGTAAGACCAATGTTTGTGCTCCATGCCAAGGAATGGTGTGCAAAGAGGCCCTTGCTTATACTTACTGCTATAACAACCAAGGTCAAATAATTTTATTTGCCCCATTGGAGGGTCAGAAACAGAAAAGTGTAGAGGGGTCACATCTGTGGGGAGGAGTGGACAGGAGAGATGACCCAAACCTGACCAACAGGGTATTCCATCCCATCTGCCCCAGGCTCAGTGTAAAAGCTGAGGGATCAAAGGGTCAGCTCTCTTTCTTCAATGGCCGACGTCTGAGGAGGACCCTGTCTGTTCATCTGCCTTTGATCCCGATCCATGTGTTCCTGACTCCAGAGCTGGAACCCAGTTCCCATCCGTCGCTGAGTCCAGCCTGGGACTTCCCCAGTGCCTGCCGGTGACATCATCCTGGGAGCTTGACATGGTTTTGTATATATTGTATCTATTTCATTATTTTCTTTTTATTTTATTATTAATAATTCATTAAAGTAGTTTATTAAAGTAGTCTAGTTCATTCTAAACTTCTAAATCTCCTTATCTCTTCCTCTCCTCTCCTTTGGGGGGGTGGGAGGGAAGGCCATCTGTCAGTCTGGTTTTGGTAAATTTTTCCGAAACCACGACATAATGTAATTATATTCTTGACGTACTTTTGTTGTCCATTTACTCAATGACAAAGAATTCATCACTCTTGTTCACTCTGAACATGCAATGCTGCTTGAAGAAAGCGCAAACTGGCTCTTTCTCCTTCTCCAAGGCCTGTGGAACGGGGGCAGTACGCAAGCTCTTATCTGCCAAGCACCAGAGTATGTCTGTGGTAGTCAGGAGGAACATTCAACACAGCCTTTCACCAACGGGCCAAAAATTCACTGTTCTGATAGCACTGGGAGCAATTTAAATGTTGGCCTTACAGCTAGGATAAAAAGCCAGCACTCCAAATTCTGCCCACCCTGACATACAAATTTTTGGTTGTTAGATGCATAAAAGGTTTTTTCAACAGGCACTTTCCCCCCCTTTTGTTTTTACAGCTATGATCTAATGTTTCAGACAACCATTTAAAAAAAAAAAAAAAAATCCCTGGAAATTTGTTTCTCCCTGTTCTTCACTTTTCATCAGCATATTTCAAGATCCATCAGTATCATCTTCTTTGGTGTTCTAAGTGGTCTCTAATCTACCATATTTAAGCTCCCTTCCAAACACAGTATGTTACAGCGCTCCTTTCACCTTTAATTAGTACGGATTCCTACAATGGAAATTCCCCTGTCAGTGGGAACACAGCAGTAGCCTGTTCCAACAGCTGATGCAGGGGGTTTACCTGCAACATATTTTTATGTAATAACCCTCCAAATTTCTGAAGAGAATTAATACTTAAAGTTTCTTTCTGCCTCAGGTGCTTTCGACAATCAAAGCATGTCCTGATGAAATGGCCAGGCGTACTGACACTTGTCAGGAATTGTTAGAAGCATAGCAGCTCAGTGAAACTGAACAATACTTTTTCTTCGGTTCATCATCAAATGCTTGCATGAAAACAAAACATTGCTACGTGATGTAGAGTACAAACACCTCTGGCTTTACTCTCCGTGTGGTATGATCTGGGCTTTAACAAGTATAACTAGATAAATTTCTTCTACTCAACAGGTGTGTCTTCTACCACAGGAGTGTTTTAAATTAGGTAGAAGCCATGTCTTAACAGTTGTTTTGCTCAAACACTCACCAAGCCCATCTTGCCTGCTGAACAGGGGGCAACCTGGCTTAAATGTTGACTGTTTTTCACTAGAGTGGAAGTATCTTCTCCAGAGAAAAAGGGTTGGTTGTCAGCCATTTGCATCTCACTGGGGAAGGGGATGACATGCCAAAGAAAAACATGCTGCTTTGGAAGCTTACTGGAGCAGTCTCTTTAGATGTACCACCATCAAGCACAGGATAGCTAGCTGGTCCAGGAGGTGATTGTCCTATTCTGCCCTGGTGGGGCCCTACCTTGTACAGTTTTGAGTGCCTCAATATAAGAAGGATATTCACACTCTTAGAGTGTGTCCAGAGGAAGGCGACCAAGACTTAAAGGGAGTGGCTGAGGTCACTTGGTTTGCTCAGCTTGGAGAAGAGAAGGCTGAGGGGTGACCTCATCACAGTCTACAACTTCCTCAAGGAGGCTGGTGGAGAGGAAGGTGCTGAACTCTGGTGACCAGTGACAGAACATGAGGAAATGGAATGAAGCTGCATCAGGAGAAGTTCAGAGTGGATATCAGGAAAAGGTTCTGAGAGAGTAGTTGGTCAATGGGACGGGGTCCTCAGGGAAGTGGTCCTGGCACCAAGCCTGTCAAGAGTTCAAGGAGTGTCTGGATGACGCTCTTAGTCATATGGTTTAGTTTTAGGTAGTCCTGTGAGGAGCAGGGAGTTGGACTCGATGATCCTTATGGGTTCCCTTCAACTTGAGATATGCTATGATTCTGTTACAGGTCTGATCTGGTACCGTTTGTCCTTCATCCCAAAGTGTACAGAAAAAAGCAGCAACTTCACTGGTAAACAAGGTTATCTTCAAATTATTCTTTCTCAGCCTTTTCTAGATTTGTTGTCTGACTTTCTTAATCTTATGTAAGCATATACACAGATAACGCTTGCTACTTCAGATTTAATGAGGGCTACAGTTACAGCATCCCCCAGCACCTGTGTGAGTACAAAACATAAGACGAAGTATATAAAGCACTGGTTCTTTAGGTGAGGAAAAAATGAACATTTCAGGCACAGGCTCAGAGATTTTCACTGATTTTTAGTACCTGCAGCTTTAATGTGTTTCACAAGACCAGAGAGGTGTCCAGTATTTCTTGCAAAACAGTCATGAGGTGAGCATTCAAACAGAGACGTCTGTATGCACTACAGCTGTATTTAGGAAACATCCTCTCTCCAAGTGAACTATTAAAAGACTAGCTGTTGGCCAAATAGGAGGGATTGTGGTGGGTGCCCCACGCTGTGAGGCCAAGGGGGACACAGCAATGCACCCATGCTCCCACCAACGCTCCCCCTTTGCTGCTGCACACAAGAGGGAATCTGTCAGACCGCTGGGCTTCGCAACGAGGAACAGTATCAGGGCACCAGGGCAAACTTTAGCCCTGCAATCTGTTTCACCACCTACTACCCTCAGAGGGTTTTTTTTTTTCTTTTCTTGAGATGCTGCTTTGCCAAGCCCTCAGTGTGTGCAGCAGGGCAACTATACCCATCTTGGCATGTTGTTCTTGCTCCAGTCCCACTAACCCAGCTCTATGCTACAGGCAGAAAGTGTCGAAAAGATACTCGACTTTCTACTTCCCAGTTGCAAAACCCATGCTGTTTGTTCCATCTTCCTCCCAAAATGCAGAAGGTAGTCATCTGAGCAAGATCAAACCCAGGAACTGGGAAGCCCACACCTTGTTTGGGTTTCTGACCAAACTTCTTGAAACACTGACAGGAATAACCTGATGTTTATTACTTCCTGAGTTACCACAGAAGAAATAGTAGTTAAAGCAGTATAACCATAGCATTCTTTGAGAGCCTGGTCTGCGAGGAGTTTGGTTCTTGCAGAACCATAAGCAGGCACATTCTTGGCACAGGGGAAACACAGACCTCAGCAGTGAGCTCCTTCTCGTGTCCTGCACTGCTGCTTGGCCAGACCCTCACGAGAGGCTAGTTTTGACCCTGTCACGTTTATTGGTCTCCTCTATTAATACTGACTTGCCTCTCCTGTTCTGCTTATCCCCTGCACAGAAGACTGTCTCCACCTACAGTCAATGTAAACATGTAATAAACAAGCAAAACTGAATCAGCACAGGTACGTAACTGGAGTACTTTAGCAGACATGAGACTGCACTCCAGTGGGCTGATTACGAAACCTCCAGGGCAATAGTAATTCAACTATGATAGCCAGCACATCGCTGGAGCTCCAACAGTATTTCATCTCTGAAAGGAGCTGTTCATTATTTTGCTCAATGATCTCATCTCAGGATCCATCATTCACTTGTTCAGTTGTTTTTCTTTTTACTGCAGTATCTGGAGCTTAGATCATGAGCTGTTATAGAAAGGGCAGTCTCGACTTAGCCAAACTCACAGGGTGCATATGAGTAAGATGCAAGGGTTAACCAAAGTTCAGTGAGAGCTACTTCAGTTTATCAGACTGGGAAGACAGCAAAAAAAGACACTTATTCTAACTGCAGGGCAGGCTCCCTTTGGCTAGTGCTTGTACTCCCAAATGCGTGACAGCTCACCTAACTCCAGCATAAATTCAAGCAGCCTCTCCTTAACCTCTTTTCTCAGTCAAACTTTTCTACAAAATTGACTTTCAGACATGAACCATCTGCACCAAGTGAGATGTCCAGGTAAGCACAGACAAAAGGAGTACTCTCCAGGTATAAGTGAAAGAGGAGACTGCAGAAGACAAAGGGCCACAAGTCAAACTGTCAACAGGCACAAAGTTGGCATTTCTACTTGTAAAAATGTTCTTCTGCACCTCCTCACCAAC
This sequence comes from Limosa lapponica baueri, assembly GCA_002844005.1. Taxonomy (NCBI): domain Eukaryota; kingdom Metazoa; phylum Chordata; class Aves; order Charadriiformes; family Scolopacidae; genus Limosa; species Limosa lapponica. The sequence continues at coordinate 363,711 of KZ505933.1, forward strand.
CCACCCTCAGACTCTGAAGCACCCAACTCAGGAACGTTCTCTGAGTGTGCCAAGGTGGGATAATACTCACACTCCAGGGAAACATTGAACTATACTTTGATGAGGTACTAATTTACATCCTGAGTCACACTGTGATCCCAGAGCCTCCTCGGTTTCTGAAACAACTTGGAAAGGATATCAAGAGGTCTATGCTCCGTTATTTCTAATAGGTATGCAGACTTTGCATACATCCCCGTCATCAAATAAAGCTGGGTTTTAAATATTTAAGCTCTACATTTGGACTCATCACAAGCTAGGTGGAATATTTATTTCCCGTTTTCCAACTACTTGAGTCACTTTACCTTTACAAAGGAAATTTATCAAGCTTTTTCCGTGGACTTTTGATATAGTAATTTTACCTGTTATAAACAGAATTGAAGAAAATGTAGACCAGGCCTGACCAAAACAGGTCAGAGGTGTAAGTCCTTTTAAAAATGAAAAGTGTATTTTAAATCCTAACTGCAATTTTTAGATTTTAAAATTGCCCATTATTTTGAAATAAACAAAATTACACTTTCCAGTGTAAGCAAAATTCTGATGAGGTTATACCACCTACCTGAAATCCCATTAAACCTCTACAGCCTAAATTCCAGCAATGTTCAACACAAGAGAATTAATTATGCCACAGCAGTGTAATCTCTGTGTCAGTGGAATAGAATAGGTTTGTGTGTAAAGCAAATGCAACTATGCAGTTGTCCTTTACTAAAGAAACTATTTAACCCTATTTCCATACCAAATGCCTTTCAATTTAATACTAGATACTGGCAATATTACTAAATATGGTATTTCAACTTCATTATCACTCAAAATCACCAAAAATCTAAGTGACAAATTATGCTATGTAGAGTTGCAGTACCATAGTGCAACTGCAAGTGTTCAAACCTCTTGTGAGAACTCCTGTTATAAGATGATGTTAGCCATTTTGGATATCACCAAAATGCATTTATAATCGGTCTTGTCTAGTATCAACTTTTCCAGTCAAAAAAGCCAACCCTCCATCCCCCCCTGGCCCCCCCTTTATTTTCTTTTTATCTTAGCAAACCCACATGAATAAAGGGACAGGGAACATACAATTCCTTTTGGAGGAAACAGGTGGCAATCTGGTGAAGTTCACACTGACTGTAAATGGTAACCTTCATTTTTAAAAAGGAAGACCTGGGGAGCTGGAGGCTGGTCAGTCTCACCTCTGTGCCTGGCAAGATCATGGAGCAGATCCTCCTGACAATTAAGGCACATGGAAAATAAGGAGGTGATTGGTGACAGCCAACATGGCTTCACTAAGGGAAAGTCATGTCTGACAAACTTGGTGGCCTTTTGTGACGGGATTACCATGTTGGTGGATAAGGGGAGAGCAACACATCATCTACCTGGACTTCTGCAAAGTGTTTGACACTGTCTCACACAGCATCCTGGTCTCTAAATTGGAAAGGCATGGATTTGATGGATGGACCACCCAGGGGATAAGGAACTGGCTGGATGGCTGCACTCAAAGGGTTGCAGTCAATAGCTCAATGTCCAAGTGGAAGCCAGTGATGAGTGGCATTCCTCAGGGGTCAGTACTGGGACCAGTGCTGTTCAACGTCTTTTTCAGAGACGTGGACAGTGGGAATGAGTGCACCCTCAGCAAGTTTGCTGACAATACCAAGCTGTGTGGTGCAGTCGACACACTGGAAGGAAGGGATGCCATCTAGAGGGACCTGGACAGGCTTGAGAGGTGGGCCCATGAAGTTGAACTCATGAAGTTCAACCAGGCCAAGTGCAAGGTCCAGCACCTGGGTCGCAGCAATCCCAGGCACAAATACAGGCTGGGCAGAGAATGGCTTGAGAGCAGCCCTGAGGAGGACTTGGGGGTGTTGGTGGATGAGAAGCTCAACATGAGCCAGCAATGTGCGCTGGCAGCCCAGA
>KZ505933.1:367579-410798 GCA_002844005.1 Limosa lapponica baueri
TTTTTTTTTTACTGTTGGTTGGACTCGATGATCTCTGAGGTCCCTTCCAACCACTACGATTCTGTGATTCTGCGATTCTCTGTGATTCTATGTATCTTCACGTGTGTCCAGACCTTCACTAGCTTCTTTTCCTTAGTACTAAAGCACTTTTCCATTATCCTGCAGTTCAAGTGGGAAGAGGGGGCACCCACCCTAGAAAATTGTTTTTCATCAAGTTGCAATTCTTAAAATCTAGGGGGTTTGTCTGGTATTTTCTCATTCTGACTATTGAATAACCCTCTAGGTTTTTGGAGACATGGCAATATTTAATAGTGTCAGTTAATGAAAATGCCTGACTTTTCCAAAAGCTTCTACACTGGAGACTTTTTTGACTACAGGAAGAAACCGTGAACAAATAGCAAAACAAATAAGATGTTTAGAAATGGGAAATAACTGAAGGCTATAGGGGCTGTATAATCTCTCAGCTGTGAAGAAACTACCTCTTGTTCTTGAGGTACCTACAAAAGGTTCAGGCAGAACAGTAACAGAGTGTGCACATGTTCTTTGTTGTGAAGCCTATAACTCTTAATTAGGTTGTTATTCCCATTTGCCATGGCAAACAGGCTAAAGAAGGAGCGAGAGGTTCCTATCCAGGTATTAAATAGCACCATGTCCTTCGGCAAATGACTATTTGACAATCTCTCCTCTTCCTCGGCGGAATCCTTAGAAAGAGCAGTCTTTAGGATATATTCAATCAACTTGATTTCAGGGTTAAGGTATTACAAAAAACCAATTCTTAAGACTTCTATGTAACAAAGAGCCTACAGTGCTATTTCTCATTTAATGTATGATTTTTTAAATGGATTTGACTTGCAGATTGTCAAATATGAATTACTGACTTTTTAACCTTTGAAAAATACTTTTGTCTGAAGTATAACATGAAAAATAAATAAAAATAGATGATAGAACTAGTAAGGAATTTGTCCTTTCAGTTATACAAAGAAACAGCTTCCCGCAAGAAAACTGATACTCTAATTAGAAGCTTCTGAAAGAGACACTCTTGTACAGCTTTGTATCCACTGGTACTATAAATCAGAAGCTTCTGAGTTAGTTCCATTTATTTTCTTCATCTGGAAGCCTTCCACATGCTTTAACGTTTCAACATGCTGCTCTTTTAAATCAGAAAAGAACTTCCTTATTGCTGCTTTAACCAGCAAGTTAGATTTTCATCCTGGCCCCTGCCTCAGTGTTTGATGAGCAAGAAGTGTGAAAAATCAGAGATGATAACATCCATTTCCCAAATGATGTTAAGAGGTATACTTGCTGTTTATTTCCACGGATGACACTAAGCCATACCACACCTAAGGCTCCGACAACTTTACCTCAAAGAGCATGGGTTTGGTTTCCTTTCTTTGCTTTTATTCTAGTAGCACCTGTAAATTGGTTTGGTTTTCTTGTTTGTTTTTGTTTTAAAAAAATCTTTAATTCATAGTAGCTGCTACCTCCAGGGTATATCTACCAGAACACTTTCTTTTATTAGTACAAAGACTTAATAAAACTTCCTTTTTTTCTCTGAAAGCTTTCAATGAATGACAGACTAAAAGGCATCCAAAACTCTCGTGATGCTGGCTCAGCCCAAACTTTTGCCTCCCATGTGATTTTTAAACTCCAAAAAGTCAGTTTTTTGTTTTTCACCTCCCCCTACCCGTGCAGCTGTGATGGCCCACAGCACCTTCCGTGTAGACAGCCCCAGTCAACCCAGGCTTCCGCAGCAATCGTAAGGCTGGTGCGACTGGAAGAGAAGGCGAAGGCCAGCGAGCACGCTGAAACAATGACAGCGCGTCACAGCCTGGACACGAGGTCCCTCGTGAAATAAAGCAAAGCAAGAACAGCTGCCAATACCACGCTCGCAAAACAAAGCGGCTCCTAGATAAATCGTTCCCATTTTACCACAGTGTGACACAAAGCATTTTGATCTTCACTTAATATCAGTGTAAGATATACTTAAAATCAGTTTAAACCGCATTGGTTTAAAACAATTTTCAGTTGGTGCCATTAAATTGATACAAACTGCATCTGTTTTCTCACAGGACAGCTTTTGCTTTGTATCTAGTTTCTCTTCCCTGGCTGTCACATTGCTTACACTCCAGGAATACGGAGTTTTCCTTTCAGTCCCAACCTTCTACTCCTATCCCCACGTCACCATTTAGAGTTGTACAAGGCAACAAAACCAAGCACTTCATCTTCAGGCAGAAGAAGGGCAAGTGCCTGCAGTGCCTGCAAGGCAGCAGAGACATCAATGCCCAAAGACAAACACACTGACCAAAGGTCGGGGGGTTTCCTCCCTCTTCCACCCGTGGCTTCGAAACTCTGCATTAAACTTTACACCAGCTTTTAGTCTTCCATCTGCCTGCCAAGGAGAGAGTACGGAAAAAAAAAAGTCATGGCAAGGAGGCAGGCAGGAGAAGACCCAGCGAGAAGCAGCATTTTCACCCTGTGGCTCTGCAAACATCAGACCTCCTGCCCTAACTGCTTGGTGAACCAACTCCAGCCCTTATTTGGCTCTCCAAGGGCCAGCTGGACACCGGGGTATCCTGATATCCCAGGCTATGTGGAAGAACATGCTGGAGTGGAGCAGAACCTACATGCTACAAGTATGGAAGACATCTCTCATGTCTCTCTCATGCACAAGGAAGCCATCATCAGGTGTGCTGGCAAGCAGGGATTCACGCTGATTATTCTTCACTGACTACGTCTGAATATTTTATTTCAGTTTTGTGGTAATACTTGATACTTCAGAACCAGAGGAGATGGTCTGAAGTTGGGGCAGGGGAGGTTTAGATTAGATCTCAGGAAGAATGACTTTCCTGAGAGGGTGGTCAGGCACTGGAAGGGCCTGCCCAGGGAGGTGGTGGAGTCACCATCCCTGGAGGTATTTCAGAAAGGTGTAGATGTGGCACTTGAGGGCATGCTCTAGTGCCCGAGATTGTGGGGGTCTTTTGTGTGTGTGTGGTTGGACTGGGTGATCTCAGAGGTCCTTTCCAACCACGAAGATTCTGTGATTCTGTGATTGATAAGCAAATATCTCAGTTGTAGGTGTGCAGTGAAAGTGGGTGAGCTATCAAGTTAATTCATTAAATATTTAACTTGCTAACGTGTAATAACAAGCAAGAGTTCTCCCCCAAGACCAATATTAACTGAGGTGTCAAACTGTGGCAGGCAAAACCAAATTCTGGCGATCTACGAGCGTACCAGACCGATGTACCAGGAAGGAAAAATTGTGCTTCCTTTCTTAATCAACATGTTGGTATCATTATGGAGGAGTAGCTTGTCAAATACACTGAGCTAAAAGTCACATTTCAGCCTTGTTTTATGAACTCCAGATGCCTTTAAAACAAAAACAAACCAAAAACCAAAACACCTCCACAAGAACTTTTTTTTAGAAGGCACTTTTTAGGAAAAGCAGGCTGAAGATGAGAAATGCAGGACAGGAGCTAAGGGCAAACTTAGCCAGAAAGATCTAAGAAAGACCTCCTTGCCGGGACAGCAGGAGCGAGCAAACTATCTATGGAGGAGATCAATGGTGAGACCCTAGACGGCAAAGCTCCCCAAACATCCAGCCCGCTCGCTGAGAAGGGTTTGGCAATCCTCTCACAGAGCATCCTGTAAGCCTGGGGAACTAAGGCAGCCTTCTCTAATTGTTGTACCTGTGTCACATTCAGAGATCTACAGTTCAAAGCCAAGCCACGTCCCCCAAAATCTGAATTAGCGTGGCAAAGGTGAGTACACAAACCCTGCCCGCAGGTTTATCAACGCAGAAGAGACACGCTCAATACATAGATAAAGTAATTCCAGGTGTTCTCACAGAGTTTCATGAAACACCGTGTTTATACTCACCTCCCTCACTAAAAAAAGGTGCTTACCAAGTTACCTGCATTTTGACCTATCCTGAAATCATGGAATTATCATCATGTCAATCACCAAACAAAGATGTGTAAATCAGTGTCTGAAAATACAGCTGTCAGTTGCTTGCAGCATTCTGTGGACATGCAGGGAATGGTGGAAACAGAATTAGGTACATGAAGCAAATAATACAAAGGCTGTTGTGGGGGGGAGCATTTCACAGAATCACAGAATGATACGGGGTTGGAAGGGACCTCTGGAGATCATCTAGTCCAACCCCCCTGCCAAAGCAGGTCCACCCACAGCAGGTTGCACAGGGTTTGGAATGTCTCCAGAGAAGGAGACTCCACCACCTCCCTGGGCAGCCTCTGCCAGGGCTCTGCCACCCTCACAGCAAAGAAGTTTCTCCTCATGTTTAGGTGGAACTTCTTATGTTCAAGTTTGTGCCCATTTCCTCTTGTCCTGTCCCTGGGCACCACTGAAAAAAGACCGGCCCCATCCTCCTGACACCCTCCCTTGAAGTATTTCTAGGTGTTGATCAGATCCCCCCTCAGCCTTCTCTTCTCCAGACTAAAAAGACCCAAGTCCCTCAGCCTCTCCTCGTAAGGGAGATGTTCCAGGCCCCTCATCATTTCATTAATATCCTGGTAACCTGGCTCATGCTAGCCCTTTAAGGTGAGGATGGGTCATGATTTTTGATACACAAGATGAAAGGAAAACTTGATCAATAGAGAATAAATACTTTAGGTCTTACTAGAGAGGCTTTTTTCCAATAATGTTTTAGAGATGGCACAGTAAATTCAAGCAGATTATTAGAAAGGAACTACCAAAGATTTTGCAATATACTGAGCAGACAACTGCCTTCTAAGACACTTCTAGACACAGTACTTGAGCTGTTTACTGAGCAGGGCACAAGCAGCCTACTCAGATGTTTGATTTTATCAGAGCAGGCCACCCACATCTGACCCAGTGAAAGTGCGTATGTGCAGGAAGAATCCCCTCAGAACAGTGTAACCTTTTTATGTAATCTGACCTTTAGCAAACAAAAAAAATCTCCTTTTCTATCATGTTCACGCAGAAAGAAATCAAGCAGAGTTTCACATCACTTCTAAATCATGGAAGATACACTGGAAAAATTTTTACGTCAATAAACATGGCACTAAGTCAGAATAGGAATTTCTTCTGAGAGATGTCAGTAATCCGGCATCAGTTTTAGTTCCAAACATATGGAAGAACATCAATACAAAATGTTTACGTATCACACATGCACCTAACGCGTTTCAGTCTGGCAAGGGAGAACCGAGACTCCCCAAGGAAAAATGGGAGGTCGAAGAAGCAGAACTGCTCACTACAGGGGGTGCTGGACACCACACGCCAACACTTTCCACATCTATGTGACCTGAAAATATGTGTTTTGCTTATATTTCCTTTATGGCAGAGGCAGGATGAAAATCAACAGGAACTATGTTTCTTCTGGGTTTTTTTCCCCAAACATACAATTTATTAATGGAAAAACACTTGTGGTCAATCTTTAAGTTTTCCGAACAGGGAAAGCAGAGAGAAATAGAGCATACAGCAACAAAAAACCCAAATGCAGCAAAATTACACAGCAAACAAACTTCACCAACAAACAGAGAACCATCACCATGTTTCAGCTGGCTTTAGAAACCGGAGCCTAGACTGACTCAACAATTTGATTTATACTTTCAACTTATTCCTCGTGCGGGGCTCCAGTTCCTCAGGTCTACAAGTCGAGCACAGGTACATAGGACAGAATAAGCTCTTGAGATAAAATGAACATATCACACTTCTATACAAAGCATTGAAAGGAACTTCTAGAAACAGGAGGAGTGCAAAATAAGCTGTGCTACTGTGAAAGTATTTGCAATGCCACACTGTTCTCACACTTCTTATTGGGCAGCACCGACCTCAAGGGAGACGCAAGGGAAATGAAGAATAGTGGGATGTAAGCTCTTCCATCACATACGCCTCCAGGACAAGTGTAATGAAGCAGGGTATGGGGGAATTGAGCTCTGCTGTGGCTAGTGTTGTGTTTATGAAACATCTAGGGAGGAAATCTATATCTGATAGAGGGAATCTGATTTCTGTAAAAGATACAAGACAACAGCTAGCAGATTAATTACCAGCCAAGATTCAACTCAAGCAGCATTTCAGACAACTACTACCAGAAGACAGGGAACTTATCCAAGTATTAAAAAAAAAATAATTAAAAAAATCACATTACAAGTAAGATCATATTCAATATTAGACTAGAGGGTGAACAGCGTGAACAGCACTCTGCCTCGATAATAACATGCCACACAAATGGGAGACACCATTTCTCTGCTGTCCTGGTTCCAGTGGGGATAGGGTTAATTTTCCCCAGGCATTAGCAGGGACACAGGTATTCCATCCTGTGTGGGCATGGGGGTAGCCAGGAGCTGGCAGGGAAGGGGGCAGGACTCCCAGTGCTTGGGACTGGGCTGGAACGTCCAGGGTACCATGGGTGAGCAGAGGTACCCTAATGGTGTTTGTACATTCCTCTATCAGTGTTATTGCTGTCGTTTTCCTCTTCCCTTTGCTGTTCTGTTAAATTGCCTTTGTTTCAACCCACAAGTTCTGCTTTTTTCTTCCGATTCTCCCCCACAGGTGTGGAGGGGTGAGAGAGTGACTTCGTGGTTCTTTGTTACTGGCTGAGGCTCAACCACATCTGCATACACATTGACTACTTTGAGGTTAAAGAAGATTGTATCTTAAGTAAGTTAAATCTTAAGTGATGGTAAAAAATCCAGAACAAAAACCCCAAGTCACCCCAAAACCTTCAAAACTCTAATGATTCATTGCTTAAATCACTAAAAAATTATTTTTGTGATAGCTCAAGAACTAACAGGCATTCAGTGATAAACTCAAATGTTCATTCAGAGAAGTAAAGCATGATCACACAGTGAGTATATTCTTTAACTATTTTCAAACCACATTTTGTAAGAGATCAATTTCAAGTTTCACAGATGCTATGAAGTATAAGGTCTTAAGAAGCCAAGAAAAATACTGTCACTCTTTCTTTTTGCATTTCACTTGACTTGCTCGTCTGTCTCCATAACTTCACATTGTAGGTTTTAAAAAACGAATCCTACAACCGTGTTTGAATTGTAGAGGAACAAGCCAGCTGTAACAGCATGTTAAGTAACAATGGAACTTTATTTCCCGTATGAATAATACTTTCTCCTGCTATTGTTTCACTATACTGAGTCTAAGGTCTTTTACCAAACAGCTAAGAAGCTCAGATTAAATGTGAAAGAAGAAAGATGTTACAGTCTACAATTTATTAGCTGCCAGCAGTCGTGCAGTAAACCTTTTGCAGGAAGAATGGCAAACTGTAAGCTCAGTTACCTCGTTGGATAACACAGGGATGGCTGGTGGAAGAAAGTCTCCTTACATCCTACAGGTCATTGCTAGGGCAGCTAATGGCTGGCTATACTGTAATGTCGGCTCCCAATAAATAGATCATATTATTTTGCTCAGTTCTGCTCCAGCCTTCAGTTTAAAAAACTAAAAGCCCAACCCCATCAAAACCTATTGCAGGTTTCTGTTTTCTGTTTTTACGTGTCCTACACTATGTAATTCATTCGGACAGTGACCAAGGGATTTAGTATTGAGGTCAAGCATGAGTTACAGGAGAGAAAGAACTTATGCTGAGAAAAATTGCTTCTTGATGCATTGCATCGAGACCTTTTAATGCAGCATGCGCTTGGAAGTCACGAGAGAGTTAAACCTGCCCCAGACCTTGCCAGCTGCTCTATGTGCTTCTGAAATAACCTTGGAGAGGGGCTAGTAATAATCTGTGTCCCAGCTCCCAGAATGCCAAACATTCACGCGTTACAGCAACAGATGCTCGATTATGGCACTGCAGCTTTCTGTGCTAGCACGCTTTCATTTGTTCTCAGCCATCGTCTCCAGTGACCTCCTACAGACCTCAGATCAAAAACAAAGAGGAGAAAACTACATTCAGGATCCCAGAGAAAATGCAGTTTTCCCTCAGTATAATGTTGTTACCTGAGAAAATGAAAACAAAAGAAAGAACGTAATATGCTAGTTTTCAGATACAGTCATAGTATCACACACTTACAGTATTTTTAAAAGAGTGCTTCATTAGTAAAATTAGCATATAATGATTTAACCTGGCAGAATTTTTTCCATCCCAAGAAATCAATATCAATTTTTCCCAGTTACTAAACTTGCAACACAAGATGTGACTTGCGCATGTGAAAACAAGAAGCCTATCCCGGTTCCTCAAGCAGGTTGTAAGGTTTCCTCAGATACTGTCGGAAACATGGCTCTTAACTTTAGCCTCATCCCCAAGGATGTTTTAGGGAGTACAGTGTTATTCATCAATATCACAGACAGTTGGGTGAAATTTGTATTTCGGCAAGCCTTCTGTGTAATGACTGACACTGAAACTTTTTTTTCAGCAACATGAAGGGATTTCGAAGTAAGATGTTCCCAAACATACAGAACAGTTTCCACAACAGGTGCTCTCCCCATAAACGTTTGCCAAAAATATGATATTCATGGGAAAATAGGTTTTTTACACTTAACTAAGAACATTCAAACAAGTTTATTCCCGTAACTGTATGAAAATTCTGACACAAAGCAAGCATGAATGCAAACAAACCTTATCTGTGAACTGACACTTGAAATAAAGTAGACATAACTGCTATAGAGAACTCAGATACTAATTAATAAAGTAACAGTAACACTCGAATCTTTTACCAAAGCATGCATAAGACTCTTAATCTAGAGCTGGCTATATAACCTGAAATACCCTAGCCTTAAATCTTCTTCTTTCTTTCTATAACCTGCTCTTACCTACCCTAAAAAAAGGTATCGCTACCTGAAGGACACTGTGCATCATTTCCTTTTCTTAGTTCCAGAGTTTGTGTCACTTGCAAGCAACCAGATCTGGAACTCAAGCCAAAAACCAAGTCCCAGGACCAGTACACAGAAGATTCCAGTACACCACATATAGTGGTCAATCAATGCTTGCATCAGTATAGACAAAAAAAGCTCCGAGCTTTAAAGTCCTCCCTTGACGTTTGATGTGGCAGTCTTGAAGGGGAAGGTGAAGGGTGGGATTATGTGTTAAAGGTGACCAGCAACCAGCGGGTGGCAGCCATCTCCAGTCCTTCAGCTCTTCACCTGATGAGCTCACCAGCTTGAAGTCCTGTAAACCACCTCCCATGGGGTTTGCAGAGGTAACTTCTGACGTGACAAATTTTTTATGGTCTCTCTGGGTGTCCAGACAGAGGTCGTCTCTGCAGTGGCTGTATCATGCAGCCATTCCAGAAAGTTGGAACAACTGAAAACATACATTACTCATCATCCTGACATATCACTGACCGTTTTCATTCGTTGGCTGGACAAATATTTCCTGTAAGGGGACTTTTGTGTCTTTGTCTCTGTTCTCCTCTTCTGCTCTCTCCTAGCAAGTGTCATCAATAATCCCTCTCTGGATTTCACTTGGTCTGACCTTTGTTTAGGAGGGACACTACAGTAAATCCTCTTGAAGTACAAGGGAAAGGCCTAGGTATTATTCCAACACCAGCTACGCCTGCTTTAGAGAGAACCTTCGGAGGGCATTGCATGGGGAGGGCACATGAGAAGGTCTGTGGGAACATTTACACCAGCGGTCTCTTTGAAAGGAGTTTCTTAATAGCCAGCTGCTACACTAAAGGAAATAATGCTTGCAATCCCAGTTTAGGACAGGACATATGTATATATAAACAGAATTGGATTTCATCAGTCTCATCAGCAAAACTGGTATAAAATGTTATACCCCATAAAAATCTCAAATCTTAATTAAACCATAACAGTTGCCAGGGAGTCAGCTTTCCTGCGCTCTGGGAAAGCAAACAGAGATTTGATCTGCCAGGAGTCTCATATTGCGCTGAAAACAAAGACCTTAAAGGGTTAAAGTCAGTGGGAGACAGATGTGCTGCCCTTTCCTATCGGACATTCATATCCTGTGTCAAGGCTGCTCGAGACCACAGTGAGAACTGGGTGAAAACCAGCCCGGGCAGCCCATGAATCTCTTGCATAGCACAGGTTTGGTAACATTTGTCCTTCCCTTAACAGCTGCCACTTCAGGAAGTTCGTCAAGAAATATGCTTGGAATAGAAATAATTTGGAATACAGAAGTAATTGAACGATGAAACCCTCAGGTCATGCCCATAAATACTTTCCCCACTGCTATTTTAGTTAAGGACAGATCACAACACCCTTACACATACTATTGAATCCACTTGCAGTAACTGCTCAGAAAATAAGTGTTATTAATGAATTAACTTTTCAAATGCTCATTTAGCCCCCGGTTTCCCTGGCTTTCAGTGAGAAGCCCAGTTGTGATACAGCTCAGAGCCTGTATCTGGCGTGGACAGAAGGAGCTGTCTCCCAAGTCTCTGCTGGGGAAGTTTGTGCACCCCCATACATACTTTTTTGATTTTAAAAAAAAGTTTCCATGGAACCACCTGTGACACTGCACTGCAGCCTGGAATTCAGCGGGCCTTGCTACTAGTCCTGTGCTTTAACTATGGGACCGGGCTTTTCCCTGCTCTTTTACTCCTTTGGCTAAATTCGTTATCATAACATCCTGGTAAGACAGAACTGAACCCACTCAGCACATCAAGGCTGAAATACCGACCCAAAGAGCAGACAGAAAAAAACCCCACTGAGTAGCACATTTTATAAGCATATAACTGTATGCAGAACTGTTGATTTTGCTAGGCATTCATCTAACTGGATTTTATGCAAGAAGCTTAGAATAACTGAAAGTGGTTAACTAATGAAGGCATTTAAAACTAAACAGCTTCTATTTGTTTTAACCAAGGAGCGAACTAATGATAAATTATGAAGAGGAGTGAGGGAATTCAAAGTGTTTGAAACATAAGACTAATAAATGTACTAGCACCACGAACTTGAACAACGAGCTCTCTTCTGTGTTGCTAGCAACTCCATCGTTTGAGCAAGATCATGCAAACCCTTTTCTGAGCAGGTTGTTTGCACCACCTCAGTCAGCCAACCATCCGTTCTGACACAAACCAGCTATACGAGCAACAACCTATAGACCTAATGGCCTGTCATTCAGGTATGTCAGAGAGCTGGGCCTGGGTTAAGCCGAAATTGTGGATTTTATAGCCTCAGAATCAATCTAGTACTGATTACAGATGCCAAACTCTTAAATTAGCACAACTTCCTAAGACTGGAAATACGTTCCCGGGAGAGCATGTCACATTATGAAGTGCACTCGCCTCATTTATCAAGTATTTTTTAATATTTTTTTTAATACATATCTCTCAAGATATATCTCTTTTTTTTTAATATATATCTCTCAAGTAAAGTGCTGTGAAGGAGTAATATTTTGCGTTAAGGCTCTTTAACAGACCTTGAGGAACACCAGGTCATTCAACTACTTAACCTAGAGCATTCAAAAGCATGAACAGGCAACAATTAAAAGCAACAGTATAAAGGGAACATTTACTTGCTTCTTATATATACACGGATACACACAAGAAACGTGAATACTAATGGGAACACAGAATTTCCATTCTCAGAGGCAATGACTTAGCATAGATAAGTTTTCCCAATGGGAAGGCCTCTGGAGAACAGATGCTAGAGGGGACAGCTTAGCTCTCTGTTGAAAGAAATAAAAAATAAAACTCACTAAAACACACAAAAAAGGAACTTCCAGCTGAAAAGGTTGTCACAGTGTAAATCAGACACTGCAACTGTTCTTTAGTTTTATTTCTCAGCCCTTTTACACCCTCCTCTTCATAATTTATCAGTAGTTGGCTCCTTTGTTAAAGCTACCCGTCCCAAACCATAAGCACAGTGGTCTAAGGGCAACCAAAAAACAAGTCAATCATGCCCCCTGTCTGCAAAAATCTGTCTAAAACCCCAGCCTCATTGGTCAGAGGGATCACTTCAAATATTTCACAAGTTCTGTAATGTTAAAAAAAGAAAGAAAAAGAATCCCTAATCCTTTTTTAAAATCAAATGAAGATTATTGTAATCTCTTTAGCAATACTGAACAGGGTGAGCAAAGTGAGCATTTACACCCATTGATCTCTCCTTTAGCATTTTTAGCCTCCCGCTGCTGTTAGCAGTCCTCTCCACCCTCTTGAAATCCATCACCCATGACACCATGAATTCTAGAGCCCCTGCACGTGTTTGGTTTGTAAACACAAGCCGTGTTTATTTTCTCTCACTCAATGCAGGCAGCTGCCCGTGTGTTCTGCACCAGTGAACCCTAGCTCACTGTTTTCTTAATTGTCCCACTTCAACTCCAGAAGAGGGCTGAGGTACAAGACCCTAACCCTGTCTTCTAAAGGAAGGCACGGAAATCCAAATGAGCTCTGTAACAGCAGCTTGGGAAGAATTACTTGACAGAAGCAGGGAAGTACCTTCTGTCTTTGTTGTCTCACCTATCCCTTCAGACAAGCTCTGGCTATATTGCCCACAGTAGGGTGAAGCATACCTCCTCTGTCATCTTCACCTGTGTCTGGCGCAAGCCTCTGTAAAACAAACCATTAGAACATAACACGAAAATGCCTCTCAGTCATTACTCACCTAAAATGGACCACATCTAAAAAAGGCCAGCAAAGTATTCTTTCCGTCTTTGCATCATTCCATGTTTTACCCAATGAGATGGTATATAGCATCTATACAATCATATGGATTAAGAAAAACATAAAAAAGAGGCATTTATCAATGTTCTCAGTGCCTTTTTTTTTTTAATTATCAGCTCAAAACACACCTTGTCTTTTGTGTTTGCATCAAAATCAGTAAGTAGTTGAGAAAGCTAAAAGGATAATTCATTTCAGCCAATGACAGAAGCTTCTTTATTCATCGTACGACTTAAAATATCACTGAAGCAAAAGATCAATAAAGTAGAAGTTACGCTATATGGATGCTTACCTTTACGGCCCATCTAGTACAGCTGTCACTGTTGGATTTAGTGACAAACATAGCATAAGGACCTGCTTACTGGGGAATTCTGTTACTCTAAATTTCATTTCTTCCAGCTGCGTTAACTGCCAACCCATTGCTAGCCAGGTCAAACGGATACAGACAGGTTCAGCAGAGGTGGCTGAGAGAAACATCAACCTTTTCAGCTAACACCTTTCCTGACAGTAACCCGAACCAGAGACTTTTTAGAATCAACACTTCCACAGGAACTGGGGTGGAAAGGAATGGGTCTTCTCAAAGTTTTAGTTTCTGAGACTAAACACTGATGACTTAGGTCATAGAAAACTCTTGCTGCACAGTAAGTTGTCTCTGTAGCTCTCTGACAGAAGAGCATCTCTTCAAGCAAGCTTACAAATCTACACTGCTAGGCAGTTCAAAATCAATAGCCTAATTTTCTGGATGGAAATTCAGGAAGAATACAGGAGACCCCGCTTTAGATTTTCCTTGTGGATTTTCTTATTCCTGCTTTGAGAGGCTTGTGCTGTTGCTGGTACAAAACCAGCACTAAGTATATTCCAAAGGGCAAACCATATCAAAGTCCAGATTTAAAGAAGCTTCACTGTTCCCAGTTTTGAAGAAAACCACTCAGAATACTCAGAATCTTCATGGCTGGAAGGGACCTTTGAGATCATTGAGTCCAACCACACACACAAAAAACCCCCCAACAATCTTGGGCACTAGAGCATGCCCTGAAGTGCCACGTCTACATGTTTCTGAAATACCTCCTCACTTATGTAGAGACCTAAACACGAAGCATGACCCCCCATGAGAGTAATGCAGAAAGAGCAGCAAGGATTCCTGACAGCTACAGCTATCCAAGTGAAAAGAAGGTATCCTGCAGGCTTCAGGCACGCACGGAACAGCTGCAACAGCTGGGATCCAATTTCACTTTCAGTCTTATTTTATGGAGCTATGAATATTTAATGTTGACTTTCAGAACACTAATTTCAAATCACACGCTTCAAAAGACAGCATGATGCTTTCTGCAATTGGCTTTTGTGGGCAACTTCTGCACAAGTCTAGACCTTCATCAGCTGCATGTTTCCTCCGACAATCTGTGGCTCTGAAAACATTACACAAGATACCTTTATGACCATTCCTAACAGAACGAGGTAGCTATAACAAACAAAACACCAGTGAATATACACAGCTGGTTGCTCGGAATCTCAGCTCCTCTCTCATCTTGCCCCTGCCTAACTCGCATTTTGTTCCACCTGCCTTGTGTCATAAAGTCAATCTCCTTGCAAGCACACTCGCTATTTATAATTTGAAATCACTGCTTAAGTTATTCACAATTAGGGATTTAGTTTTTCTGAAGATACCAACTCCTGCTTATTTCAAAACAGAATTCTACGTGTCCTGAGTTTATCTCTTCAAAAAAAAAACTTCTTTATAAACCATTCCACAAGGCTTTCCCTTGGAAATTGTGGTAACTTGGTTGTGTACACATAACTCTCCCACTGCGTAACACTTGTGACACTTTTCTGCTGCTTTCCTAAGAAAAGTAAAGGTCATCCATTTCCCAAAAAAGCTGTCTACTGACTTCTGAAAACTAAGCAGCTTAAGAGTGCTTTTTACATCATAATATATCTTGCAGCTGGCTACCAAAAATGTTCCCAAATATTCAACTTCAACATAGTAACTTAATCCCAAAGGCAACAAGCTTAATAGCACCATTTTGAAGTTATAAAATGAACTCGGAGAAACAGATAATTGTGTGCCAGTGCTGCCACAGCACCTTTAATTGAACTTTGCCATAGTCGGACACTGTAGCACATTATATTAATCACAAGTTCTCTGCCAAAGCAGAACTCATAGCAGGAGGCATTAAGACAGAGAACGACAACCCCATGCAGTGTTCTATAGAGGCAAAGGCTTTCTTTAGCCATGCTAAGAAACAACTCCAACCCTCAGACACTAAAATTCTTACAGATAGCTTGCTCCCCAGCAGAAAGTATGTTAAATTAATTATTTACACTTGTTTATTGCATTAATTTACCAAGTCAGTCAAAAATAAACTCAAAGCCAAACCTTAAACTCCACTCCACCTCACTTGGAGTAGCGTTACAGATATAAAAGTATCACCTTTCATTACTTTTGTTCTTCTCACTTATTTTAAAAAGCAAAAAGACCCCTAACTTGCCATTATAGGCAGCATTAGCCTTTCACATTGCAGGCACACCATTGTGAACTCTTAGAAACATTCATTTCTCTCCCGGTACTGTTTTCAAAACCAAGCAGAACAGAAAGAAAACTCCCTATAGGATGTGGGAATGTCACTATTATACTGGTTCAACAACAGTGGTACGTATCAGCTGATGATTAGAATGGCTCTCTATTTTGAGGTTAATGGTATTCCAATGTATTTTAAAGTCCACTCCACAGTAAAACGTGACATGTAGACTCTACTTGTTGCTCCTGTAAGCCACTAAGCTAAGGCTCCTCAATTCATCCACAGCAGCACAAAAAAGTCACTGTTACACAATCTTCTGCTAGCATTGATAAAGAAGCAACAATTTTAAGTATCTCTAATACCTACACGTGCTGCAAATGAAGCAAAAAGACCTATTAATGCTAACTTTACACACACTCCCCGGGGTCAGAGCCTAGTGGTACATCAAATTAAACGAGTTGCAAGCCAGCATTAAGGGAATTTTAACTCCGTTAGGGGAATTTTCAGGTAAAAAGACATCAATTCTGCAGCAGGCTTTGCTGATATGGTTATATTTTTACCATAGATGCATGTCAAATTGTTTGCGGGAGCAGTTTATAGAGTTTATATTTACAAAACACAATTCTGCTGCAAATATTGCACTTTGACTCTGCTTGCTTAGAGTCTGCCCACCTAGCTTCCCAAACACTAGGGGTTTTTCCCTCAAAACATTGTATGTGAAGTCCCCTCTCCCTTCCCCGAGTTGCTCTGTGTTTCAGCTTAAGCCATGTACATTCCACAACATCCATTCATGGAAGGACATCTGAAGGACACCTGAAGGACAGGTCTTATGCTCCTGCAAAGGCTGAGAGGGAGATGTGGTCTCCTGGAATTGGAAAGGTTTCTACCAGTGCTGCGACTATCAGCACTTAATTTTTAACATTAGTATGTTCCAAAATAGCAGACCTCAGATT
This sequence comes from Limosa lapponica baueri, assembly GCA_002844005.1. NCBI lineage: Eukaryota > Metazoa > Chordata > Aves > Charadriiformes > Scolopacidae > Limosa > Limosa lapponica. The sequence continues at coordinate 383,609 of KZ505933.1, forward strand.
TTCATGTCCAAGAAAGCTATTTTACATCTTTTTTTCCGTCTCCCTCCACTGTGTACATAGTTAGATTTCTCAACTATAGGGCATATGGCTTTACAAGTGAAAAGATACAATGAATAGTCTGTAAAAGTAACCCAAAGCATCCCTGAAATAGTCTGGCTTTCCCTCTGTAAATTACATTGATTTTATACTTATTATATGTGTTATATAAAGGTAAAACGTGTGATATTAAAGGGTGCCAGCTTTCTCTTAAGGCAGCCCATAGATTTTAGCTGAGGCTGCCATTTCAAAGTCGTGCATATATAACACTTCTGTCAAACCCAGTGTTGCACCTGCTTTTATACATATATTTTAACAGGACTGTGAGCGTAAGAAGACACTGAAAGCATGCAAGTTTAAAACTGAAGACCAAATAAGTGCATCATGAATCAGGCTGTGGCAGATCCCAACAGTGTTTAATAGACCTTTTTCACGCAGGTGCAGAAAATAACCAAGTCAGCCTATTTTTACAGGGAATACTATAAAGCCTAGAATTCCTCCACACATTTTATAGGCTAGAACAGGAAATTCATTATTATGAGTCTCTGCAAAAAGAGCAGCACTCCTGAGTCTTTTTTCCCTTGCATGGCTGAACAAAGCTTTCCTTTATCTTACTGTAGTGCAATGATCAGCTTTCTGCCTCACACAGATGCTTACGGAGGGGGAGGTTGCAGCCTGCACACGAAACAACAGGGAACTGAGTTGGAAGAGACCTCTGGAGATCATCTGGTCCAATGTCCCTATTTAACACAGGTCAGCTAGAACAGGCTATCCAGGACCAGGTTCATCTAGGTTTTGAATATCCCCAGGAATGGAGATTTCACAGCCTCTCTGAGCAGCCTCTGATCCTACTTGGCTACCTTCACAGGAGAAAGATTTCTTACGTTAGAACAGATTTTCTTCTTCTTCTGTCTGTGGCCATTGCCTTTTGCCCTTTCACTGGTGGTAAGACTGAGAGCAATCTAGCTCTGCTGTCTTTGCTTCCTGTGAAGGAGCAAGCTTTCTTCTACTCAGAAGAGTTCCCATAGAACCTAAATTTAACTAAGTAAAAAACCATGTCTCTGAAATTTGAAGGCAAACTCAGTAAGGAAGCTGGTAGATTACAAACCTATCAAGGAGGAGGACCCAGGAAATTACAGACTGGTCAGCCTCACCTCCATCCCTGGAAAGGTCATGGAAAGGCTCATCTTGGGTGCCATCTCAGAGCATATGGAGGAAAAGAAAGCTATCAGAAGTAGTCAACATGAATTTACCAAGAGGAAGTCATGTCAGACTAACCTGATAGCTTTCTATGATGGCATGACTGGCTGGCTGGATGAGAAGAGGGCGGTGAATGTTGTCTACCTTGACTTCAGCAAGGCTTTTGACACAGTCTCCCACAGCATCCTCATAGGTAACCTTAGGAAGTGTGTTAGATGAATGGACAGTGAGGTGGATTGAAAACTGGCTGAAGTCCCTCAGCCTCTCCTCATAAGAGAGATGCTCCAGAGCATCTTTGTAGCCCTCTGCTGCACCCTCTCCTTCTTGTTGCCTGTCCTTCTTGAACTGGGGAGCCCAGAATGACCAGCTGTAAAGCACCAGGGCATATTCTTATATATTAAGGCCAATTGGAGGTGGTGCCAACCTTCAGTAATCTCCAACAAGCTCTGTTTTTTCCTCACCTTTGATGAGGATTCATTGCTAATCTTATGCCAGAGGGTACTGAAGCACTGTGACTACAGTCTAGTAAGCAAAAGGATCCTGCAAATTCCCTAAAAAACACACTGCCTTCCAAGTAGTTAACCAAAGGGGAAGCATTTTCCACCTCCCAACAGCACAGCTCCTCCATACATGGGGGTGTAGTATATAAAGCTGACATGTAAATACTCTTGAACCTTAACTTTGAGAAGAAGTCTGTGTAGTTCTTTTTGACCATGATCAACTGTAAGCAAACTACAGAGGCAGGAAGAGTATTTAAGGCGTCAGTCAGCGAGCAGATGACCCAACCTCTGCAGGTCTCAGCTCAGACAGTCTTCGCACAGGTGAGTAAGCAGCACTTCTAGCTTCTTTTCAAGAACTGCATGATTGATGCATTTGACATAAAGGGAATCTACAGCTGCTAGAAATAGGCACAGACTGAGCAGCAGGTATGAAAACAGAATAGCCTGAAGCTCCAAAATTGTGATTTAACCTTAAAACAAACCTGAGCTTAGTGAATTCATAGGGGAGAGCAGTCTGCTTCACAGGCTGTCCAAGCAACACAGAAATGGTCGTCTCTTTCAAACTGTCTTGTAGTACAAAGAAGTTTCAGTCCTGGCCCTAGGCAGGGCCATAAGAGAAAAAGAAATTGCCAGAAGCGTTTCTGGAATTAACATAATTTTTAGGGTTTTGGCCTAATCTGTTTTTCCACTCTTGCCTTCTGATGGAGATTCAATCCAGACAGATTTTGGATTTTGGTAAGTAGGCTAATTCCCATTTCTCAGCTAGCAATTTTCAACTGTGTTGAATGTTCAAAGCTTTAGGATTAGTATCACAGCATTTACCAAAGACTTGAATTTGAATAGTCTAGGGTTAGAGACACTAATGAAACCAACCAGTACTCTGATCTGGAGACAGGAAGAACTAGCTATGTCTGCGTTCAATTAGCAGCTCCCCTACTCTGCTGCTAAATCCAAATCCTTCCCTCAAAAAGCTTTTTTTTTTTTAAGAATAAAATGGACATATTCCAACAGTTTAAGGCATGCTCATGTTCAGCAAGTACAGTAATGTTACCATACCACTATGAATAAGGAAGAATAAGGGACTTAATACAGTCCCTTAATAAGGGACTTAATATGTCTTCTCATGCACTTGCCAGACGCTACCTGCAGCTAAATTAGCACAAACTCCCACACCTTGAGCATTTAAATCAAGACTGGTTAAGCTAAATAAAACATGGCATAATACTCATTTGTGGTCTGGCAAAGGGAAGGACATGATAGGATGCAAGGATTAGATATAAACCCCATTAAACTACCTAATTATGTTACAGTTCTCCTGTAGATATTATGACCGTGTAGAACAGGTAGCTACCTGAATAAATAAGCTTAAGTATGAGGTTCTTAGCAACTTCTGACAAACTTGCTTCTCTTCTGAGATGAGTAGTTTCTGCTTCCCTCTAAGATAACTAGTAAGCCTTACTGGAGGGATCATTTCGTTGCCTGTTTTTACATATTCTGAGAAAACATTGCTCTCTTGCTCATACCATTCAATATTTCTCACACCTCTTTAGTTTGGCACCTGTAGTACAAAAATCCCATTATACTTCTTTCAGCAAAACTAGAATATCAACAGGATGTTTGCTTGAATACAGAGAAAATTCAGCCTACATGACTTACCTGCCTTTAAAGTTCTGCCTTTTGCCTCAACTTTTACCCTGTATTTGACTTGGAAAGAACGGATGTTTCCATAAATCTCAAAGGAGTAACCAGGCAGCAAACACCCAGGAAACAAGGTGATGAAAGCCAATTATGTAACTAAGACAGAAGGATGAATTGAACCCAAGTCCTTGTGAAATTCATTACTGAAGATTCTGCCTTTGCCTCAGTACAGCTTGAAGCACCTTAAAGATTTGAAAATCAAGCTATTTTTCAGGCAACAGATTTATTTCCTTCTTCCCTACCCTGCTCCTCCAATTTTAAGCAAGTAAGACCAGCTTGTGAACTGTTGGGTGGAATGAATGAACTGAGATTGCACATCTACTAGGATTTTAAGTGACAACCCCTATTCAGTTCAGCCTCGTAACTGCTAACACAATGCCCTGGGTCCTCCAACTTAGGTGGCATTCATATGACTTTTGGAGTTAATGGAGCCATCAAAAGTGTGAGCATGAAAGAGCAGTCAGGTCCAACACATTAAACTGGACAGACAACTGGACAGAAACTTGTGTAGCACCAGGAATGATTAAATGCAAAGCTAGTGTCTGCGATTTGCTGAACAGCCCCGTCTCAGACGCCAGTGCCACTGAAATCCAGGATATGAAATCCAGACTGAGGCATATTTTGGACCTTCAGCCCACCCCACAACAGCATGCCAGGGACCAAAGGTGAAAATAATCACTTGCACTTGACTGAAATGCAATTTACTCTTAACTTCTCTGTTACAAATGTTAAGGTATTATTTAAAACTTTATAGAAAGACACCTTCCTAGAGCTAAGACTCACATTTAAATAGTGGATTTTTTTCCTACTCAATCCATCCAATTTATGTCTGACAACCGTTATGATCACACAAAATATTAAACTGACAAGCTCTTTCAGACTAAATCAGAGTCTGAGAGCTCCAGACAGATGACAAGGTGTGCAATTCATTTGTCAGTGTCTCGTACTCCGAAGTGGGCAACTGAAGAACTTACCAGATGGCCGATAATCTTGCAAGCCTATTTTTTCTCCTGTCACCCACTTCCATTAGGAGAATTATATTCTACCTTTAAGTGCATAAAATCATTTTAAACTGCTCATTTGCTAGAGCTTTAGCTGTACAGTTGACTTCAGCAGTTTAATAACAAGGGGTCTTGTATTTTGGTCTAGCAGCGAGCTCAATTTTCTAAGTTTCCTTCATCACACAGGATGAGCTACAGAGCACCTGAAATAGTTCATCGTTTTGCCCTGAGGACAACCACCCAGCTCTGTCTCTGCCAAAAGAAACGTTGACTGTCACGTAGACAAACCCTCAAAGGATCTGGCTTCTCTTGCTCTCAAACTTTATCATCACCAACAGAAATGTCAGTTTAGCAGACAGTTCATGGGGCAGGCTGCCTCAGGTTCCACCACGACACAAGTTCTCCTGGGCTAAATATCGCTTGGGGTATGAAGTTTGGAGAGTTCATCTTCCCAGAGTTCCCTACCCCAGAGCACATTCCACCAGGATGCATCTGCCCCAAGAAGAGGTTTTGGGAGAAACTCTCCTTGCTGGAAAGGCTGCCTGCCCTCCAAGAGCTCCTTGGTAATCTCCCAGGCCTGACCTACCCAAGCAGCAAGCAGAGCCCATGGAGAGGCAGTTTGCTCCTCCCCAGCCCTGCTTCTGCCTGGAGCCAGTTTGATTGCTAGGAGGGGCTGCTGTACTGTACACCCTAAATGCCTCTTCTCCCACTGCTCGCTGGTGTAGTTGGGAGACAAAAATACCATTGTCCCCATTCTTCACATTCAATTCCAGCCCCAAAAAAGTTTGCTGCGGCTTGCTGTCCAGGCATCATCCCCGAGGCACTTCCCAGGAAACTTCTGCCTCTTTTTTGTGGTCCCCGTTCAACTGTCCCAAATTTCCATGTTATTTCTCCTCAGACTTTGATCTACTTTTGACCCAACAGAAACAATGGTGGGAAAACAAGATACACTGGAAAGCTGCATCCACCGCTGAAACATTCAGTGAAAGTCTAGTCATTTAAAGCACGGAGAGACATCCCAGCTAGCACTGTCACAAGACACCACTTTCTGACCGTAACACACACACACACACTATCTCCAGGGAACCTTATGAATACATAAGGTTCCTTTCTTTTTAGAGGAAAAATTCAAAAGTATTGCCAGCATATGCTCCGTCCAACCTTGTCCAGAGCAAACCCAAAAATCTTTGTTCAGTCTTAGAAGGCATTTATTGCTCTTCTATGATGACAAAATAATTGAAAAAGTTAGACTAACTGGAAAGTTTTCCTTGGTATTAGCAGCAGAGAGTTTTATATATACATGTGAACCTGTATTGCATATATTACATATGGCATATGTTACAATCTCGGACTTTTCATGCTAAGTATAGATTAAAGAGATTCCTTTCATTATTCTTGAAAAAGAAAGTGCCAATATCAGCAAAAATTGAAACTTAACTTCTCTTAGGTGAGTTTTATTCTACCATCATGCTCCCTTCTGTTTTGCAGTCCTCCCTTATGTTATGTAACTAAATTTTATTTTGTCATCAATTTATCTTCCTTGTTATTCACTTTATGTTTTACAGCAGTAGATCAAAAGCATAATTTCTGGTGACAAGCTGCACTTCTTAATGGAAAATACAAAAAAAATTACTTAAAAACCAAGATATCGATTTTATTTTGAAACAATAATTATTCTCTGACAATTAAAAAAAAGTGAAAACATCAATTTTCATAACTTATCTCTCCATATCACCTCTGCATTTTTTAAGCAGAGATCTTAAAAAGAGACAGTGATGCAAATTAACAATAGTACATTGTCAGTAAGACTTCCATTGTTTCAAGTAGAAATGGTTTGGGGGGGTCTTTGCATCAGGAAGAGTGTGACCAGCAGGTGGAGGGAGGTCATCCTGCCCCTCTGCTCTGCCCTGGGGAGGCCCCATCTGGAGCACTGGGTCCAGTTCTGGGCTCCGCAGGTCAAGAAGGACAGGGAACTGCTGGAGAGGGTACAGCAGACAAAGATCATGAGGGGTCTGGAGCATCTCCCTGACGAGGAGAGGCTGAGGGACTTGGGTCTTTTTAGTCTGGAGAAGAGAAGGCTGAGGGGGGATCTGATCAATGCCTAGAAATACTTCAAGGGAGGGTGTCAAGAGGATGGGGCCGGTCTTTTTTCAGTGGTGCCCAGGGATAGGACAAGAGGAAATGGGCACAACCTTGAACATAAGAAGTTCCACCTAAACCTGAGGAGGAACTTCTTTTACTTTAAGGGTGGCAGAGCCCTGGAAGAGGCTGCCCAGGGAGGTGGTGGAGTCTCCTTCTCTGGAGACATTCCAAACCCACCTGGACATGTTCCTGTGCAACCTGCTCTGGGCGGACCTGCTTTGGCAGGGGGGTTGGACTAGATGATCTCCAGAGGTCCCTTCCAACCCCATATCATTCTGTGATTCTGTAACAACAAGCTTTCAAATACATGTCCGCAAAAGCATGCAAATGGCTACTTAAGTTTGAATGTCTTATAGATGGTTTGTTACCCAACGCAAATAAGCTTGAAACTCATCTGGGATCCGGCTTTGTTCTGTAACTCTGATTTTCCAAGTTTTTATAGAGGACCAAAAAAAAAAAAAGTTTCTTATGCAAAACTGTTGCCTGTAACAGAAAGTGCTAGAAGCCTCAAAGGAGTCATATTCTGTGTGCAAGGACTACATAACAAGGTCAACTATGTTACCAGAAAACTCAGCACCTTCACACTTAAGACCCTTGTTCTCAGCGCTGACTCTGACAGTCAAGCACACCACTTGAAGAGTGCTGTTTTTTAACTCCCTGGTAACACATTAAATTTTTTTAAAATGCATTTTAAAATCATGTTTTCATTTGTGGGGTTTTTTTGTTTGGGGGGGGTCTTTATGCCATTTTTTTTTTCAGCGTTATATGGAATTAAAAAAATAACTTCTGGCCTGAAAAAAGAAAGAGAGGCAATTCAGCCAACTCTGAAAACCATCATGAGAAACCATCGGTGTCCCACATTTCCAAACACTTCTGTCAGTGTATCATAAAGCTAGGTAACTGTAGTGTTCAAGTACTGTAGCACGACTTAGATCTCCAGTCTTTGTGAAATGAAAGGTGGCCTGTGTGTGGTCAACTTGCAAAACTAATACTTTGCATCCTTAGAAATCAATTGTCTCCACTGACGACTTCTTATGAGACTCTTGAGAAACTAATTATTCTCTTTCAGCTCCCCATCAGTAGTAGGAATCATATTTTTCCTCCTCATGAAAAGGCAACTTAAGGGTAAGATGCAAGTTGAGCCACACTCCAGACACAGACCACTGGTACCCTCAAACACTGCGGCTGATGAGTGATGTAAGAACTTTTGAAAGCATTTAATAACTTCAAGCACTCAGCTGGACAAACTGTTTTCACCATGCCTCGGACTCGTTAGTTCTGGTGGATTTCTGTCCTTATTGACAACAGACATCCCAGCTTCAGTACTAACAATGGCACGACACGGGCTCTGAAGTCCCACTCTGCGTTCAGACTCTCAGGTTCTGAGCAGAGTTGCCTCTGTCAGCCATATTCACACACAAGACAGACTTGCTCCTGGATAGACTAGGAACACAGGTTCTGCTGCCTGGACGGCCACCCATGTTTCGGCTCAGTGCAAGCTAGTAACATAAATCCCATTTAATATGGGGCAACACAACTCAGTTCCATAAACCCTTTCAGACAGATAGTGCCATACAATTGCAGAGGTTTGCTGTTCTCCTAAATGCATGTAAAGGTGCTATATCATTCAACCAGCTCAACAAAAATAAATGTCAAGGGCTCAATCCCCTTGCCACCAGGATCTTGGTAAAAAGAAACAACACCAACCAGCAACATCTCTTACTTCCTCCTAGTTTCCCAAATTTCTGCCAACCTTCTCAGTTGTTTGTCTCCCTTCAGGAGTCGTTGAATCAAGACTCGTGTTCCCCTCTTCCCTCTTTTTCTCCCTTAAAATGGCTCATTTTAAAACACCTCTAAGTTTTGCCCATCTGCAGTCTTCTGCAGTCTTGCTTCTCAGGTAAGCAGAGGACATGACAGTAGCTCACTGAATACTTGTTTCCAAACCATGCCAAGTTGGATAGATGGTGCCATACTTCAAAAACACAGCTCAGCATCCATCTGTCAGTGCTGGACATTAATCTCTATTTCTATACATAAATACAGGTTTACAGTACACAAATTACTGCAACAGGTTATGGACATACCAAACATGCGAAGGTCAGACGGACAAAATATTTAAGTGAAGGTATGGCTTTCTAGGAGTCAAGAAGGAATTATTGTTACTACAAGTTTAACATTACCAACGTTATTTCAGGGCCAGTACAAACCAGCCATATTAGAAAAACTCCTAGCTTCACGACCCTTAACGCATACTTAGCCAATCCTTGTGAAAAAGGGAAAGACCAGCACAGCAGCAAGCCAATGTCACAAGTTATTTCCATTTATATGACCCACCGTCTGTGCAGGCTCTCCGATTTCTTCCTCTTGGAAATGATCTCTTGCTCAGTTGACATTATGTCCTGTCTCCTCAGTCCCCTACCTCCGTAGAGCTTTCATATTTAGGGTAGAGGGTGAGGGAATAAAGAGGACATGAAAACCACTGCCACTTACTCAACTCCTCAAGACAAGCATTTACCTTCGGTCTTCCCTATAGCCTCAGATAAAAGGAACAAAGATAAGTTACATCTGCATAAACTGAGCTGCTCTCTAAGGAAATCCATTCATTCATGGCTTGTCCCAATCCCGGACATCATTTTTCCTAGAATTCCTAAACCCAATCTATATTTGATCAGTAAAATAACCAAAGTAGCCCTTTTGTAATACCACCCGTTCAGTCAGTGTCGTGGTTTAGGCCAAATCGGCCAATTACGAGTCAACAGATGCTCTCCCCCCACCTCTCACTCCAAGGAGAGGAGGGAGAGAGATAAAGAGATTTATGAGCTTAGAAGGAACTAAACTACTTCAATAAAATATTAATAAAATATTAATAAAATAATTAATAGAGATATTAATAAAAAGAAAATAATTAAATAGACACTGTATATATACAAAACCGTATTAAGGTCCCAGGATGACGTCACCGGCAGGCACTGGGGAAGTCCCAGACTGGACTCAGCGACGGATGGGAACTGGGTTCCAGCTCTGGAGTCAGGAACACACGGATTGAGATCAAAGGCAGATGAACAGACAGGGTCCTCCTCAGACGTCGGCCATTGAAGAAAGAGAGCTGACCCTTTGATCCCTCAGCTTTTACACTGAGCATGGGGCAGATGGGATGGAATACCCTGTTGGTCAGGTTTGGGTCACCTCTCCTGTCCACTCCTCCCCACAGATGTGATCCCTCTATGCTTTTCCATTTCCGACCCTCCAACAGGGCAAATAATGAAATTATCTGACCTTGGTTGTTATAGCAATGAGTATAAGCAAGGGCCTCTCTGAACACCATTCCTTGGCATGGAGCACAAACATTGGTCTTATCACTCTGAGGACAGTTTTCTGCACAATATGCTGTTAATTCCAGAGTTAGAAGAAGCCTAGCTAAAATGTATAATTACTGAACAGCAAGTTAGTTCTGTTTTACCTCAAACCCGGACAGTCAGTTTTCGACCAGCTAGAAGAGGAGAGAAGCTGGCAAAGTAAAGCACATTACAAGGTACATACAAGCAAAAGTTATAGGGTCCACAACCTAACAGTTTAACCCCATTTTTGAGATTAAAACTTGTTCATTTCATATTTCATCCAAAGCAGTTCGCCCATTTCTAATTCTTACCATAAGATGCACACCATGGGTCATTTAATACATACTTGCGCTGAATGACTAAAAGGAAAAAGACTTTCTGGAATCAACGGAACAAGAAATTAAACACAGTGCTACACTGATAAAATAACAATTGAATTGTGTTATGAGTCAAATTTCAGTCATAATGCTGAGTGCGTACTACAAGAGATACAGCTCAAGTACAGAAAGAATGGTTTTGTTTTGTCCAAACAATTTTACAATGTTATTAGAGACAATATGTAATTTAAGTCGGCCACCAGGAAGAGCTGAGGTGGTTATGATTCTTCATATTTATTGTTCGCTAGCCGCAGTAGATTGTTTTTGCAATGTACAAGAACGCTTCTGATATACAGTTTCACTCATAATCATATGGAAAATAATAAAATCCAAAAGAAAGGGCTGAGTTTCTCGTTTGTGCTTTCTCACAGTACTGCCAGCATTAGCTGATGCTCAACAGAAGAGAACGATACTGTTCTAGCATTATTTTAGGTGAAGGCAAAAGAGCAACACCATGTCAGATGTACCCAGGAAAGTACTAAATCCTGAGAGATGAACTGCTTAGGAATTCCCAGAGGATCTCCAACAACACCCAGTTGCAGACAGATGCACTCAGGAAATCAGCACCTTTCACCTGAACTTTCAGTATCATACTGTACTTGTGAAATAGTGTCCTTTACAGAACATGCAAGAGAACGAGACAGATCACCCTCCAACATCTTCACTCATTAAGGATTAGCTTCCTTCATTCAAGGTAATAGCTGTATTCCAAAGGCTAGAAAATGAAGCCTTAGCACTCGGAAACGCATCGGTTGGTGAATTACCGCACATCACGTTCCTGAAGCTGATGGGCTGGTAAGCAAGATAAAACAATGGGGTTTTACTTTTACATCGCAAGATTAGTGAATAATTACATCCCATCAATCCCAGTGCAAATTCAAAACCTGAGTTAGAAATGCAGTAGAAATGCACCTTCAGCACTGCCCCTCACCCCAGCCCAATAAGCTTCTTCACATATCACCCCCCGCAACCTGGAAGCACAGCCTAGCTCTGGGGCACACACTCCAACTCAGACTCACCTACAAACTCTTCATTTACTCGATGCTTTTGTGTGCACTAACTTGGTTGTTCTGCAAGCTCCTTCCCAAGGGCAGAGTTGCCAGTCAACCTCAGGCCACCGAAAATTTCAGTGTCCTTACAATATTCTAGCTTTTTTCAGCATTCTCTCCTAAGATATAAAAGTCAGCAGATCAATACCTGGCTCCAAGCTTGGTGTTGCTGGCAGAATTTTGGTTTTTTGATTATGGGTCTGTCTACACGACACCAGGTCTGCTGGCAACAGATGGAGTATACCCATCCCAACGGGGGAAAAGGATCTTTGCACAGGAGTTAGCAGGGCTCATTGAAAGAGCTTTAAATTGGATTTGAAGGGGGAAAGGGATAAAATCAGGCTTGCCAGGGACAAGCCCAGGTAGAGCGCTAGCAAGGTCCTTCAGTCTGCCGTCTCAGTGGAAGTAGGGGATGGAGATTCATGAGGCAGCAAAGACACAAGGATTATTGACGTGTTAGAAACCATGGAAGTGCCTGAGAATGGTCATGTAGGAACTGGGTCTTCTCCTCCAAAAAAGGTGGCAGGATCAATAGCCAGCTGAAGTGCAGCTACACCAATGCATGCAGCGTGGGCAGCGAACAGGAGCTGGAAGCCATTGTGCGGTTGGAAAACTACGATAGAGCTGCAATCATGGAAAAAGTGGTTAGGAGCCTAGAAATGAGCCACTCCAGAGGCAGGGATGTATTCATTTGGTTGGGGATCCTCCTCCTCAACCTCGCCCTCTCCTGCTGGCTCCTGGGATCCCCAAAAGCCCCCTCAGTCCCACTGGCAGCCCCCACCCAGCCTGGCTGGCGGCTTCCCACGGGGAGGCTGCTCCACGGCGCTCGGTCCCCCCAGCGGCATCGCCCACCGCGGCAGGGAGGTCGGGCTGCAGCCCAGCCCGGGGCATGTTACAAACTGCAGCTCTCAAGTTTAGCTTTGGGATGTATTGGCCTCTTAATATTTACTGCGAAACCTGTTTTCCTTCTAACAAGAAATTACGCAGCTCCAAAGTTTGGATCTGCCACTGCATGTCACATTTATTTAAACCCCCAATAAATTCAACAGCTTTCTCTTAATTGTGAAGTTAGAGAAATCTCTCAAAAATTCAACAAGAGGCAACAGATGAGAAGAAACTTGTATTTTCATGTTCTTTAGCAGCAAAAAAAAAAATAATGCTTGAACCGATTTGAGCTTAGTACTGGCACAGCAGTAAGGGGCAAGAGGCATTTTGCAGAGTTCCCAGAACTCACAGGTCTTGGGGAACTTGGCACAACTCCTTTTAAATCAAGCCTCACTCACCAGTCACCTTCGAGCGGGAATGGGGTTCACTGCATCCTCACACTTTACTGGAGGTGTAGGAGCAAGCTGAGACTGGGAAAAACCTGGCCACAGCAAGTTTACAAAGGAAACAGACTAAAGAAAGTTATGATCTATAAACCATAAAGTGTAGGAAGCACCTTATGAGCATGCCTCGTCAGAGGCTTGTTCCAAAGCAAGTAAACTCCATCGTGATCAATAAGCCCTTTAAAATGGACTCCAGCCAATTCATACAGGAAAAGAAAATATAAATCCTTTCAAAGAGAAGAATAGCCAAACAAGATGTAGAGGTAGAGGCCCCAGCTAAGCGAGTGCAGCCAGAGGTAACATGAAAGGCTACACTCAAGATACAGAAGTCTGCTGGAGCATCTCAAAGTGCCATTGCTCCATATATTGTACAAACCGTGCTTTTTACTCTTCCTCTCTTTTATCATTTCTCAAGTTGAAGCCAGGTGCTCCCTGAACAGATCTCTCCACTTTCAGAACTGCTCCACTCAGATGAATAACAGATACCAACTCTGAAAGGAAATGGTGTAAAATTTGAAATTTGCTTTAGCACCACAGCAAAGCCCTTTTTTTTTTCATTGTCTCCACAAGTGAACCTAGCCTTCTGCAAAGAAAAGGGTGTATTTTCCCGGGGAAAGGTTTCTTCCCAGAAGAAAACAGGATTAATGCTAACTTCTGCTTTGCACAGGCCAGAAACCCTGAGTGCAGATCCGCTTACATCCATCGATAGCAAACCTTCAAGTGTTTAAGGACTGTGACAACGTAAGTCGTGGGACTGAAGAGAAGAATATTTCCCGTGCTAGTATTTACGCCATGTTCTCCCCCACATACGTGAAAGCCTTGGGAGAAGGCAGTCAGTTACTCTCCCTACGTTACAGGTAACAGAACTGTGACAGCCTGGTCACACGATTTGCTTTAGGTGGCGTGGCCAGTCAGTAGAAGAGCTGGCACTATCAACAGATAATAATCAAACAGCACGTAATCTCGGAGCGATGCTTTATATCCACTGATATATATATATCCACCACAGCATCTCCCTTTCCTGATCATGATGAAAGGACAAACCTCAGTTTTCAAACGCTCCGTTTTCATGCAATTTCTCTCTTTTCATGCATTTCTCTCCTAAGCTACGAGAGGGTGTCAGATTAATTTACATCTCCTGAGTCCTGTCCCATACACAATTATGCCAACAGCAAAACTGACGCACAGAGAGCATTGCTGGGAATATATGCACAAAACTCACTCTGTGATACTCTTCCTGTTGGATATAGGCATGCCTCACAGATGTCTTGCTCCCAACTGATTAAACTCCTTTATGAACAATGAAGCCCTTGAAGTGTATTCCAGCCAATACTTAGTGAGAACATAACAAGTATCTCCAAGCAGAAGAATGGCCAAACAAAAAAGCTTACATAAAATACTACGGTTGATGAGCCAACTTTCTAAAGTACTAAGCCTTGCGACAGAGATCCGAGTGAGTAACTAGAGTCAAAGTTGGTTTAACTGCTAGGTCATTTCCTACTTTGAAAGATGCACAAATATTTTCCTTTATCAGGATCGGTCTCATAAGATATGACCTCTGAGGAAAATACCTTGGGCAAATATCCTTAGGTGTCAACAATTTTTCCTGCCTGCTCTCCCAGCCCTCTTAAGAAATGACTTACATTAACAGAACAATACAAACTTGTCGTAGCAGGAACATGAACTGTGTGACTGTTCCCTTCTCAAATATATTCCTTTCCTCATCTGTTCTCTTTGCAAATACCTTGAATTGCCAAAATCATCTGACCAACCTTCCTCCAGCAGTGAGCAGGGCATGAGCCTTTCCCGTAGATGACCCCTTCTCCTTTTGCAAGCTGTTCTGACCATGGTTCAGCTGAGGCATTAGCACAGGATCCATGGCTTCTGCAGGAGAAATCGTGCTCATCCTTGGGGACTGCTCATTACATGAACAGCTTCAGCACTCATTTAATCCACCACTAAATGTCACCACCCTCCCAAGCTCAGTCCTTGCATTCAGCATTAACAATACTTCCTAGCAAAACCAAGAATGAGCACACAACATCCAACTCCACGTCAGACATTCCTTACACCCTTGAGACCTGGTCAGTAACTGAGATATGTGACTTAGTTTTGCAAATCAGTTTTGGAGAGATGAAGCTCAGGGTCTCAGACCACTGCTCCGCACATGGACACATACCGGTGTCAGGTTTTTCCTTGCTATGTCACATACCTACAACACTAGGCATTTTGCAGCTTCAAACTTGGCCTTTAAAAGCAGCATGTGTTTTATTTTAATCGTTTTGAAAAGCAAGACTTAAGGGAAAATGTCTGCCAATAAGCCACGTGACCCTTCTCACGATCCAACTCCTTCACCTGCACAGGCGGGACTGACCAGACAGATACCTGACCTACGTTTTCATAATCAGTTTAGGCCTGTACTGAAGTCAGAGAGATGGTCCCACCTTCAAATTTTAGTTCTCACCCACTCCATCTCCTCTGCAAAGAGGCAACTGCCAAAGAGGTGCATCTGACCTAAGAACTCATCTCTCTTTTTCTTTTTTTCACTCCATTACTTTTAACCACCGTCAACTTCTCCCTACGAAGTTCCTTACTGCACAAAAGCTCAGACAAGGGTATTTAGCAGTATGGTGCTGGCACAACCTCCTTTTTGGCTGGAAAACTGCACTGATGCCAGATGTGGGGAGAGGAAATCTAAGAATCTACCTTTCACACCTGAAACATGGTGGTTTCTCTTGGGAAAATTCCTGTAAGGTGGTGAAAGGGGATTTTAAAGAAAAGTCAGTTTCAGCTTCACTCGTGAAGCAGTTGCTACTATCCAGAAACCAACAGCTTTTTCTAGTTGGCATTTCAGATCAGGTGTCTGTAGTTTGAGAAGCAGCAATTGCAGCGTGTTGTCCTTCATCCTGCAGGGTCCTTGCCCTCTCCCCTTTTTCTCTTCACAGTCATTCTTGGGACAGAGACAATAAAATTTGCAAGTACAGACAACTTGGGCTGGCTCTGCATACCATTTCTACACTGCCAAGCCCAGTTCCAGCATTGCACTACTGATGTCACTCTACTGCTACCAGTGTGGGGGGCACCAATAAGATAACACGCAGCAAAGATATTGCTGGTAATCCTGCCTACCAGCTGTTACATTCCTCAGAAGTTTAGGAGCACTTTATTTATTTCTTTTTCCAACCCACCTGGAAGCCAACAACTTTCTCCAGGCCTATGATTCAGGTCAAGTACTTGCCTCAGCTAGAGTCTTGGAGACATCTGAAGAGCACACGGAAAGCACACGGCATTCAAAGGTTGAGAGTACTTGGACATCAAACAGATAAAGAAGCAGTTAACAAAATCCTAGCTCAGTCTGAACAAATAAATGCCTGAAATACCTCAGCCCCAGATAACAGAGGATGTTTTTCTATCAAGGCTGGTAAAGAGTCTCCTCATGTCCTAATATCTGAAGGTTCCCTCCTAGATCTAGCACGGAACATCTTAGATTCGCTTTTCTCTGTGCCTATACACCCCTTATTCAACACCTCTGTTCCAAAGTCCTGTGAAGCATCCAAAACACAGTTGGGAGCGAAGGCATTGAAGAGAGGATTAATTACTGCTGATGATTAGCAAGAGAGTTTAAGGTTCGCTCACCATAGCAGCCAGGCAGACTTTTTCATCTGGCACAACCACTGACCCATGATCATGCTACAAAATCAAGTCTGAGCTGATGGTTTGTATAAATTACTGCATAATTTCCATGGCTGAGGACTGAAACATCAAGTCCAGCTGCTGAAGAGGCGTCTACGCCGTTACGCCAGGCTGTCTCCTGGCCAACAGCTACATACCAAAATCCTTCCTTTCCTTCACTAGGATTGTACATCGGTGGTGATGGCCTAGCAGACAAGTGCCTCCTTAGATGGAAAGGGGAGGAAAAAGGGAATGAACCCAGGTACCACCATGCCCCAGACCTCCTCCATTGCCGAGCCCATCTGTGGCACACAGTCCAAACTGCACTGCTTGAAGCCACAGACACCATTCTTCAGGGGCTTGAAGTGAAAACTCCAATACCAAAAGGATGACTGTAGCTGATGAGTTCATCCTGCAACACAATTAGTAGGATGCAAACATGGGGCATATTATTTCCCTGTCACTTGCCGTGAAAAATGAGATAAAATGCCTATGTTTTAACAAAGTGCGCTGCAGCCCTGCAGGAAAAGTGTCATCGGAACACAACAGGTGCTAGCATTCCAACTTCTCCAGCTTTGCTATATTAAAGACACCCTAGAGCACTCCATCAATTACTGCGCGTTCGTCAACACAGGGCAATTGCTGTCACATGGCACCGATAGATCAAAGTGCTAATCCTCACTTAACTTACGTGTGCTGCATCGAGCCCGCATGAATCAAGCGAAGCTCAAAGCTATGCAATGATAAAGATCTTACTAACAGAATGAAACCTCACACAAATTTAACTGTTTCCCTGCTCTTGAATTATTTTCCCCCGGATGACAAATTTTGGGTGCAAGTACATTTGTTCAAATGTTAACTCTACTTCTTTAACCAATATAAAAAAGAAACGAGGGTGAAATGTGTTGAGTGCTCTAGCTGGCTCTTGGGATTGTGAAGAGAGAATAAAAAAAAAAGGCTACCTTGCTTCAGCCTGCAGGATCTTCCATTAACAGTCAAATCTGTGCTTTGGTCATATATGTCAAATAATGACTTGGGGATCCTTTTCTGTCTCTGTAAGTTTGTAGCTTCCCTAAATATTGCTAGATACTAGTCCTGTGCACGTCACACGCTTGTAAGAGATTAGCTGGAATGAAAAGCATACCGGTACGCTTATAAACAGCGTAATTTTTCATGGCCATAAATAAGGAGTACAACAGATTTACTCAGAAATAGTTTTTAATCAATAAAAACACAACAAATATGCAACTCACTTAAGTAACATTACACCTATAGTGTAGATGGGAAAGTTTTTGAGATGAGATAATTTATATAGTTGAAAAATGTAAATTCCAACTGCTGTTTCTAGAATATAGTAAATTCTATTTCAACACATACTTGGAGCTACTAAGAGAAGATGTCACTTAAAGGACCAAAGTCAAGAAGAAAACTGCTGGTTTAGCCACAGGGGTTGTGACTTGTCTCTCCAAACTTTATCTCATTCTCTGGACTTCGTATTAGAAAAACCAGTATGAAAACACTATGATGTTACTTGCTGTTCCTCAACTGCCTTTTAAAATGAGGCAATGCTATAGCAGCTTTCTAAGTCTCCCTCTGTAGAGATGAAAATTAATTAGCTCACCTGACCACTCCAGTGGGAGCAAACGCATCATTCTAGTGGAAAATCCATGTATTCATACCTGCCTTTACAAACATTTAAACCTCCTAGAAATAACCTTGTGTTCTAGGAGAGGGAAGGGAAGCACAGATAGTTGTGGGGGTACCTTGTTGGGTAAGGAAAAAGGGAAGAATACTAATCAGCATTTCCTGGAATGGAGAGTGTGTTCATTAAAGTCACGGGAACCTACAGTTATGCCTCCATAGCTTACAGCCAGGGTTGCATTAGAAGTGCAGATGATAAAAGATGCATCTTTTTGTTACACCATAGCATTCCACAGAAAATCACTGCTAGAAAAGCCGCTCAAAGCATATTTTTATGGAGGAAAACCACAATTGTGCTTCAGACATCTCAGTCAAGCAGAACAAAACAGTAAAAAAAAACCCCTCATCTGAAGCACTCTTAGCCATGCCCCTGTTTGACATCAAATGTTTTACATTCAATTTAACTAAGAACCTTCTCTCTTACCACACTTTATGAACTTGACTGACTGCAGAGGAGGTATTTTATTAACTCTCAACTGCTGAGTTATTTGAGAAAATATTTGTCATTTAGCACATAAGCATACAGAAGGTACAAACTTGGCTATTATTGTATCAATAATATGTATTTGTTCTGAATTTTATGATTTTTTTTTCCCTACTGTGAAAAACATTTTCATAGAATATGTCTTTCCTTTAAAAGGAAATTTGCCACTGGTACAATAAGCATTTTGGTTCTATTCTAGAACACTTTTCAGAAACTAAAAATACCAATTAATTGGGCTACAATATTTTGAAAAAGTTGCTGACTTAAGACCAAACTAGGATGGTCCCTTGCAAAAACCTTGATTAACGGGCACCTTGTTCATCAATTTAAAATATCTACATGCCTAAGATGCAAACTATTTACAGGAACATTAACATACAGTTATATACAATGTAAAGCACATGGAGGGTGGGATAAGTGTGACCTGCCTGATGAACATCAGCTGATCTCAGACTTCATCTCCTTGGACTCACCTTCTTTCCTAAGGTCTGCCTCCTCATCATGATCAGGAGCAGCTCCTACTGGAATCTTTACAGCTCTGGAAAAAATTCCTGGGAGCACCACCAAGCTCAGAAAATTACTTGTCCAGCTTTTGAAAGGGCTAAAAGACCAGGGATGATTTGAGTTTGGCCAATGGAAAATTGGGTTATTAAAGGGATGCGCGCCTGTAAATGAGGTATCATGTGCTTAACTTTCTCACATCAATCACTGCGGTATTGAGGCACTGAGTGCTGCTGAATCAATAATACACTTCAGCAGCAAATTCACAAATCGCACTTTTTCCTTTACTATTTCAACTACACAGCAGGTGCTCTGCTAGACTACAGAATCACAGAATGATATGGGGTTGGAAGGGACCTCTGGAGATCATCTAGTCCAATCCCCCTGCCAAAGCAGGTCCGCCCAGAGCAGGTCCCACAGGAACGTGTCCAGGTGGGTTTGGAATGTCTCCAGAGAAGGAGACTCCACCACCTCCCTGGGCAGCCTCTGCCAGGGCTCTGCCACCCTCACAGGAAAGAAGTTCCTCCTCAGGTTTAGGTGGAACTTCTTATGTTCAAGTTTGTGCCCATTTCCTCTTGTCCTGTCCCTGGGCACCACTGAAAAAAGACCAGCCCCATCCTCTTGACACCCTCCCTTGAAGTATTTCTAAGCATTGATCAGATCCCCCCTCAGCCTTCTCTTCTCCAGACTAAAAAGACCCAAGTCCCTCAGCCTCTCCTCGTAAGGGAGATGCTCCAGGCCCCTCATCATCTCTGTAGCCCTCTGCTGTACCCTCTCCAGCAGTTCCCTGTCCTTCTTGAACTGGGGAGCCCAGAACTGGACACACTGCTCCAGATGGGGCCTCCCCAGGGCAGAGCAGAGGGGCAGGATGACCTCCCTCCACCTGCTGGTCACACTCTTCCTGAGGCACCCCAGGATGCCATTGGCCTTCTTGGCCACAAAGGCACATTGCTGGCTCATGGCCATCCTGTTGTCCACCAGGACTCCCAGGTCTTTCTCCTCAGAGCTGCTCTCCAGCAGGTCAGCCCTGCCTGTCCTGGTGCAGGGGGTTATTCCCCACCAGGTGCAGCACCCTACACCTCCCTGCCTCCAGGGTCCCCAAAAGCAGTCAAGTTGGGACTTCAGGACTCAAACTCTTGAATAACAAAGACCACGAGAAACAGTGAGAGTGCACAATCCTTGGACTCCCCACAACATTTTCTAAAGATGCTGTTCCTGCCTGCATGAGCGGTGCTCATTGTCACCTAAATTCACTTCTGGTAGCGTCCATGGCTTGGTTGCCATCTATCAGGAATCGGGACCAGGGCTTCACTGAAGCATCCACCCAACCAATTGCTTTAGATATGAAGGTATTATTTGCAAAAAGCAATGAAATACCTTTTCTACCCTCAGGAAATGTAACAGCAAATGAGAAATGTGATTCTTTGTGTTGCTCTACCATGCATTATCAAGTAGTCAGGAAATCTCACTAATATGAAGGACTACAACTATTTTTTTCTGACACTGCTATTATTAATTTTACATGAGATAATTAATTTTTTCCATATACTGGCCTCAGTATATGGAAAAAATTGTATATGGTGCCTGTCACACGGCACCATCCCCAAAATCCTTATTACACATCCTCAAAGCAGCACTATTATTAATCACATAAGGTCTGAAGAGTTTATGTACCTGCATCCAGCCATTCCCCACAAGGCTTTCTCACACTTATCTTTGAAACAGCTAAAAGCAATTGCTGGAAAACCCTGGTCATCCTGTTGAGATAAGCCACAAGTAACACTACACTGCTGTTAGCCAACAGTGTTCAAGTAAACCAGAACATGGAGCCACCAGCCTATATAGATATCTATTTTTGTAATACAGCTTTTTGAAACTTTATTTAGTTATCCTATCAGATGAAGGTTAATAGATGTGTTCGGTAGCATACAACTCACCCGTCTATAAGGGGATCCAAGGAACAGCCACTCATCCAACAACGTAGCAACACTTAATTAGAACTATACTACATGGTACACTACAAGTATTGAAAACAGGATTTTTTTTTTCATGCAGCTAAGTGGAGATTATCTGCTTTCTCTTCTGCAAGGTTATACCCAAGTTTCATATATGGCTTGATCCCCACCTGTGCAAACGCTTGACTTGCATTCAAGCTAACGGGTGTTAAATATTTTGGTCTCTGAAACCATGACCACAAAACAGAGAATTACAACGCTACATTTGAATATGCACGTTTGAAATATAGATCTTGATGAGCAGCTAAAATATTTCCCTTTCCTCCAATTTACAGATTGCTTGATTTCAAGTCTAAAAGAAGCGGATCTGGTCATGCCAACCGACCTCTCATGTGCCAGCAACACGCAAAGTGTCCAGAAGCACAGAATTACCGTTTGCGCTCACCTTTTCACTCCTTGAAGATTTACTCCTCTGTATTTAGTCTCAAGCAAAGAGCAAACCTGGGTTGCGTGCTGTGGAGCAGCTGATTCTGCTGTGACCCAGAGAAACTTCACTGACCTTCGAGTTTAAGAAGAATGAAATCTCATTCAAGTAATGCCATTTGCTGTGAAAACCTTATGCCGTTATTAAATGTATACAATTATGTCCAGGAAGAAGTAGTGGGCACGGTCACGTGAAGCAAAAAAAGGAAGTGGAAGTTACAGCCTTCTATGCGCTGCTGAAGTGTTTACACCTTAAAACTTAGCTGCTTCTTTACAAGATGATGGTGCTCTCCGCAGAGTCACTTTCTCCTTCTTCCTGTTCAACTGTTGTATTTAGACACTGTCTACAAGTTTGCCTTAGATACTTATTTACAGCACGAAAATAAACTCATGATGTAGACAGATATATTTCTAGAACTATTCTCTCAGATTTACTTTAGGAGAACAAATTCCATGAGAGAAATAGATTGCCTGGGAATAAATGGTGACTGTCAGACCACAGCCAGGGTAGTGTTACGCAGACAACTGCAGCTTATTTTTTTGTCACCAGGCAGAAGGCAAATGCAGCGTGAGGCTGCGTTTCTCTCCTCCTGTTTCCCATAACCACTTCTTTACACTCGAGCTTTCAGTGCCTTTCCTTGGCCCTCCCTTTCACTTGACAAGATCATCTCTCTAATTAGCTACCCTGTTGCTATATCCTCCTTTTCTGAGAAGTGCAACCATTTCTTCTATACCTGTCTATAATTTGCCTTAACAGCAGTTAGTCACAGGGCTCTAGCAGTAAATATCCAGCACAACAGCAAAAAAATTTTACGAAGCTACCCTGACACTGAGAGGCAGTGAACGCAGCACTGCTTCTTGATGCTAAAAAGTGTTTCTCAACGGGCAGAGTTTGTATTTTTCCTACTAGAGGTTTTGCAAGAGAAAAAAATTAAAAATGCACACTTGCTAAAGTTGTATATACAATAACTTCATACTAATACAAAGAATTAAAAACCCCTCTTGCCAGACCTACAGATAAAGCACACGATCCATGATGTGCTACACTCAGTAGCTGTACTGCCATATGCCAGCTCAGTGAAGCCTGTCTGCAAATTTGGTGTACTTAAGTGACAAGGCAATTAAAAACTTATTGTTAAAAATAATGAAGTGCAGCTCTAGCTCTGCGGAGAATTCGATCTGAGCCACTACCCGGCTTCCAATATATAGCCAAGTAATTAATCTAGCTCTCCACAACCTTGCCAGTGCACGCTAACTGCGTGATAAGTAAATGAAAAAAGCATGGTCTTTGCTTTGGGCTGGTCAGAGTAGGCTCTGGCAATATTCACAGCAGGGGCAGTACATACATTCAGCATTTACTGTTAGGCAAAGCTGGTGAATGAAGAGTTCTGCCCCGTTTCGCTGGTTACGGAGCTTCTTTAAAACAGGGACATTTGGCTGTAAAAATGAAAAAGGCTATTTGTGGAGTAGGGCCAAATTTTCTTCCCCAACTTAATTTAGAAACCACAGTCATGGGTACGTGCAAGGCAGACGCTGTTCTATCCCCTATTGCAAGCAACCAGTAATGGGCACTTTGCACTCTGGGAGCACTTACACAGAGTACAGACTACTGCTACTGAATAATTGGCTTTCTACTTAGATAATTCTTCAGAAAGATTTGTTGCCTTTTTATAAATTTTACACTGATATAAGAATAACCCAAAAGCAACTCAAAATCTAACTTAAGTAACCAGTATTACAAATCCAAGTGAACAAATGCAATTCCAGTGCTCACTGACAAATACCAGCTTGCTTTGCAGCACTTGACCACGTGTCAGGGAATCACTTTCCGGTACAAAAGTTGAATGCCCGTACGTCCATTTTACAGCTGAGTTACCTAAGGCATCAAATAGGCTAGAAGAACTTAAGATCCTAGAAGGAATCAGGGTCAGGCTAGAGCATCAGTAGATATGAAAAGAGTAGTCATTCTTCCAGCACAGTATGGGCGCTCACTAACTTTTGACAGTTGCCCTGCCTGCGCTGTCCCTTTTGAAC
Organism: Limosa lapponica baueri; assembly: GCA_002844005.1. Taxonomy (NCBI): domain Eukaryota; kingdom Metazoa; phylum Chordata; class Aves; order Charadriiformes; family Scolopacidae; genus Limosa; species Limosa lapponica. The sequence continues at coordinate 407,108 of KZ505933.1, forward strand.
TCCTGCTGCCAAATTACTGATGTAACATTTTTTTCTAAAATAATTTCTACTAAAGGTTAGCATCTCCTCATTTTCACATAACTGCTTTTATTTAAATCATCTGCCTTCAAAAAACCCTTCCAAGGCAATGGCAAACATCCTCACGTTGCTGTTGGGTTACTTTACACTAGGTAACCTTACTAGGTACTTTACACAGAGACTCTGCTCTAATGACAGTTTTGCAGCCTCAGTATAACACTATAATCTACTGGATTAATCATGTGCAGATTGTGATGTTAACACATGGTCCTTATATTCAGCTTTCTCAGATCTCATCTTTACTAATACAAACTAATTGGCCATTCTAGAGGCTGAGGTGCTACTATCACATTGGAAGTCCACCTACAGCACCTCGCAGTGTGCACGCAGGAAAAAGTCAAAGGCAGCTGGTATGTTGGATTTTCATTACTACAAGCACACAATCCATTAATAAGAAATGCTTGTCTGACTCGAAACCCATCTCTCTGCAGAAACTTTTGGCATTTGATTTGAACACAAAATTCAAGCATGACACCAGCACAAGAAAGTAAAATCTCACTGGGTCTTGGCTGGAGCATCATACGGATAAGAAGACTAGACATCAGTGTTGCTATCAGCAGTGAGGGAGTACAGCGAGCATGCAGGGATATAATCTCCCATCGCGTGCTGCTGACCAGAGCTGTTCCAAGAGGTCTGCGAGGCTCCAGTAAACCAGATGCCATTTGGTCCCGGCTGCTTCTGCATCCCAGGTGCCTTTCTCTGACCATACCCAAACCGCCAAGGACCTATCCTCAACAAGCCAACGTGCACCCAGGTGGCTGCAGACAGAGATCCCAGCAGTGGCTCAAAGGTGGGACGTACTCCACCACTTCACCAGACTGGACAGCCTTACTCCTCACAAACCATCAGTGGAAAATTAGACTTAAGGTGAAAAGGGACTAACAGCAGACCTGGCTGCGGCTCCCGGTCTTTGCTTGCCTCTGGGCAGCAGTACCAAGAAATTAAGGACTACCAGCATTGCCGCTCTTTGCTCTCCCAGTCAAGCTGTGTCTGTTTTGGCTTTAACTCCCTGTGGCTCCAAGTCTTGCCCGGGGTCCCAGGCACAGGGCCAACAGCCACAGACTGAGGACCCCGACTGAGCAGAGAGATGCACACATTTCACCGAACCACCGAGTGCCCCTAGCTTACTTTCCAGTCTCAGATCTCCACAAGAAGGAGCAGTCAATTAGCTAAAAGCCCTGCATAGACACAAGTTACACGTACTTCTCCAGAAACCTATGGATGTAACCTATATGCAGAATCTACAGGGTTGATAATGAATAGTCAAAACATAAAACAGAAATGAGAAGCTGATACTAATCCACAAAAGAGTTAATGTTGTAGGCAAAATATGAAAGAAAGCCTAGTGAAAAAGCATGGCAGCTTTTTAAAAATTAAATACTTGGTCTAATGTTTGCCCTTTAAGTCATTCCAGACTGACTACAGTAAATCTGCTAGTGTTTTGGCCTCTAGATAACCTGCCTTGTAAATCAAAGGAAAACAGCACATAATTAAAAACTAGTCTGGTTCAGATTATAGAATATACAATTTATTTTCACAAGTAAGGGGACAAACCCCATAATTCACTTGACATTTCACCACTGTCTTGAAATATAGTCTTTCCACTGGTGAAAACAAATTGCCTAGCAGCTGTGTTATATATTTTACCTAAATGTATATTTAGATCCATCATGTACAGTCTAACAGGTCTGTAGCAGTTTCAAGGGGCAGAGACAGACCCTACTCAACTTTCACGCACTCAAGTTGAGAAAACATGATAGTAACATTTGGGTAAACAGAAGAGTAGTAAACTAGCAGGACACTTCATTAGCACCAACTTGTTAAGAAACAGCTTTTACCTTGTCTGAATTCATCCATTCCAACCTGTGGCTGCAAGACCCCTGTGCTCAGGATCAGTATGCTATTAACAGAGCAAGTTTCATAGTTAATGTCTAAATGAGAAGTCCGACACCCCTGACTTTTGTAAGCACGGGGTTTTGTACCGGGTGAGACTACCAGACATATTAATAAAGTTAGTGATCTGTGTCTCAAGCATGTACAGGCAATCATGTGCCCCACCAACACAAATTCTCCCCTCAAACTCACAGAATATTCGACACATCACTAATCTATCTTGCTCACTTTCTGCTCCCCTGTGAATTTATTTCCCTTCTCCAGTTTAAGTGTTGAAGGCACACTGAATTATTCTGTAGAACCTCAACTCTAGCAGTGCCAAGTCCACCCATTATCCTATAGCTACATAATTAAGCCTGTGTACTTGATGGAAGGTGCAAGGGAAGAGGGAATAGTCTCTGCACAGACATTCTTTTTTTGTGGCTTCCATTCCACTATAGCCAGAACAACTCTGTTCTACCTTCCTCAGTCATAGGCAATGCTAATTGTGGCACACTTTGAAGGAATAACACAACAGTTTCTCCAGCTACAAGCATTGACATGGTTTCTACAAAGAAAAGAAAACATTAATCCCAAGATATCCAGTCACCATCTTCATTACAGCTGCCCTCAGCACTGCCTATTAGCTGCTACTCCATGACTCAAGAAAAGTTTATATTATAGTAAGTAGAGAAGATAATTTCCTATTCTTACTGTGTGACAATATTTGTATTAACATTACCCCCCAAGTGCAAGACAGTTCAGCTCACAGCCAGGGATCAGAGCCTGTTAAATATCCTCCATCTTCCCTTTGACAAGGAGTGGTTGGAAGACTTCAGCTGAAAATGAGCGCTTGCTTCAGGCTAGATTTTGTAGATTTTCCATATTGCTATCTCAAAGATCTCCTTACAAAGCAAGACACTGTCAGTGCTCTTGTCACCCAACATGTGAGGGGAGGAAGGATATTTATGCCATCTGGAAGGAACCAATAGTCCTTAGCAAAACTTACTTAAAGCACAGTCCTGGCAATCACTGAGCACCAGTGGCTCTGCTGTCTCAATACAGTGTTTATTGCAGACACGAGCCAAAGGAACTTCTCCTGAGATGAAGTTATCATACACATGATTTATGAGATTGTATGCATTGAAAAGACAGCATTTCCACAGCTCCTTTACGCTTAACAATCTACCTGGTGCTCATGCAGCCACAGGAAACTAACTGAGAAACAGAGTCTGAATGTGAAGCAATCCTGGTTTGAGAATCAGCATCTTGCAACGTGGCTGCTTCCACATCTCTGCAGTCAAGAGAGCACATACCCATCAATGGGCACACAGAAGCTACCTTCCCTTGCTGTGCTCTTTCTTAGAAGACTGACAGCATCAAACGCTATCAGTAACATTCAACTGCTTTTTACTAATCACATGGCAGCGTAGAAAGGAAGATTGTTCCAAAGAGCCAGCCATCTCAGGTAAGAAGAGAAAAATCCCACAATGACTTACTGGCTGAAGTGCATTTATTCCAGTAGGTCAACTGGCCATAAAAGATGAAACGGTATTTTTCCATCCATCAGACTGCAAGTTCTGATAACAAGGGAAGCATTGTGGCAACTGCTGGAGAGGGTACAGCAGAGGGCTACAGAGATGATGAGGGGCCTGGAGCATCTCCCTTACGAGGAGAGGCTGAGGGACTTGGGTCTTTTTAGTCTGGAGAAGAGAAGGCTGAGGGGGGAGCTGATCAATGC